>VDFB02109042.1:26305600-26318881 GCA_007258455.2 Sequoia sempervirens
TTAGAAAGTCCAAAATCTGATCTATGAGCTTCACCGGAACTGATACGAGGCATTTGTAGATGCTACTTTCTCAGTTCAACCTTTTGTTGTAATCCAAACATTTTGTAAGGCAATGAGCCTTCCTTATTTTGAGTAGTGAGCTCTAGGCAGTGTGCCTGAATGCATGTGCATTCCCTTTTTCTTCATACTTTTAACATAGTATAAATTGTGGATTAATCTCCACAGTGGTTTTTCCCCTAACAGGGTTTCCACGTAAAAATATTTGTGTCATGGTGTTTTGATTGTTTCCTTCATGTGCTTGCATCTTTACTTCTATTGAAATGTTGTAAATGGATTAAGATCTAAAATGAAATTTAAATATTGTTGAACACTGATTCACCCCCCCTCTCAGTGTTCCTTGAGTCCAAAAAAGTAGGCCATGTACATCCAAAATATATGAACAGTCTTTTCCAAAAGTAGACATTAAAGTCTATATGAAAATACTATTTGTAAGACTAAGTCAATCATGGTTGCCACCTACATACAACACGTATGAATTTTTTTTTTACAAAATAGATATGAAAGTCAACATCAAAATTTTGTTCATAAGAGTGAACCAACCATGGAAAAACCCTCTATATGGTTCATATTTGTCTACCCTAATTATCATATAAGTACAAAATAAATTCTTCAATAGTGTTTTTTGCAGCTCTTAGTTCCTCGTATTGTTCGTCATAATAAAGTTCTCTTAAAAAACCAGAGAATCCTGCAATTTTCTTACATGTTGTATGTAATTTGAAAACAATTTCTTCCATGTCATTAATCTCTTGTCGTTCTACTGCACGTGGAAGTAGTGTAGCATCATGGAGTTCTCTAATGATTTGTTTTGAATGGGCTTCAATTGATGAGTACAACTTGTTAATTGGAGTTGGCACATGTGTGTCTGAATTCATTAACTCCTTAGGGGCTTCTAGCTATTAGAATGATGGTTAGCTGGAAGCAGATTCATTTTGGGTAGCCATTATCTAAACAATAAATCAAACTCATAAATTAGTAACAGGTTATAAAGATATGTATGATTCTAGTTGTAGAAATTTTTGTATGATTTTCAATTGAATTTTCAAAGCTAACAAGACTACAAGGAGAAGTGTAAGCAATTTCATGGTCTCAAATTTCTTTTAATGTAGGAGGTTGGTGAGTTGTAGTGTTTCTCCAGTTGTTGCACTTTGATTTAGTTTGTTTATGTTCGGTTGACAATAGTTTTAGTTGTGTTTGATACTATGTTGCTTTATTTCAGTTATGGCATCGATACTATGCTAGTTTAATATTGTGTTCATGATACACTTGATACATTGTTGATCATTTGATTTTGTTGTGTGGTGACATTATGATACACATTATGTGTGTTATGGTTATATGATGTTGTTTATGATATAGTATTGTATGTTGGTCTTGGTGAAGGAGACAGTGTAGCATTACTCACTTGTGAGCACTCTGCTACACTATGACTCTCTTTAATGGTGTTCTTGTTGGTTTATGCAGTTACAGGTACTGGGCATCGACTCCACCTACTTTGTCAAGTTTGAGCATGCCATGACCCAATGGAAACATGTTGTTTTGAAGATAGTGTAAGGTTCTTCTTTAGCCATCGTTTCTTCATTGAACGAGTATTCGTTTGTCACCCATCATTGTCATTTTGTCATTTGGTTCCATCATGTCATTCTTGTTTTCGTCATGAATGGAAGTTGATTGATTAATTAGTTGAATGGTTATTTATAAGTTATTTGAATTAATTGTTGTTATCAAAATGTTAAATTAAAATATTGATGTGTAGATAATTTAATAATTGAATTGTATTGTTGTTGTGAAAGGTTTGATTAATTTAATTAATCAAACAAGATATATTTATTTAAAAGTGATTGTTAATTTTGCATAATAGATATTTATTTATTTATTGTGCAAGTTTAAAATGTTTGAAAAAATAGATATTTTAAAAGGGGTTATTTTCAATAGTTGTAAAAAAAACTAAAACTGTTTGGTTAATTTGTTACTTTATGTGTTGTTCTCTGGGTTCCCTGGCAGGGCCTTACAGATTAGTATTAGAGCACAAGGTTCTAACACTTGGTACTTTGGATATTTGTGAGCCCATTAGCTTGTCCTAAATGATAGAATCTGTAGTTATGTTTTCCTATTGTCTTTTGTGTCTTGTAGCTGAGACTTCTCCTTGATTTGTGTAGGACCATGCCTAGACATCAAGGTAGGGGTCGTGGTCGAGGCTGACGTGGTGGTTGAATGGCTAACCATTAGGACACTCCCTCTCAGAGTCCTCATGAGAGTGATCATGCATAACAACAGGGTCCTCAATTGGATCAGGTGAGTAGGGAACATAATCTGATACAACCAGAGATAGAGGGAGCACAATTGCATCCCTTACTAGAAGAGGTTCTTGCTCGACTTGGTCCTAGAGAGGAGGTTGAATAGGAAGTGGCTAGAGAATGAGACAAATCACCTAGGAGAATTGTAGATACTATGGAACATGATGCCATTGTTGTTGGGCATATGAGAGACTTGTTGAGGGCACACCCTCCCACATTCGACGGTACTGGTGGTGGTTTGGAGGTGGAAACTTGGCTGATAGACTTGGAATGATGTTTTGCTATGCATCCTTATGGTAGAAACACTAGAGCTAGATGCACCATTATGCATCTTAGAGGCTTCACCTCTACATGGTGGCGATTGGAGGAGTAGAAGCTTCATCTAGAGATTAGTTCAATTTCATGGGACATGTTTTTGGAGAGATTTAGAGCATTGTAGACAGTGACGTGTAGATGAGTTCCATGATCTGCGTTAGATGGCCATGACAGTTGAGCAGTTTGAGCGTAGGTTCTATGAGCTCAAACAATATGCCAGGATTGTAGATGATAAGCCTATGTTGGTACAACACTTCATCAGGGGTTTAGACGCCTGTATCAGTGGAGGGGTTCAAGTCTTCGAGCTGAAGACTATGGAAGTAGCCGTGGAAAAAGCACGTATTGTGGAGGAGAATATGACTATGGCTTTGGGTGGTCATACATGTGTTTAGATAGGTAGTGCACATTAAGTAGGTTTTGGTCCGCGAGGTGGTCAAACTCAAACAGGGGGTTCCTCTCAAAACCAACAGGCACCTGCTAAGGGTGGACAACAACAACAACGTTACCCACTGAAGAATAAGAATTCTCAAGCTCAAAAAGGTAACAGTTCTTAGTCTACAATTAGTGGAGGTAGTTTTCCACGGTTTAGTGCACCTCCAAGTGATAGAGTATTTAGTAGGGGTATAGAATGTTTCGCTTGTGGTCAGTAGGGTCACATTGCTCGACAGCGTCCCTCGGCGGGCACTTCGATTCAAGGGACCAACGGCTTTTAGAGCCGACAATAGGTGATAGTATAGAGTGACATGCATCATTCTTAAAACCGCATGTCCTACAACATTCTGAATTGACCTCAAGGGTTGAGACGCTGATCAAGTGAGGGTCTAGTGGGATCCTAGTGACGAGGCATCAACTATTTGGGAAGATGTGACACACATGAGAGAGTTTTATCCATATCTGTTTGTAAGCTTCTAGGAGTAAGCCTTATCCTAAGGGGGGAGGATTTAGTGTCCCTCCAGTTGTTGCACTTTGATTCAGTTTGTTTCTGTTCAGTTGATAGTAGTTTTAGTTGTGTTTGATACTATGTTACTTTTATTTCAATTATGGCATCGATCCTATGCTAGTTTAATATTGTGTTGATGATACACTTGATACATTGTTGATCATTTGATTTTGTTGTGTGGCGACATTATGATAAACATTATGTGTGTTATGGTTATATGATTTTGTTTATGATATAGTATTGTATGTTGGTCTTGGTGAAGGAGACAGTGTAACATTACTCACTTGTGAGTACCCTACTACGTTGTGACTCTTTTGCGGTGTATTTGTCGGTTTATGTAGATATGTTTAACAACATTGTTTTATGCAATTGTAGGTACTGGGCATCAACTCCACCTACTTTGTCAAGTTTGAGCATGCCATGACCCAATGGAAACATGTTGTTTCATAGATAGTGTTAGGTCCGTCTTTAGCCATCATTTCTTCATTGAACGAGTATCCATTTGTCACCCATTGTTGTCATTTGGTTTTGTCATGTTCTTATTTTCTTCATGAATGGAAATTGATTGATTAATTAGTTAAATGGTTATTTATAACTTATTTGAATTAATTGATGTTATCGAAATGTTAAATTAAAATATTGATGTGTAGATAATTTAATAATTGAATTGTATTGTTGTTGTGAAAGGTTTGATTAATTTAATTAATCAAACAAGATATATTTATTTAAAAGTGACTGTTAATTTTGCATAATAGATATTTATTTATTTATTTATTGTGCAAGTTTAAAATGTTTGAAAAAGTAGATATTTTAAAAGGGCTTGTTTTAAACAGTTGTAAAAAAATAAAATAAAATAAAAATAAAAATTGTTCAGTTAATTTGTTACTTTATGTGTTGTTCTCTGGGTTCCCTGGCAGGGCGTTACAGGAGTTATAGATAGAGATGATAGTAGTGGTACTAATGTTCACAAAGCTTCATAGGGTAAATAATAATAATAGAAATTTTGAACAAAATTGCAATTTCAAAAATTTTGCTAGCAATATTTAACAGATATATAGTCAACTTTAGTTTCATAGGAGTACATGTAGTGTAATTGCATACCTAGAACCAAAGGTTGACCAAACTCATGTCTTCTACTTGGAGTTACAGTTACACATAAGTACTTTATTTATCAACAACCTTTGCATAAATATTTTATTTATTGTCAACACTTTCATAAGGGTTTTATTTATGGGCAATATTTGCATATATATAAGATTCCACTTTATTTAGGGTGTTAGAGGTGTATAATCCTCAGATTCATTAGAACTTATTACAATTATTTTAGGAGGAGATCACACACGTAGGTGCTCCTCATCATTCTTTTGTCTCTTCATTGGAATATTACTATTGCCTTCACTAGGTATATGATGGGTTTGAGGCAGTTTCCTGTCCAAGTCAGCTTGGATGCTAGCAGCTGCTTTCTTGGACCACTTTATTTCCGCCTTCACATCACGAATCCTTTCCATAGCATGGGAAAAGGTCTCGTTGTCCTTCAACCAGCCTTCACCCTCAACATTCTTCCCCTCTACAACTTGGTTAACGCTTCTCACTCCTTCTTACACTATAAATAGTGGGCATTCCCTGCTACCGACTTACAAGTAGTTTGTTTAGTTCGTACCATGTATGGAATAGAAGGTTTCACATTAGTATTACAAGTGACAAAAATCCTCTGCAATTCAATGCGTGTAGACAATTAACATGATCATTTGGTCTTAACAATGATGAAAGAAATTAACATGATCAAGATATTTTCTATGTCAAGTCACTATAACAAATCCTTGTGGATTTGCTCCATTTTTGCTTCCACTTGTTTTAATGTATTTTTTCCAATTTTATGAAAATGTCGATGCTATTTATCGATGGTGCTATTTTTTCGCTTATTTGTATCGCATCAGACAAGTCGACGCTTAGTTTCTACACTTTTTGCTGAAATTAGCATCACTTTGAGCGATGATATTAGCCGAAAGTGTGGTGCCACCTTTGGCTCCGAGTTTAGCTTTGATTTTAGTGCCACTTTTAGCTTTGACTTTAGCTTTGAGTTTAGCTTCAGGTTTAGCATCAGTTTACACACCCCTATGTCGAAGATACTTAGTTATATGTCTCATCGACAATGTAAAAAAGTGAAATGTCAACAAGATACATGCATATCGAGGGGAGAATTACTATGTCACATCGACAAGGTATATCTACATGTGCTCGGTGAAACACAACTCTTGGATATAATGAAGTAATGTTGATGAGACATTGAGATATTGGTAAGACAAATAATATTGTCTCATCGACACTCTTCAAGTAATGATCAAAAGCATACACCGCTATACCACCGGGAAGATGAGCAACATATGCGGTAGAGCGATATACACCGCAACCCTGCAGCAAGAAGCCTTGAGCAAGGTAGTAGTGCTGTAAAAAGCATAAGGGAAGGGAAAACACCTTTACATCGCTAAATAAGTATAGTAAGAGATAGCGGTAGTACTGCATTTTCTGTAGACTTAAGCAATTTACAACACTAAATGCGCCAGGGAAATCACGCTAGTCACAATCCATTTGAATAAATAATTTAAGGAATCAAGAATATAGCCCACCAAAATACTCTAAAACTCTAATAAACATACTCTTAAAATTTTGTCGAATCTTATTTTCCGTGCATAGCCCACCGCACGGGATTTTTCATTTTAATAAACATACAATAAAACCTTTGTTGAAACCTTATTTTCAGGCGAACTCCCGCCTAAAATGGAGGTGAAATGTTTCAAGAAAGGTTTGACAAAAGAATGGCAAGGAGATGTGCATGATAGAGGCATAGATTCATTGTTGTTTATCTCATTCCTACTCTCATCAACAAGGGTTATGGGGAATGTTCGCGCTACTATTTGTAATCCAGGTATTTAATTGACATGTGTTTGCATAATCTCAAATTCCTTCAGATTCTTTTGAAGTATCAATGTATCCTATATATGGTTTAGGATGACTTCTTTTAATTTAAAAAAACAAATCAGATTCTTTTGAAGTATCAATGTGTCCTATATAGGGTTTAGAATAATTTATTTTAATTTTAAAAAATAAATAAATGATGTATTTTCTTATGATTAGATAATGTGGAGATCTCCTAAATTTTCCCTAGCACACTATCCTCTTTCACACTATGTTCATTAACATCTGTACCGCTAGGGTTTTTTTCATTTTGAAATCTTTTAATATCTTCATGATAGTGGATTTTAAATAGATCTCAGTCTTTTCTTTAATCCTTTTCATGGTAACCCTTGATTCCATAATCCACCTTCAATCTCTTCTAAGAACGTTGTCTTAAGCTAGACTACATAGTATGCATATAAAGCAAGTCCTTCATACCTACCATTGTTCCAAACCACCACTCACCGCCTTGCTTAAAATGTTGCCTCCATAAGCACAATAGCATGTTTTAAAATCATGGTTGCCAGTGATTGACCATTAAGGTCACTACCTTCATCAAGATACAATGAAATTTTTTGTCTTCAAACTCAAGGCATTATGCATGATAGTTAACAGAATTGTTTGTTGTGTATGTAATTTGATTTTCTTGCAAATTTATTGCTTTGCTAACTACCTTTAAGAATGGATATTGCACCATCAACTACAATCTCAAACAACTCACTCACTGTCAATTGGAGATTCCTTTCATGAGCATCCTTGTATAAAATCAAACTATGCCCTATAAATTGCCTACTTACTAATATAAGGGACTTATCATTTCATGGTATTTTGAGTTTTATTTAGAAGGGTTTTATATGTGGCATTTTTATGGAAGAATAGATTGTGATGCAACGCTTTGGGTATGGACGGGTTCAAAAAAATTGGATTGCTATCGCCATAACCAGGTTAGATTGTACCTTGAGCTAGTGTGAAACACTTTCGGGTGTTTTCACTCGGAAGCAAAACTTGTGTGTAGGAATTTCCAAATATCTGACAAAGGAAGTTCCTACATTCTAAAGATAAAATCATAAATCTGCTTATCTAGTTTCTAATCCAGCCTTACATCTTTAATATTTGATAGAGAAAGTTTGTACATTCTAAAGATAAAATCATAAATCTGCTTATCCAACTTTTGATCTAATTTGAGGTCTTCAATATCAAATAGAGAAAGTTCCTATATTCTAAAGAAAAAATCATAAATTTTATTGGTCCAATTGGAGATCCAATTTCAGGTCATGAAGGTTTGAAAGAGAAAGTTCCTACATTCTGGGAAGATAAAAATCATAATCTATTTGGTCCAATTTGAGGTCCAATTGTAAGTATTTGTCTTTTTAATTATACCTTTCTCCTCGACATTTGTCTTGATACAAATTGTTACTTTAGAATTATGGTATTTCTTTTCTTCTAATGTTTTCAACCCTCATTTCAGGGAAGAGCTCCAAAGATGGTTCCTTTAGATGGAAACTACACTTTTCCGCTATAGGTTCCATCTAGAAACACTAGAAGATTAGGTATTGTCATACTCAAGTACAATAGAGTTTGAGGTTACCTTGTTCTCCTTGATACAATTTTTTTTCCTTCAATCCCTCTTAAGCAACATTCACTATTATGGACTTCATCATTGTACCTTTCATGCATTTTATTTAATTTTTAATGTGGAAACATGTTGTCTATGTCTTTGCAAGTGATAACTATTGTGTAATCTTTTAATCTACATGACTTCCCCTCATGTTCAATTCTTGTGACTATTATGATGCTTTGGGATGCTTAATTTTAACCAGACTATTAATGAAAACTATCTTGGAATCCTTGATGATTAGTTTTGTCAGAATCATGGCTATGTTGATAGTAGAATGTTCTTATTAATTAGGATAAATATTTATCAATAAGGAGATTACCCCTTACCAATATACTCCACTATCCTTGCAAAGATTGATCTTTAATTCTTCATGGATGGTTTACTTGTGATTATCCTTCTCAAATGAAACAATAGGGAAGTAGGTTGGGCTCAGCCCTTGTGGGAGCCACATTTCACCCCACATGTTGTAACTAGATAAAGAAAACAACAACCTAATTTTATCTATACTTGTTCAATGAGAAAACATGTTAGATAAAACCGAGCATATGATAGATATGTTTGATAACTTTCTTGTTTTCCTAGACATCTATGGTATGCAAGTTATTTGAATACACATGATGATCAAATTATATGTTTATAGATGTATGCACATATTTTGACTGGTGATCCTTCATTTCTCTAACAAAACTCTTCTCACTCAAATGAAGGGAACCTAGGAGCAACAAGGAAGACATCAAATTGGAGGCTTAGACAAGCGGGAAGACTAAAGATGATGCAGAACAAAGAAACCGAGATTCGTCATTGTCCCCTTTCTCTTTATGTGCATTTTTCTCTTTTGTATCTATAAATGTATAGTTTTTTGATTATATGCATTCAAATAGTTAGTTCCATGACTTGTGTGGAACAACATACATTTATATTATCAATAAAGACTACATTTTTGAAAGGATTGTGCAATCTTTCCTATATTATATGCATCTGCATAAGTGCAATCTAGTAATGTAATCTTCTGATTTTGTTTATGCACACAAATGTAATGTATCAGAAATAAAAATGTACCTTACTCTTCATTTGAAAATCACAAAAGCTCTACCTGATTGAGCTATTAACTTTTGTGTCTTCAAGAACATATGTTGATACAAAATGAATGGAAGAAGCATCCAAGTAATCCTAAATTTTTCTGCCAACAATTCATACCAAAGATTGAACAATTTAAGGATATTGCAATAGGTAAGACACAAATAATATTATTGAAGCATTTCAAAGTTTAGGCCATAAGAATCATCCTTTTTTAAACATGGATTGTGTTGTAGCCAAAATTTCATCCTAATTATTTTTGCATACTTCCATTTTCACTCATCTCTTTCATCCACCATATGCATAGAATTCCTATCATAATAACTTAAATTTAATAAAATCCCTCACGTGAGCTTTCAAATAAAACCCTTGATCACAACATCAAAGTGTATTCCTCCTTTGAAATACTCCTATGATTTCTCATAGCATATCGCCAAGACAACACCATGTCGATGAGAGTCCCTCCAAAGTCTCCTCGACATTAGCACAAAGCACAAATCAGAAATGTAGATGAGACACCCCTATGTCAAAGAGACTTATTTATATATCTCATCGACGATGTGAAACAGTGAAATGTCAACAAGCTACTAGCATATCGAGGAGAGAATCACTTATGTCACATCGACAAAGTATATCTACAAGTGCTCGGTGAAACATAACTCTTGGATATAACGAAGTAATTGTTGATGAGACAGTGGCATATTAGCAAGAGACATTAACTTGTCTCATCGACACCAACAACCAACATCGGAGGAACATAAGATCTAATGTCGATGAGACATTGAGATATTGGTAAGACAAATAAGATTGTCTCATCGACACTCTTCAAGTAATGATCAAAAGCATACACGGCTATACTGTCAAGAAGGTGAGCAACATATGCGGTAGAGCAGTATACATCGCAACCCAACAACAAGAAGCCTTGAGCAAGGTGGTAGTGTGGTAAACAACAGAAGGTAAGGGGAAAACACCGCCATACCAACATATCAAAGAAACAACAAGCATTTTAATTAAGAGTCTCTTCGATAGTTATGAAATGATGATTAGTCTGATTGATGTGACTAACAAAAATATCGATGAGACTACCGCTATTAATGAAGAACTTGATCATAAAGGTGGTGTGAGTGCCATTTATGAACCAGGGCTGGATGAAGTGTCTTGAAATTTGATAAATACAGCCTCAAAGAAGTTGAAATCACTGTAAATTGTAATTGAAGGATTTGGAGAACCAAGTTGGATGGCGATAGGCAGCTGGAAATTTGCAGCATTTATCCAAGTGGTCTAGACTCAGCTCAAAGTATTTCCTCAGTAAGTAGATGAAATCATTGCATGAGTAGGGTTGAGATGGAAAAAACCCTAGGCAAATAGAAAGCAAAAAGACAAAAAACTAAAGCTAGGCAATTAAATCAAGACTTAATCGATTAGTGTCTTGGGTTTGGGCAAAAATCCAAAAGAATAGCACAACTTAACCCATTGTGTGTGACATTATATGATAAACAGAAAAATCTAGGAGAGGTATGGACTCCGTGTAGGGGTTACGACCTCTTTATTTATCATTATAGGAAGAAATTCCAGCATAGCCCAATGTCAAACTCGTGGAATTTGAATTTGGGTAAACTTGTAGTACCCAACGTCTTTGTGAACGTAGAGTTAATCACGGTGTTGGAAAAGAATTACAATCTGAAGATGAGAGAAATTCATTTTCTTGATGGGTCACAGTTCATGGTCATAAAGCCAGATTATATTTCCATGATTTTTTAGCTAGACACTTCCCTGAAAAAAATAACGAATCAGAGACTTGTTGGAGGAATATTGCACCATGGACACAAGTTACGAGAGGTGGAAATTTCCTCTACATAGGGTTAAAGGTGTGGGTAACCAAACTATGAGGTTCTCTAGTGAAGATAAGCCCCCATTCTCTATGGCTTTGTTTGAAGAATACTTTCAATACACTTATTACTCAGCTGGTCAAGTACTGGGAATTGATGTTCCTGAGAACATGACAATTTCTCCCATGGTTTTAGCCATAGACATCCAAAGCCATAATGCCCAACCCTATGTTTATGCAGAGTATTTATTGGAGACCATCAATAATTCCCTCAATATCATCAAGAATGATAGTGAAGCCATTAATTTCAAGCACTATTCTCTTTTCATGCACATGATATTATACGAAGGACAGGTGATGGGGATATGGGGCGAGGAATTAAGAATAAAAGACTTAGATAATGATGGAAATTCAAGGCCTATACAAATGTGGACATCTGTGTGGGACAACAGGTGTGGGAGGCCCCACTACCTATATTTTGAGGAATATTTTGTCAAACCACTATACAAGATGCTAGGCCACAAATGTGACTACAACCTCTCCCCGGAGATCTTAAGATTTCTCTGACCAAAATATATGGGTCATGAAGTAGGGATAAATCACAATTGGGGGGAATGGTACATGTTTAGGGATTGTACTATTATCAGTGTTTATGGATTTGAAGCTGCACCTTATTTGCTTCCGAAGATTGTGCCAGCCAGAGTTGCTTATTTAGAGATCATAAGGCAATTGTCATTTTCAGCTTTCATGCATTTAAAGAGCTATGGGAGGCAGAATTTCATGCCTTCCACTTTATGCTTTGGTGATTTCACTATTATCTCTGATTCAAGCTATGACTTGGTTAGTGGTAAACTAGATTATTATGGCTTGCCAATTGGAAACAAAAGGGAAAAGTTTGATCCTAAACATTTCATTTGTGATGCCAAAAATTTTCAAAAATTGAAAGGGTATGAGCATAGTTTCCTTTTAAAAGATGTCATCAGAAATTGTGAAGAAAAAAAAACATGATGAGAATGAATGCCTATAGTAGGGTTATGATGGTTGAGGCTTGGAAGGTGAATAATAACCTAGGCTACGTATGGGCTTTCCTTGAGGTACATGATCCCATAGAAAGAATTGAATAGTTAATCCCCCATGAAGAAGAACTAATAAGAGATGTGCCACTTGTGGCATTTGAAAGAGGAAGGGGCATTGGTCCTAGGAGGCAAGTAGAAAATATCACACCACTAGATCACTTATCACCTTAGCCTACTACTGAAGTGAGCTTTTCAGTTGGTTCCCCATCCATGGAAGAAGATAACACTGAGGAGGAAGAAGAAGTCTCACAGTTTAATGCTCCTATTATACCCCAATATGAGATGCCATTGGAAAGAAGTGTGATCACCTTTGAAGCCTCTGATGAGATATCAGATGATGTTCAAGGCATTGTGCAAGTCAAGAATTTGTTGCAGATGATACTTTTGTGCAGATCCTTGAATTTAAGTCCTTTATATATGAGTATAAAGGAAGAATAATAAGAGAAACGTTAAAGGACATTGACCTTGAGAAAGAGGCTTATTCCTTGAAAGAGTTGCAACATGAAGTTGATAGAGAAATGACAAACATGATTGCTGAGAGAGGAAGAGCATTATTGCAAGAAGCTAGAGTTATGCTCCTTCCTGGGTGGGATATTAGCTTAGGCATTATGTTTGACAACTTTTTGAAGAGAAAGAATACAACTTTGCAAATAACAGATGAAGTAGGTGGCACGGTCTATATAGGGTCAGGGTACAATCCTGATAATACCACTTTGCAAATTTGGGCTCTTTACCCTCCAGGCAAGAAGCCTTCTCTCATTGACCATGATCAGATTTTTGGACATCTCCTAGTGCAAAGAGTAGGGGAGATAGATCCCTTGGAGACTGCTGACTTGAATATGAATGTAGCCAAATTCACCAAAGCCCAGATCCAAAAGCTAGTAAGAGATAACCAGTGGTTGATAGAGGAAAATGACAGGTTGAAACAAGAATTAACCAACTACAAAGATAGGTTGCCTACTTCTCCAAGGCTTTACTCTCCTTTAATTGAACATGAAAGAAAAGTGTTAGAGGCCATGTATGAAACTGCTCAATGGAAGAATAAATTTGAAAAGGATCAAAAGGAACATGAAGAACTAAAAATAAAATTGAAGGCTACTACTTTTGAAGTAGCATCA
>VDFB02109042.1:26318981-26538052 GCA_007258455.2 Sequoia sempervirens
GTGTCCATGTGAAAGGGTACAAGCTTTGGGATCCATAACCTTAGAAGGTTCTCTACAGTAAAAGTGTGATCTTCAGAGAGATAAAACCTTCTACTATTGAGTTGCAGCCAAGAAAAGAGGTAGTTTAGATTCCAACTACTACAAAGAAAGAGGAACTGCGTACTCCTGTTGGACCTAATGATGAGGAGAGCTCAAGTAGTTGTAAAATTTTTGAAGAAGGAGAACCTCAACCTCATCCTTTAAGGAGGTCCACATGAGTTAGGCGGCAACCAGAAAGGTTTGGTTATTCATTATTTGATTCTAGTTGCATTTTTTCCTTGACTACTAGCACTAATGAGCCTAAGATGGTTAGAGAGGCATTGGGTATGAGTGATTCAAATTCTCGGATGCAAGCTATGGATGAAGAGATGTCTTCTTTAAATAAAAAAAAAAGACTTGGGATTTGGTACCTTTCCCTGTTGGACATAAACCCATTGGTTGTAAATGGGTTTTTAAGAAAAAGTGTGGTCCTGATGGAAGTGATGAGAAGTATAAGACATTGTTGGTCACTAAGGGGTTTTCTCAAGTGGAGGTAATTGATTATGGGGAGATATTCTCTCATGTAGCGAAGCTGACATCTATCTAGCTTTTGTTGTCACTTGCAGCTATATATGACTTAGAAGTGGAACAGATGGATGTGAAGACATTGTTCCTTCATGGTGATTTGGAGGAAGAGATTTACATGTCACATCCAAAGCATTTCATTGAGAAAGCTAAAGAAAATTTGGTTTGCAAATTGAAGAAGTCTCTTTATGGTTTGAAACAGTCTCCTAGAATGTGGTATCAGAAGTTCGATACCTATGTGTTGTCATTTTCAAATTTGAAGTTTCAGTTGTCAACACAATTTGAGATGAAAGACCTAGGTGCAACTAGGTACGTTTTGGGAATGGAAATCATAAGAGATAGAGCTAACATGAAGCTTTGGTTAAGCCAGAGCAAGTATGTGAACTCCATGTTGGAAAGATTCAACATGGTAGATTGTAGACAATTAGTTGTTCCTGTGATGCAAGGGATGAAGCTTTCTATGAATGATTACCCAAAATCTCCTATTGAGATGGAGTACATGACCAAAGCACCATATGCAAGTGTAGTTGGCAACCTAATGTATGCGATGGTGTGTACGAGACCAGAAATTTCCCAAGCAGTGGGAGTCCTTAGCTGTTTTATGGATAATCTTGGACGAGTGCATTGGGATGCAGTTAAGAGAGTGTTCAAAAATTTACGAGGTACTTCTGAGTATGCCTTGTGTTTTCATGGTTATCCTTCTGGACCTCAGCATTCTATGAGCATTCGAGGATCTGTTGATTTAGATTGGGTGACATTGACAGCAGAAGATCAACTAGTGGTTACGTGTTTATGATGTTTGGTGGTGCTATTAGTTGGATGAGTAAGCAGCAGGGTATATTTGCATTTTCCATGACAGAAGTAGAGTATATGGAAGCAACTAATGCTTGTAAGGAAGCTATTTGGCTTAAGATATTGTGTTCTAATATTGGTTTAGATGCAAGATAGTTTAATGTTTGTTGTGATAGTCAAAGTGTGATTTTTCTAGCAAAGAATCTTACCTTCCATGCCAGAAAAAAGCACATCGATGTACAATATCATTTTTTTCATGATATGGTAAAGGATGGAAATGTGAACTTGGAGAAGGTTGACACTTTAGTGAATTTTGTAGATGCACTAACAAAACTAGTGAGCACAAAGAAGTTCAGATGGTGTTTCGATTCCATGGGCCTTGGGGCCTTGATTAGATGATTTTGTATGACTCTTGGCAAGTCTTTGACAAGTGGGAGAACGTTTGTATTAAGGTTTCTCAACCTTAGAGTCCTAATATTGATTTAATTGTTGTATTATTGTATTAATTTGTATTATTTAAATGTCTATGGTGTCATGTCACATATTGGGACCCACCAGATGGGTGGCATCCCTGTTGGAAGTGACTAGATGACACATAATCATCCCAAGTGGACATATCCATCCTACTTTGGAATCTATGATATATGACAGATTCTATGGCACATCATAAGGCATCTTTGAATGCATGGGAGAAAGTTGGCGCCCAAGTTGGGTTATGACAAGATGTAAGAAAATCAACTACTTTTTACTTAGTTATGACATATTCTCTTGCAGCTATAAGTGTTGTCAACTATGAAAAATTCTATGACAACTATAAGATGTGTAACGCATCTGTCATAAGCTATTTTTAGCATATTCTAGGTTCCCAAGCTTGAGGAAGGAATATTTGCATGTTTGACCACTGTAAGGGGTGTAAGGGAATGTTGTACATGTGTCCAAATGAATGTTTATGGCATGGTATATTGTTCCATGTGGAATTGGACACCCCTCTCCTTCTAGATGCTTCTTGAAGCTTATATCTCTCTATAAAATGAGTGCCTTGTATTGTATAATGCATAGTTTGTTTGTAGGTAACGAAGTGTTGTCGAGATAACTCCAGAACAGATGTTTTTTTCGAAGCACTTATGTAGAAGCTTTGTACTTGGGTTGTATTGTAACTCCTATTTAAAGTAATATAGAAGTACTTTACTTTTGGAGGGTGGGTTTTCTACCCGAAAGGGTTTTCCCCACATATATCTGGTGCATTTTTTTTTGTGTACTTGCTATTTTATTCCATTTATCCTATGTGTTTCTCATTATTGTAATTGTATAAGGTATTAAAAGGAATTTTTTGTAACTCTACCCTACTTAGATTAATGTAGGAAGTTGTTTTTGCTCACCCAACTTCCTTTCACCTGTTACTTGTGAAGAGTTTAAAGCGAATGGTTTAGTCTAGGAAATTTTGGAGAAGGGTGGGGTTACCCCTTTCATTTTGAAGCTTCATGGGTTCGATGATACACAATTTTCCCATGAATTCATCAATGGTTGGAGCAATAGGGTGTTGAGAGTCTTTGGTGTGGAGATTAGTATCATGGAGGACTTTATTGTGAATATTACTGGGTTATCTTTAGAGGGTAGGAAATTTTACAAGGAAAGGTCAACATCTAAGTTGGCTTTGGCTAGTTTCTTTAAAGGAAATGAAAGGGTGAAGCTTAAGAAATTGGCTTGTGGAGGATATAATCGACATTCCATCAAGCCTATTTGGAGAGAAGTTGTCATGGCGATTATGAAGTATTTCACTTTAGATGGTAGATTCTCTGCCCTCTATGGATTTCATTTCATGATGCTTAACCACTTGAGGCATAATAAACCAGTGTCATTCTCATTTGATTTGCTCCTTTCATTGGAAAATGGGATTATGGAATTCAAAAAAAACCCCAATAATCGCTTTCTACATGAGGGTCTAATGCTCTTGATAATGGAATATGTAAAAGTTAAGTATGTGCCTGAAGTCCAAAAATTAACCAGAGCTCTCAAGCTTAAGGAAGTCCCCTTGTTTATAAAACGGTTAATGACTCTGATGGAAAGGATAAAGTGGATGAACAATCGAGTTCTTTTGAAGAGCACTTTGTTTCCTTAGAAGAATTTGATAATCTGCCCAAAAAAAGGGTTAAGAAAGAGGCTCTCCCCTCTTGGTCGGGTGCTTCACATACAGATCTAGACATTGAGGAGTGTCCTTCGATTATGGCCAAGAGTAAAGGTTCGGTAAAGGTTAAGAAAGGGTGCCAGAGCTTTAAAAAGGCGAAGTCATCTCTTCCTTCGAGAGTGAAAAGAATAATTCTAGAAGTGGAAGGAAAGAAAGGGGTTGAGCATAAGAGCTCTAAGGGGAAGAAAGCCCTTAACATTGGTTTGGGTAAGGACAAGGAGATTGTCTCAAGGGTTGAGGTGATGGTTGGTAAGGAGAAAGTCCAGGACGTTGCCATGGGTGAGAAAGGTAAGCTTGAGAAGTTGGAGGATCCTAAAATAGCTGCTCAAGTGAACAAAGCTAAGAATGAGTTGTGGAATTGGATGTCTCTCCTGTTGGTATGGATTTTGTGGGTAAAAGCAAAGAAATTTTGGAGTCTCTTGGTGGTATTTTCCATGATGTTTAGCCCAAGGGGTTGGCTAGTTTATAGGAAGAGCCTACCAATTGGGAGAAGTTTGAATCTAATTTTTTCATTAGGATGGAAAAGGATGGGATTGGGAACCTCTTCAAACTTTTTAAATGGCTTCTATTGGAAGTAAAATAGATTAATATCAAGTTAAATTTGTTGGCTAATATCAATTATGGTTAACAATAGAAAATTGGAGATGGTCATTTTCAATTAGGTCATGATTATGAATGTTGTACTTGATAAGTGTGCAGGGGTTGTATGTGTTGAACAAGAAGGCTCGTAAACGGATTGGGAAACCACTTATTAAAGGGAAAAAAGTGCACGAAGTGGAGGATGATGGATAGAAAGGACACCTAGATAAGGGTATGGATGTGGTCCCTTGTATCAAAACTAGAATCAAGATGAAGAAAAGTGTTGTCATTTCAGCATGATAACTAGATGAAGTTGTTGAGATGCATGAGAAGCTCATCTCTAGGTATCTGGAAGCGACTAGGATCTTAAAGAATTTGTTGTAATTTCTATTTATTGACTATTTTTTTGCTAATTTTTAACTATTGGTATGTTGTTGGTATGGTAATGCTTATTCTATGATAGCATTTTTGGTCTGGGACTTCTTGTTTTTCTTTCTAGTAACATGTTTTTGTTGCGATGGGTTGTAGGGCCCCTTCAAAACCTACTTTTTCGATAATAAAAAACAATGATCACCAATACCAAGGACTAACCACCTTCCTATAACCAATGTTGACACGAGTGACAATCACATATAGTAATCTTTGACATGAGAGAAAATCGAAAAACACTGTTGATAACAAAGATAACAACTACCAATAATCTCCTCAAGTGTTGACATCAATGGCAACCATCAATGTTGGCATCAATGACAACTGCCAACAATCTCCTCAAATGTTAACATCAATGGAAACCATCAGTGTTGACATCAATGATGACAACTGCCAACACTATGGAGAATTGTATCAATTATTTTTAAAAGTCTCAATAATGAAGATTTTAGAAGACACTACATAACTATTGGCATATGACATACCGAACTATCCTTCACCAATATGATTTATAGCACCTATTTTTGTAATGTATGATGGTAGAGATGATCTATTGATTCATATACATTCCTTGAAATTTGTATGCTTGGATTACTTTTATGAGGATAAATGTATTACCAAGCTATTTCCATAAAATTGAATGATTATACAATAATTAATGTTTTTATTAACCTCATGCTTTGATTTCTCCTCCTGGAGACTTGACTAATATTTTTATTGATCATTTGCAACATAAAGTTGAACATAAGGTAATAGTTCTCAAATTAACACAATGAAAACAAGGACAAAATGATATAAAGAATTATGTGCTTGGATTTCAAATTTTCATAGCCAAAATGAGTTTCAAACTAGCAAAAAATAAGCTTCAAGGTTTATTTATCAATTTTCCAACTTGTAATACTCAAAGAAAATGTGATTTTCAGTACTTATCATTTGTCTTCTAATTTATCTACCAATACATGTCATTTTGAACTTACCTTGTTAGAATATATTTTTTTATTATAATATCTCTAGCATCCCCTTGCTTTCCAATGACTTACATTCTAAATCAAATTGAATATGGGGTACAATTGGGTGGATTAAAAAAGGAAAGCAATGTTGATGATCATGTGGCAAATGTTAAACTAAAAATATATAGAGTTCACTAGCTTCCAGGATCCTCCATGTGTAGTGTTAAAACAAATTTTACAATAAATCACCACTTTACCTCCTACCAAACACATTGATACATCCAAGGTGTCTTGCCATATTTTAAACCTAGTTCTTTTTATGATTTTTATTGCACACATGGATATACTATGGGTAGTTTTATCACTCTCAAAAATGTGATAAAGGGATGTTGGTGTGAATAAGGTTTTGTACCTAGCTAATTCCTAGTAGGGGACTTATTCACATGTTTACTAAGGTCCTAATTGACCTTCTAGAAGTTTTAGTTGTCTAGATAATATCTTATCTTTTTTATTTTTTTGTAAAATTAGGTGTCTCATAACATAGAATTAAGACACATGTCACAATCTTGTCTAATCCTATCTCACAACTTATCTTTATAAGCAAGGCCTCTCATGTGCATTTACATATTCAATCTTAAAATATTGTATCCTTAATAATAGCAAGATACTCTTGTTATTTCTCTCTTGTGGATGATATTTTGGTTTGGCAGTTGATCCTGGGGTGTTGGGATTTCACCATTAACTCCTACATGGTATTAGAGCTCCAATGTTGCAGACTCTTTCCCATATTTGAGGGACATATCTTGTCTTGAAGATTTTGTAGGGTGAATTTTAAGGTTTCAAAGAACTCACCATTGAATCTAGGGCATCAAATAAAGTCATGTTTTCCTTTCATTTTGTTAAATTTTGTTATGTTTTGTCAGATCTGCAAGGGTTTCAAGTAGGGTTAAAGTTATTGGATCTAGTAGGTAGCTGAATTTTTGAAAAACTTTGGGCCAAATCCAACCCTACCATTAAAAAGGCCGAAAAATATAAATGTTTCTTGTGAAATCATCAAGTTTGGACACTTTATCTTGAGGGCATCAAGGAATTTTTTTATCTCGTTGCTATTTTTGTATGACTACACAGATTTGTACTCGATTGTACTATACAATTTGTGACATCCATCAACAGTCTATAGCCAATCAATAAATATTCTTGTACCCTAGCGGTATATTCTTCTACACTCTACATCGGATTGTACTTTGTTTATGTAAGCAGTTGTGTCAGTTGTATGACATATTGTTTTACGTTGTAATGGTATGATTATGAGTTTAAAATCATTGTTTTTATTATTACAATTTTTAATTTTGTTGACTATGTTTTATTTCACCACAATTGGTAATTGCTAAGCAATTGATCATGAATTTTAAAGGTTGTGGTCATCGCTACTCGCGGAGACCTATGCCCCAAGCAGCACAGCTCAAAACATCATTGTTGTTAGGCAGAATATTTTTTAAAACTATTGTGTACACCCCTAGTAATATTTGGGAGCGACTGCCAACCCTCAGTGGCTTAACTTGACCTTCTATAGCCCTAATAGGGTATTTTTTCAAATTGTCATAGCTTGCAATCCAAGAGGTGAAAATTTGAAAACGAGATATTATCGAAAAGTTGGTTCTATGAATTTTATAGTGGTGTATGTTATTTTTCATAATTTTTCTATTTGGTAATAGTAATTATTGATTGAAGTCAGATCTTATTTTTTGGCTCCTGAGCTCATAACATTTTGCCACGATCTTTGATTTTTGTAATTCATGTGACATTGGAAAGGCATTAAGGAGCTCTATCCAACCATCCATGCACTTTTTCTTGTTTCTATCCCAGGTATATTATTGTTTCAGTTCTTTCCTAGTGAGTATCTTGGAGGATTACTTGGATATTTTGGCAGTTGGGAGGGTGTTGTTTTGATCATTATACTTCATTTCAGCCACCTTTCATGTATTGATCTCTAATTTTATCTTTTGGGAAGTGTATAATTGTTGTAATCATGGGTTATGCAACTCATCCTTTTGTAATAATTCTAAGGATAGTTATGAGTCTTGGAAAAAGGCGTCCTAACACATTTTTGGTGGCTCAATATTTTGCCTCATCTTTATGGACGCATACCCAAGCCAAAGGAAACATAGAAGAAATTAGTTTGGGGTAATAAGAATGATCATATCACGGGATTGATTGGTTCTAGTTTTAATGCAAGCATCTTCAAAGAGACCTACAATCACATTTCAAGAATCTCGTGCCCACGCACAGTTTGGACCAATATTTTGGAGATCCACATAATCCTCCATTCCCAGATGATCCTGCATCAAATTGCCTCATTCCACTTGATGATGTTGGCAATTTCCCCTTTGATGATGACACCTTAGAGGAGCTTGAATATGATGCAAAACTTAAGCATCTTGATGATCCAAAGACTTCTCTTGCAGCTCCTACTTCTCCAATTGAGATCACACATTCATTATATGTTGGTGATTTATTGAGAACTTCCAATGATTCATAGAAACAATTATCTAGTTATCTTCCTGATTGGGATTCCTATTTATCACACATTGCATCTTTGTTTATGGAGTCTCACATTTTATATTTGGAGGGTCAATTTGAGGGTTTATCTCTCCTATTTGATGAGATTCATGGCACAACTATTGTAACTTCATCTTTGTCTTTGGAGTTAGTTTGATATTAGTTTCCTTTTGTTCCTATTTTTTCACCTTTTATTGTGATTAGGCATGTACCTGATTGGATTGTGTAATCAATATCTACCAAGAACTTGGCAACACATGAGAAAATTTCAGAGATAATCTTCATAAATATGGATTCTTCTTCCAACCAATTCCTATCTAGAATGGGAAGCATTCTTATATTTATACTTGTTTTATCTTCTTCCCAAGTGGAGAAAAAAAAATTTAGGCATTGGATCATGTTTTGTCTTCAACCACTCACCATTTTTATAGGAGATTACACATTATGGGGGGATATCTTGTCTCTCTTTTTCTCTTATTTGGCGAGGGGGGGTTGGGTTCATTAATTGTATACACATGATGGATGTAGTCCTTGGGGGGCATCATTGAGACATCCATACATCATCCTTCATTGTATCTTTTCTCTTTTGGAGAGGAGTTTTGTCCCACTGTATTTTCTCATTTTCTCTATTGTGAGAGATTGCATTGTACATGGGTACCCAACATGGCCTTGTATTTGGGACCCATCCTTGCATCATTACATCTTTGCATAGTAATCTACTCTCTAAGTTGCACTTAAGGGGGTGTTAGTGTGAATAAGGTCTTGTACCTAGCTAATTCCTAGTCAGGGGACTTATTCACATGTTAAGTTTACTTAGGTCCTAAGTGATCTTCTAGAAGTCTTAGTTGTCTAAATAAGATCTTATCATATCTTATCTTTTTGACTTTTTTCAAGTTAGTTTTCTCATAAAATAGGATTAAAACACATGTCATAATCTTGTCTAATTCTATCTCACAACTTGCCTTTATAAGCAAGGCCTCTCAAGTACATTTGTATATTCAATCTTGCAATCTTGCATCCTTAATCATAGCAAGATATTCTTGCCATTTCTCTCTTGTGGAAGATACGTTGGTTTGACAACTGATCCTGGGGTGTTGGTATTTCACCATTAACTCCTACATATCATTGAGTTCTCCACACATCATCATTGTCTGTATCTTTTCTCTCTTTTGGAGAGGAGTTTTGTCCCAATAAGTTCTCATTTTCTCCATTTGTGAGAGATTGCATTGTACATGGGTACCTAACATGGCCTTATAGTCGAGACCCATCCTTGCATATTTGGATATTTACATAATAATCTACTCCCTAAGTTGCACTTAAGGGGGGTATTAGTGTGAATAAGGTATTGTACCTAGCTAATTCCTAGTAGGTGCTTATTCACATGTTAAGTTTACTTAAGTGTTAAGTGACCTTATAGAAGTCTTATTTGTCTAGATAAGATCTTATTATCTTATATTTTTGACTTTTTTGTTAAGTTAGTTGTCTCATAACATAGGATTAAGACACATGTCACAATCTTGTCTAATCCTATCTAACAACTTGCTTTTATAAGCAAGGCCTCTCATGTATATTTACATATTCAATATTGCAATCTTGCATCCTTAATCATAGCAAGATATTCTTGTCATTTCTCTCATGCGGAAGATATTTTGGTTTGGTAGTTGATCTTGGGGTGTTGGGAGTTCACCATTAACTCCTACAAGGGACATGTATGTGAACTCACAACATTTATGTTGGTTCCTCTAAAGAAGACATCACGATTAGGACATCAATGCACTACTATTATTCATAAAGAGTCACCTAATGCTCATACATCATCATCGATGTATGTGTATCATGGCATTAGAGAGGGTAGTCTCATGGACCACAATGATTTGAGAGACACATCTATAAACCCATTTCCACCTAATTTTCTTGGCATTGCTAGTTAATAATACGTACTCATCTTATACATCCTATTATTACATATGACATGTTATGGTATTCCCATGCTTTTCACTTGATCTTACCACTTGGAGGCAAGGTATTGTTTTGTTTTGCAAGTATGTCTTCATGTGTGCTCATTAGGGGAAAAATCAAGGATGTATTTTCATTCACATCTATTGCACACACATGCAAATTAAGGATGTATTTTCATTCATATATATTGCACACATGTGTAAGCATATAAAAGGTATGTCTTGTTTACTGTTTTACATTTACATATCATGCTTTATTTTTTCTCATTTTAATCATTTTTTTTTCTCTCCTTGATCTTTGTGTACTCCTTCATAGTACACATAGTTCAAGGGGGCAAAATATTATTAATTATACTTCTTAGTTTATGCACAAATTTCATAGGTCCGGTGCATATTCTTGTTCTAGTGACTCAAATTCAAGAATCTTTCTATCATTTTTATTCTCTTACTTTCTACTTTAGAATGCATACTCACTTAGATTTGAATGCACACAAAAGTGAGGTCAATGTGTAAAGAAGAAAAGTGCATAACCTTGCACTTTTCCCTACTTGTTTTATGCTACTATATGTGGATGTCAATAATGCATGGTCCTAGCATTTTATTGGTCTATTTTGGCACACTATCTAACCCAAAACCCAAATTTAATACTTTATTATGCCATAGCACCCAATTCATCCTAATCCAATTCCTAGAGAATTGCCCATATTAAACTAGATCACGCTTATGATTGTATCCCCTAGAATAAATTGTGGCCTTCTGTTATCTTTGTTTTAAAATTCAAATCCAATTGTTTCTTATGTTGACTCTCAAAATATGATCATTGTCCATCGCCCAATACCAATAATTATAATGTTTGTCTAGATTGTGTGTTTAAAGGCACATCCTAATTCATTCTAATCATCAAACACGAGAAGAATATCTAATCAACAATTTGGACAACACATCAAAACCATAATGTCATGTCACTTGTAGGTTCAACTATAAATTGTATATTAGCATCCAACATCACTTATCTATTTCATTCATGTTTTAATCAATCTTTGGGATTGGCTTCTAACAAAGAATTAGATTTCTTATAAAAGGTCTCAATAGTGCTTCTTAGCACCACACATTTATATATATACAAAGATATTATCCAATTGAACTTTTTTAGGTATTGAAAGCCTATTTTCACTTAGGAAAAAAACCACACAAATGAACTCAATCACAAATATGGTGCTATCCTAGGTCCTTAAATTCTTAGGTCTTAATTGTCACAAGTCTCTAATACTAGATATAGTTCAATATTTTAATTTCTCTCTTTGTCATAGTTTCACAACAATCAATGTCTTCACTACAATAATGTCAAGGTAAAGCCTAAACTAGTTTTATCAATAAATTTTATTTTTTGTCAAATTATTCAATTGCTAGTTTCAATTGCTTTATATATCTAAATGTCTAAATTTTATTGATTTATCATTGCTTAGACTTAGATATTTGAACGGTGTTGTTTATTCCCTACAAATATATTATAGCTCCCACATAGTTATATGATACCAATACTTTATAAACTAATTTATCAACATCCAAGACACTAACCTATAATAAAGTTATACTATAAATTTACAATATTTTTAACAAATGATTAAACATAAGATTGAAACATAAAAAACCAACAATATGCTTATAAGATGTCATATGCTTGTATATCATCCCTAACAATATCATTTGGATATTCTCAAGTAAGAAGAGGTCTCCAACTTGATTTGTTTCTTCTATGTTTCTTTAGCATATACCAAATTTTATTTTTTTTCATTTACTTAAGCAAATCAATTCATTGATATTATCCATGATAAGTTTCTCCACCCACAAATAATAATACTTCCCCATTACTAATAGAAGGAATGCGATAGTTAAGTTAGGAACACAAGGAAAAACTACTATCTAATTTTACTTCACGACTCCCATTAAGTAGAAAAACCATGCAACATCACTCATTTTATTAAATGTGAAAGAAATGTGAAGTGTATACCTTTACAACCCCTTCACAGTGTCTTGTATGACTTTTGACCTTCCAATCTTTGAATGTATTTTAACATATTTTTACTTAATTTCAGATTAATTTAGCATCTCTCTTGTGATACAAAGTTTATTGAACTTGTTTTCTACAATTAGAATGATCTAAGATATGAAGTGTCATATCTTTACAACCCTTTTCTCGTGAGAAATGAACATGAATTAATATTTAAATAAAATTCAACATTGTTTTATTTAATTTTGGATTTTTCCCTAACATACATCTTGTGATCCAATGTTTATTCAATTCATTTTTGACGAATTGAATGATCTTAAGAATCATGGAAGAAACCTCACAAATCTTTGTAAAATCTACTCAATTTGATAGTACTACACTTTCCACTTAAGTGTTCAATGATTCCAAAATCTTCACTATATAATAGATGTGTGTCAAAACTACAAATAAAGAAGCTCATATTGTTGCTTATAAGTTCCTAGATCTCTCCAAATGTATGTCTCTTACCCTCCTCATCGGAGGCAGAGCAAGAGTGCCCGCAAGCATCCAAAACTGTCAAGGTAAAATTGCAATGTTGGTGCAAATTTATTTGTATCTTATATTTGTAATTTAAGCTGAGTATACTTCTTTTTATTGGTTGCATCACAACTAGACTGAAGTATATAATAGGAATAGGTTTTTTTAAGAATGGATTACAAAGATAATATTTGTATTTGCAAACTTTTTAAGAGAAGCAATAGGAATTCTTAGTATTTGTATTTGCAATCTTTTAAGAGAAGCAATAGGAATTCTTAGCCTATGTGCTTTTAGAAAAAGTATTTGCAATTGCATGACACTTAATATAGATGGAAACTAGAATATACTTAGAGTAGATTAAAGTAATCCAATTACAGCTAAACCTACAAAGAGTAAATTAAAGCCTCCCTCACTCTATGTATCTCTCATAAGTGATAAATTATTGATTGACAACTATAGTCTTAGCCATGAGGAGACCAACCAATGAGTTTGCAAAATAAAACCTCCCTCACTTTATGTATCTCTCATAAGTGGTAGTATTATTGATTGACAACTATAGTCTTAGTTACGAGGAGACCAACCAATGAGTTTGCAAGTTGAGTCTCTTCTCTAGTCTACAAGTTCTACTTGTTTGATCACTTGCTTCCTCCTAAGTCACTCCATCAAGGACAAAGTTTATTATATATACACCATAACCACAATGACTTGATAATGTTGAATGATTGTAATAATTTACCATGTTATGTTTTTCTATCATGTACATGTGTTTCACGAATGCTTTATTATAGTTTGATTTAATAGCATGCAAGTCTAACAGAGGGTGCTAGCACTTTCATGTAGCTTGGGTGAACAATCTCTGATTAAAATGCTCATGCATAGAGGTAACAAAGTGTTTAGCCACAAGTCTTATTGTATGCATGGGTAAGTTGATTAATATTTTTGTTCATTGCCGAGATCCTCTTAAGAATTGTGGTGTTTAAGCATGTCCTCTGAAGTCACATGCATGGACAGCTTTTAAATGGTTTTGTTCATTGCCAAGACCCTCTTATGAATTGTGTTTAGGTCTGCCTTGGCAAGTCGTATGCATGGACAGCTTTAAATGGTTAACAGAAAGGTGAAAGAGTGCACAAGAGAGCTCTTACTAGTGGCAAGGTTGTGAAAACGTTTATTTTGATCCACTGTACATGTTTTTACCAAGTTACTTGAGCAGCTCTTCGATTGATTGCCTACATGGGCCAAATGGTGCAAATAAAGGTACTAAAGGTAAGTATAGTAGACAATTGACGCTATTGTGCAATTGCAATAGCTACATACAATTTGTACGTATGATGTTGACACTTAGTGAAGGGTGCAATCAACAACTACAAATTTTAGTTTACAATGTACTGCTCAAGTCAAGAAGTGCAAATTAAGGTACTAAAGGGAAGTACAGTAGCCTATTGACGCTATTGTGCAATTACAATGGCTACATACCATGTGCACCTATATCGATCACCGTTTGTGAAGGACACAATCAACTAGAAGTTGTAGTTTGCAATGTCCACATAGATTCAACAGAGGGAGAAATACAGAAGATCGTACCCCCTCACCAACACAATCTTAAAAAGATAATGGCTTTTGGATAAGATATTCCTCATTGGAAAGCACGTTGAGACCCTGGTGTAAAGAGTAACAAGTTCACAGCCCAGTATTGAAAGGACAAAATTATGTAAGCTAGCGATTCTGGAGCAAGGCACCAAAAGAGATGGAATCAGACGCAAAAGACCATGACTGCCTCAACCGAAGTCAAATATTCTGATAACATGAGCCAAGAAAACAGCACAATGGAGGATGCACTAATGCAAGACACGTCCATTTATGAAGAAAGGATCACACACAAGACGGAAAAAAGAGCAAATTGTGCACACAAAAATAGAAAACTAATAATCAAACAATGCTTGGCACTGAACAAACCTAGCTATGTCATAACTCCGCCACTCTGTATGAATTAATTTTACCACCAGTTTTCATAAAGTGACAATGACAAGTCTCTGACGTTTATTGAATTAATTTTATCAGCAGTTTTCATAAAGTGACAATGACAAGTCTGTGACGTTTATTGAACAAATTTGAGACACTCAATTAAAGAAGACAAAATTTCGCTAGACAGATCTAATAATAACTTCGATACTGTTTATATTATAAACATATTTAGGGGCCACAAGCAGTAGAAACTAGTATTATTCGTATTTTGTTGAATACAAATCTTATTGAGAAATGTTTCAAGATGAGAGACACGTGGCTTTCTGCAGATGCAGGGACAAACCAAGAATCAGATTGATAGTTAAAATGTTAATGTTCTTGCCACATGCCCTGGTTTCTAATTTATGTTCTCTGACATATTTCTATGTAAGGTATAGATTTGATATAGATTTGTGCTTTAATTAAATCTTGAGTTGATAAAGATTTCAGATAGCTCAGCGACGTTAATTATGACACATTATCATAATGATTTTTTAACATACAGATTCTAAGTAATGTGACGTTCAGTGTCCCTCTTAGGGTTTGCTTAGGTTTACATTCAAATTTCGATCTTAACATTGGTGGCCTATTGGAAGGCTCAAGATTTATTTTTGTTCGCTCTATATTCTCCTTAATAAGAGCGATAAAATAGTTTTCGTCATTTTAGAAAAAAGATTTTCCTTGTTACCAAAACAAATAACACCAATTAAGTTACTTCAAAGGAATCACTTAAAATGTAATTTCCCGAACATATAGAAAGTTCCCATGAATTCTTAACATATTTCGTTCCCCAACTGTGAATGTGATAATTCCAGTAAATCTAGTGACTTAAAATATTTTCATAAACAAGGAAAAAACAAACACAATTTTGCCTTCACACAACAAAATTTGCTAATTAGGAAACACATATCCAGAACAGGCCAGTGATTTGCCCACCGTGATGATCAAATTTGCACAAATGATGTCATTATAGCCTTAATGCATGACTTCTACAACTATTCATTTTTCCAATACCCCAAGCTTCATACCATATAAATTATGTAACCGACAATCAGCATTCTTCATACCATTTCCCCAAATAATTTCTATCTGTCAACATAAACATTGTTGCATCTGACACCATCCAACCGAGATACTACATAAGCAATCATGGATGCTGTTATTCTTACCACATGTTTAAAAACCAGTTTTCTGCATACTGTGCAGAAGCAAGAACCACCAATCTCCCATCTCTATTACAAAGACAGCTGATGATGATGATATGTTCATTGCAAATGAAATATTAATTGATGATGCAGATCAACACATATAGACTTTGGACAAAATCTTCCAGTTTGGCTACTGAAGAACAGTAAAAACTAAGTACACATTAAATAATTTCATATAAAACCCAGGGTGTCCTGAGCATCTTGTCAGAATCATTTATAGAATATAGAAAATATGCCAGGAAAAGGCAACATGTGGAATTCTGAGCAAACACTGGAGCACCAAATACTCCAGATGCCTCTTGATAGCAAACACTCTGAATGGTTCCCTTCAGGGAATAAAAATAACAGGTAGCTCGCCTACCGTAAAGAAAAATTCAAATATCAATCTGGTTGCACGGTGGAAGTCCATTTAGCAAATAAGATCAATGAGAATCACAAAATTAACAATCACATGATCACAAACTTCATGGTCTACATAAGAACAGTAAACAGGTCCAATGCTCATACACTTTAAAACTTTCAAATTGAAAAAAAATGTGTCAGAGTTAGTTGCGGATCTTAATTAGTACAAGACAGAATTACAACATGCTAAGATGATTGAGAATTTATTCCAAAAGCTTGTGAGCATTTTCAAATGAAATCAGCAAACAAGGATAGGCATGTGCTATCCAGAACAATTGCTATGGATTACAGAAAGATTAAAATATATATACCCTGAAGAGTGAACAACAAATGGGCTGACCTTTACTACCTTCTTACCAGCACTGGCAGAAACACCTTCAAACTGCCTAACAGATGTTCTGCAGAAAAATCATGATGTAAGAAATTTCCAGATCTTCTTTTTTAGAGAGGAATTGTTATCCTCTTCCTCATCATCTCCATCTTCATCAAGTTCATCAATTTCTTCATCTTCTACCTCATCTACAGGAGCATCCTCCACATTGCCACCACTGTCTTCTTCAGTCTCATCATATCGATCCCCTGTTTCAGACTGAGAAAACACACCCTTTTAAATCGGTATATTTCTCATGACATCTCACAAATAAAAATCAAGTAACACATCTGCAAAGAAGTTACATACACTGACTTCAATTTCTGCATTTCAGACATAAATTTTTTAATATGAATCAGGCAGAAAACATAATACTAGAAGACACTCAAAACCAACAATTCCATGCAAGGCAGATATCAATATATGCAAATGCACATAAATTATAAACCATTAAAATCAAGTAACACATCTGTAAAGAAGTTACGTACACTGACTTCAATTTCTGCATTTCAGACATACTATTTTTAATATGAATCAGGCAGAAAACATAATGCCAGAAGGCATTCAAAACCAACCATTCCATGCAAGGCAGATATCAATATGCAAATGCACATAAATTATAAACCATTGTTTGCTTATTTTCAAGTTCAAGAATCCAAGGAAGCAATCAAACTAGCAGTTGAAGTCTGGAAGTGTACTAAAACCTAAAGCTCTTTACAGAATTTTAAATCACAATATAATGAACAAAAATATATATCTTTTATATCAGAAGACTTACATAAGCAGTACCTTCTTAGGTATTTCATACCACCTACAAAAGCAACACGCCCTTTACAGAACTATATTTCTCAGGGGTGTGTATTTAAAAGTCAAGCTTACTTGCATACAGGGTTGCAAGGGTGCACAAAATACACAGACCAGTGAAGACAAGGTACTTAAACACGTGTACACACTCACATGCATATAAGTATGTATAATATATCAAAACATACTAACTCAAAAAAATGATGAGCTGAGACCGTGCACACCACACCATATCTATTTGCCACTAATCCAGAAAAAACTTACAAGGAAAGCTTCATAACACCAAGATCACTAATATCCTCCGTTCCCAGATTGACTCTTCTTATTTGTGGCATGCAATTATTCCAGTTCAGTAAACATACACGAACAAACTAATATGTTTGCAAGACATCAATCATGTTAAATATGCAGGTCATACAAGAAGCCTTGGAAGAAGACATCGTTCAATTTCTCCGGCAGTTTCAAAAAATATTTACATTATTTCTCGATAAGACAAGCATCTTTAAAATGTGACTTCGCTCTTAAAAATTATTGGTAAATAGGAAGTGGCTGCCCAAGTAGATATCTTTTGAATTTTAGATGCAGAACTGGCCTAGCCTCAATATTCAAATTTGTCGAAGCCATCAAAACAGCCACACACCACTGCCAGACATCATGTAAAGATGAACCCTTTAAAATCAGAGCTCTCAATTCTCAAATACCATGTTAACATGGACATGAGAAACAAGCCAAGAGATTGCCCAAAAATAATGTGCAGAGCCAATCTTTCCAAGAATGTTGGAATTTCTATCCTCAAAAATTTTCATCATGTTTTTGCAATTTTAAAAAATGCAAGTGTGAAATGAGGGTTCCACGTACAAAAACCTTAAATAGTGAGAGCTACCTTAGAAATAAAGTGGGAGATTCCAATTATACGGAACCTGAAAACTGAACCAGATCAAAGTCCAATTAACATGTTTTTGCAATTTTAAAAAATGCAAGTGTGAAATTCCACGTACAAAAACCTTAAATAGTGAGAGCTACCTTAGAAAATAAAGTGGGAGATTCCAATTATACTGAACCAGATCAAAGTCAGGTTCTTAATAGAGAGGAAAATCAAACATTCATGGTCAAGTTCTTGATAGATGATTATTATACATCAAAAATCAAAAATAATAGCCTACGTTACCAGGTCATGCTAGAATCAGTCCTGATGATATACTAATACCAGATAGGGGAGTGGGAGTGCATTTGGGAAGTCCAGGGCCCCTGTTCAAGCCCAGGCCATGTGTGGTCATTTCCGAGAGAGCCCACAGCCACTGAAATTTATAAAAAGAAATGTCCAAACTCTAAACAATTAATTTTTAAAATTAAAAGGAGAACTGGTATGTTGTAACGTAACCTAAAACCTGTTTAGAAACCCTATAAGTGACACAAAACACTTGCTTTTACTTCATTTCACAATGACAAACCACACAAACCTCCAATACCATTCCAAGTGTGAGTGGCACTGCGGTTGCTTGTGGTTCAGATGAAGTTGAACCAAGTGATGGCCTTGATGCTTTCAATGACGAGCAAGATGCAGATCCTGATTGTATTTATTATTTTGTATTGATTCAACAATGACATATATGATATTATCAATTATCAACCATTAAAAATTATAAATGTGTGTAGTACAGCCATATCCAGCAGTACCAAACCTGTTAAAAAAAGTGCCATACAGGAAATCCCCTAACCCTGAACTTGTACCTGATCACATACTAGGACCGGATCATAGCCTCTCATTACACAAGAAATCTCTAGCAAAAGCATTCCTAACTGATATAATACATATCCTCAACTTGCTTGTTTGCAGTAGAAGCTGAGTACCTGAGCATGCCCAGTATTCACTCGTAAACCAAGACAAATGCAGTCAAATCAGAAAAAATGCATTTAAAAAAGAGAAGCATTTTCAGCTCTGTAATTTCAGATGCAATTTTGACCTTCTTCATCTCCTTTGGTTCATTATCTCTACTTCGTGAATATTCATGCTTAAAAACAAGGATCTTGGAACAGCTTACACATGTTTCTGGTCCCGCCTGGGCATTTGGGGTTAACATTGGCATAGCCACATATCACAAAAAACATGCTCAGGAATTCTATTCTGGTCAATTATTATTGCTAATAGCTAAGGATGGGTACTTAGCGCTGCACTTGTAGTTGTTCCATAATCAGCCCTTAAATTTAATAATAAGGTCTTTAATTTTCATGTAACAGAGATATCATTCCCTTGCTTAAATTAAGATAATATTGTTTTTTTCGTTTTCCTATAATGTTGCATTTGTTAAGTTATTTGATTAAAAAATATATAGTAATAACTAATAAGCTTGTTTTCTGGAAAGACTAATATTTTTAAGGATTTCATATTATTGATGTAAATTTCTTTGCCTGAACATTTCATGGTTAAAATGTTATAAAAAATTTATTTATTGTATACATTAATATTATTAATTAGTATTAATATATATTTATTATTAATAATATTACAAATTACTTATTTATTGTTAATTTAATTATATTTAGAAACTAAATTTATTGTTAATTTATATTTGTTTACTTTTACTCTATTTTATATTTATACGGTTATATTTATGATTTTTTATGTATTTTTTAAATATTTTACAGTTGAACTCCACCATACCAACAGAAGAAAAATATCTACAAACTGCAAAAACCCAAACCCGATGGTGAACTAGCGACATAGCTTGTAGCTCAAACAACCCGTAAACTCAATCATTAATCATATGGAGGAACTTTATTATTATAAAACTTTCCCATTTCAAGTTGTTCGAGATTATAAAAAATTAATGCCTCTCAATTATATAGAGACACTTAAAATTATAAATAACTAAAGACTATAAATTAAATAGGTTAAATTAATGAATTATATATAAGAGGTCTATTTAATTAAATTAATATGTTGGAATGGTTCATATCAAGCATGAACAATACAAAGTTTAATTATATTAAAGATTAGGTCATTTATATTAATTCTAAGATAGAAGGTAGGGCCCAAGTCCTACCTTTACAACTTACAAGCAATCCCAATTCATAGAAGGTAGGGCATAATATTTGTTGGATACAAATTACAAGCAAACCGCTAATTAATGAATTGTATTGAGATTTAGAACTAACCTAAAGTTAAAAAAATGTTGAAGCATTTCTGTGACTAGATGGAATGTTACAAAAAAGATTGCAGTAGGGACATGCTTTTTCCTATAATTTTCCTACATTGGGGTGTTTGTTATGCCCTGATCCCCATTTGTCTTTTGTACTGGCACCTACAATTTGACAGTCTGGCAGTGAATGGGACTTGAATTCCTGTTTTCAGTTGTTCCCATCTCCGAATTTTGTGGAAGAATCATGCTCCATTCAGTGTTCTATTTCTATTTTGCCGGTTATGTTGTCATACTAATCTTCATTGCACAATTGAGAAACAGTGTTATACATAATGCAAGTAATTAAATCATCCTTCTGGCTACTAACTGCTATTGGGATCATGTTTCTTGAATCAAATACCTGGTTTTCATGAGTTTAGCCTCTTGAAAGTGAAGTTCAAGCAAAATATAGGGATTTCTGATTATTTTATGAGAATGTTGGCTATGTGATTTCCCCCAAAGAAATAATCCTGTGTCGACCATGCAATACTAATTAGTAGTAGCCAAAATGTTGTTCATCGTTGCAGGGTGAATCAGATAAAAAGTTTGAAGATAATAACCAGGCATATGTTGGCATAGTTCATTCATACACAAGGAAAGTGCCTTGAAGGTTATAATAAAGAGCCCAGTCTAAGAATCTCCTTAAGACTTTAAGTACATGATGTTAGCATTTCACTGGGATGTCCCTCAGGTTTAAAAATCCTTACAATAGTTTAGTTTGGACTACCTGGACAAAGAAGTCTGAACTGGTTCAGACTTCTTTTATTTTTAGTTTTTTAAATTGAAAAAGAACAAAAAAATATATGAAATAGGCAAAAGTGAGAAAAATCTCAAACAAAAAACAAACGCATCCAAACCGAATAGTAAAAATGAAAAACATCAAAAGCAAATGCAAAAACCTCAACGGTTATTCACTGTGTCAGATTATTAAGACCAAATTTCTTGTGTATTTCCTGTCATGAACAGGTTTGCAGTTTGAAATTTTTCACGCTTTAATCATTCATTTTCCACTGAAGGTTCATCCAGAGGCTAACAAAGTTTTAATGCACATCTATCTTTCACATTTTCAATCTGTATGTAGTCATGAGTTTCATTGAAATGTTTGCATGTTCATAAGGAGCACGGTTCTGTGCTAAGTTGCCAGTTCTGGTACAGGATCAGGTACGGGTACAGAATAAGGGTACGCCGGTATGGCAAAACAAATCTCGGGTATGGTATGTTTGGGTACGGCTGTATAATATATATATGCAAAAAATTTAAAAATATACAGAATTGTAAATACATTTGATAGTATGATACTTCATCATTGATCAACGGTAGGTGATAAAGATAAATGCCAATGGATAGTTCAAAATTTCAATATTCTGAACGGAGCGAAATGGGGCTTTTAAGTGCGTTTTAGGGTTTAAGTTGCACTTTTTGCAACTGGTTTTCATATTTTTAACCTTTTTTTTGGCACCCCCTAGGCGTTGGCGCTCACAGGAGCGCCCCAGATGCCCTGAGTTCCCTGTGGGTACGCAGCGTACCCATAGGGAACCCAGGGCGTCCGGGGCGCTCTCAGGGCACTGCTGAACCGGGACGCTCCTGGAGCAGACACAGGAGCCCAAATAGGAGAACCTGGTAACATACGTTCTGTGCTTCTATTTCTATGTGGCTGCACTCTTTCCCTTTCCCAATAGAGGAGACAAAAGCAACACGATGCTTATGATACATTTTTTGTACACTTAAAAGTTATTAGTGTAACTTTAATTAGAAGCTAAAATAATTGTGTGCTTAAAACTTTCAAATTTTATAGTAATTTATATATTAATATTAAACCTTGCAAGAAAGTGGAACGTTAATTTGTTAGTTGTGGGGATTGGGGACCATTCATCAAAGTAAAAAATTTATATTTTAATTACTAAACCTTTATTAAACTAATAGCTTTAACTTTTATTTTTGGATGTCAATAGCATGAGGTAGAGAGATCACAAGATTGGTGAGAGTTATAACAAGCAGGAATGAGATTGGAAACCATAGAGATGAAGCATGCTCTTCACAGGGGATTTCTGATGGCTTCTACATAGATTACCAAGCCGATCAGCAAATAGAACAGTGATTGTAGGAATGAGTAGTTAGGATTGCATCTGAAAGGCAGAGATCTTGGTTCTGATACTACAAAGGAAGATGAGCAGGAGGTTAGGCCAATCTATCCAACTTGCAAAATGCTGCTGCCCCTTTCATACTTTCCAGGCCTTTTATGAAATCCTTCTATTGCAGATGGACACCTACTTTGTGCCTCCTCTTGTCCATAGTCCTGTAGTTATGGCATCACCTTCTTCCAATATTTACTTGCACAGGGCAGGACAAGGAGCTTGATTCCCCCTCCTCTAGACCGCTTCTCTGAGGATGCCCAGCTGAATTGGGATTCCACCATGGTTTGGAGTCAAACAACCCATTTCTTTCCTCCCTGGAAACATATCTATTTCTTTCTTCCATTCTTCTCCAGAGCCAGATCAGCAATTTGACTATGCCATTGAAAATTTGGAGAGCCTATCATTTTTCATTGCATGAGCAGGTGTCTGTCCTTAGTAGAGATTAAAAGATGAATAGAAGAATCTCGGCCCTCTGTCACCAATCCTTTGGTAACTTTGCTCTCTAACAGGCTTTTTTTGGTGGTTACATTTCAATCTCTAGCATATCATGAATTTGTATGGGCAAATGGTCCCTACTCTTGTGAAATGCTGATCTTTTAACACTTCTTGTGGAACAGGTTGGGAGATTCATTAGAATCAATCCATCTTCAGAAGATTTACAGAATCATTTTGTTAAGAGTGTGTGCGATGATTGATTTTCCAAGCCCCTTCCACACTCCATCCATATCTGTTTGGCACGTGCCCCTTGGATTCAATTTATAAATTATGAAGGCCCTTCATTTCACTATTTTCATTTCAATCAAATGGAACATTCCAAGCGAAGGTGCAGCTCTCTCAAGGCTTCTTCTCCCAAGCTGCAGTGTGGATCCAAAAAATCAAAAAGCCAGACTCTGAATTCATCTTACAAAACCATGGCTAGTTCATGAAAAATCATACTAAGGAAGCCCATATTTCTTCATCAATGGATGACAAAGAAGATGGCACCAAAGTGGTCTCTCCAATTAGTGAGGCTGTTGGTGGAAGCTTCCTTTCAAGTGGGGAGGAATCAGAGGATTCAAAGTATGATGATTTTGAAGATGAAATTTGTCCTACAAAAAAATCCTTACAATTTCCTAATCAAAGATTATTTTGACAAAAGCAAACTATGGCCTCAAAGGAAACCATCAGCAGAAGTTGATGGCTGAAAAAACAAAAAGAGGAGACTGATTGTGAAAATCAGGTTTCTCTGGGATAAATATACCATGCTTTTGACTGAGTGCAATGGATTGGAAGATTGTGCCTTAAGTATCTTCAAAGGACACTTGTGTAGCTATGAAATATGACAGCTCCCCTCTCCCATCTCTAGATAGTAGATACTCTTTCTACCTCCACCAAGAAGCAGAGGGTTAGGAAAACAGAAGCTGAGCATCGTTATTTAATATTTAGAAGCGAAGGAGCCTCTCTCTAGAAGAGGGAAGAAGCAGCCCTTGGCTCCTTCCTAGTTTGTTTTCATTCCAGAAAAGGGTTTGAATCTCTCAGCTTGTAGTGTTGTTTTCTGCTTTGGCTGCTATTTTCCAAAGTTTTTTTGCTGGTAACTAGAATCATTCCCATGGCTTACAAGAAGGTTTGTTAAGTAGTTGATCAAATTTAATTAAAAATTGTTCATTAGGCCCTTTCCTGTCGGGGATTGTTGTTGGGTGCTTCACACCCTTAGCCTGCATATGCTAAACACAACCTTGGTTTGTAAGCAACAATAAATATGCATAATAATGGAATGATTGCAAAATTTATCATCACATTATATTTATATTTATATTCCAATATCATAGAATTATCTCATATTTTGTTTCCCATTCAAAAATTTTACTTTCACATTGTTAAAAATTAAAAAATAATCTTTCATAGTGTAAGTTCCTTGTTAATATTTGTTATTTTATAAATTATTATTATACTATAGTAAATGTATTTACTTTTTGAAATTTGTTTAAATTTTCAATAATTTAAATTTTAAAAGAAAAAATTAAATGTTTAAATTGATATTGAATCGGTATTACTATATTATTTCAAACTTGTAATATTTATGGTAATTTTGTTTAGTGAATGTATAATATGTGACATTTTGAATTTAATTCTTATTTAATATTTATTAGGCTGCAAATATGTATATGGTTATAATTTTTATATATTTTTTGTATGGACATACCCACACCACCCACCCCCAAAATTTGCCATACCAGTGTATTGTACCCACATACCCATTGCCATGAACAATTCCAATGATTAATCATAATTTTGATTGAGTTGCCAGTCCAGCATGGGAAAGTGTACAGGTACAGTTTGCCTAGGCTTCAGCTGTGTGTGTGTGTGTGTGCGGTGTGTGTGCGTGTGTGCCTAGGCTTCAGCTGTGTGTGTGTGTGTGTGCGTGCATGCGCGCGTGTGTGTGTTAGTTATGTCAAATACCCAACAAATTCTTCACACATCTTTCCAAAGAATAATAGCTACAACAGCATAAAAGAGGACATGTTCATAAAAGAGAGCAAGGTACATCTAAACTAAAATCAATCAATAAAACATGAAGATTGTTACTCTCTGACCTTGTGTATAAAATCTAGTATAGATACATCTATCTAAAAAGAGCTGAGAGATAAAAGTCTTGAGTTTATTTACTTATGAGATGCTTTATTTTACTTTAACACTATTTAAAAATTATTTTTATTTAAATTATTTAGAAATATTTTTATTTACTTAACAATTATTTTATTTGACTTTATAAATGTTTAAGAATTACTTTATTTTATTTGGATTGCTTACTATTTTTATTTAATTAAAAATAATAATGAAGTTAAACTATAAAATATAAATATAAAATACTATATGCAAATCAATGGTTTTTTAATTAGAATTACAAAAATAATAAATGGTGGCTTTTCCAAAAGTAAAATTAAATATTACATACAAAAGTAAAGCTATTGTATTACCACAAAATAAAGAGAACAAAGTAGATACAGTAAAATAACTTTTAAGTAAATAAAATAGCTCCAAACTGATATCTCTCAGTGTTCTTTAGATAGATGTATTTAGGATATCTATACTAATTTTATTTACTTAAGAATTAATTTATTTTAATTTAAAACTATTTTAAGAATTATTTTATTTTATTTGTGTTGTAAAATGTAGAGGGATGAGAATAGTTAAGAAAGAAAGAAAGTAGTAACCAAAAGTGGTTATTACATTAGTTCTAGCTAAACAAACAAAATCAAATAAATAATGGCAAACGCATAACATAAGGGGATTCAAACTTGAGCATTCACAAACATTTACGTTTTTGGACTTTTTCCTTTTGCATATGTTTTTCTTAAAGCATGCTCAGCACAAGTTCTCCCTGGCTGGAGCAGGATACAAAAATTATAATGTAACCCAGCCATTTCAAAACATAGACCAGCCCAGAGTCGTGAACTGGATATAGGTACAGGGGATTTGGGGAAAGAACCCAGTAACTTGGGATCTTGGCAATTAGTTGCCCAATTCCAGTCATGCTGCATAGAACCAAACTGCAATTAAGACAGTAATCCCCACAATCTAAAAACTTCTACATGTGGACTCACTTATAGCCTTATACATCTTATCCAGGTCTTGTCCTAAATTTTTTCTAAGGATTAGTATTCTGAGTAATACTAAAAATAAAACAAGGATACAAAACATTAAACAACAGAATGCATACACTGGTCCTTAACAAATTTATGTCTAAAATGAAATAAATACCTTTGTAAGTTCATGAGATAAAACCTCCCGAAGATCCTCAACAGCATCTTCCAAACCACCATCAGGGTATCTTGGAGTGTCCTGTGTCTCCCCTTGAAGAATATTGTTGTCACTATCTTGGGCTGAAGTCACCATTGCAGTTTTATCTAAAGAATCTTCCCGGCTATCCTTTGTATCCTTGCCTGATGAAGCCCCCTGCAAATTCTTCGGCTCTTCTTCTTCAGGTTGGGCAACAACCTTGTCCTTAACATCCATAGATAGTGCTTGAGTGGCTACAGAACTTGCACTACACATGCACAAAGGTGAGCATTATCAGAGAAAAATTCACATCATGTTTCATAAACAAGAAAAGCTAAATTCCACATATTCAGCCAACTCACATGGTAGAATGCCTGAAATTGTATCGCTTTCCTCCAGGAGTTCCTAACCCTGAGCTACCACCATTTGCTGTGCCTTGTTGCCGTCTTTTTCTGCGCCCTCCTGCAGCAAGCTCCGACTGAATTTCAGAATCATCTGCATCTTGCTCACTTGTGACTCTAGATGAATATCCACGTCGCCTTTTCCTTCCAGACTTGGTCGATCTTTTATCATTGGCAAGTGATTCCCTGTTGCTGTCATCAATTTCTTGAGCAGAATTGGCTTGATCTCCACCTGCCCTTCCTTCCTTGCCCTGCCTATTATCTGGAACTGCCGATTGATTTTGCAGGTGTTCTTGTCTACTTTCAGACTCATTCTTCTCCTGATCAGAAGGGACGTCAATAATTCCCCTGGCATCCTCTACAACAGCCTTCATGGATCGAGTTCTTTTGAAAACTTTAACTTTTGATTTATCATTTGACTTGGATCCATTACCTTTGGAGCGGGATGGTGGAGAATGGTCAAATTTTACAGTAGGTGAAGACTTAGTTATACCTTGCTCCTGAGCATCTACTTCTGTTTCAACTCCAGCATCATGATTCTGATCATCTGCTGAGAATGTCGGTTGAATTTCTAATCCTACAACAATTTCTCCAGTCATTCTTTCACTTTCTGCACCAGTAGATTCAGGTACCACTGTGGGTGATCTATCAGTTTCTTCTTTTCGGCCTGTAGAATCAATCATTTTCTCAGGGGATGGCGATTGGTTAAAAAACCTTGTAGCACATCGCTGCAACCATGACAGACGGCCTGGTGTTCCCAAAGCACTTGGAACTGTTCTTCCAGAAGAAGGTTCGGGATCACCCTTTGCAGATGCAGATGCAGGTGTGCCAAAAATCTTTTGGGGGACCGCTTCCAGAGAGAAACCATGGTCATCCCCAGACCTATGATTTCCACTGTTATTTGCGATCAGATCCAATCCATCCTCGCTTATATTTAGCTCTGTTTTCAATTTCTGAAGCTGCTCAAACAATCTTAAAACTTCTTCTCTTTCTTTGCACAAAGATTCTCGCTGTTCTTTAAGCTTGTCCCTCTGGAGTTGGAGTTCTACAATATCTTTCTTTATCTCAATCCACTGCATCTCTGCATGCTGCCGACCTGTGCTAATCTCTTGCCTTTCCTTCTCAAGCTTGTTCCTTTCAAGTCTCATCTCTTCCATTTCTTTGGATAACAATTCCCTTTGTGCTCTGATATGCTGTGTCTCCCTCTCTTTCTCTCTTTGAAATCCAATTTCCTTTTCCTGCAAAGACTTCTCAATCTCCTCTTGCCTTTTCTCTATATTATTCTCCAGATCACTTCTGTGAAGTTCACTATCTCGAATAAGATCTGCTTGCTCCCTTCGAATACTCTCAAGCCACTCTGCTCGTTCATGCTGCATGTTAGCTGCAAAAGCTTCCTTTTCAAGATGAAGAGCCTCTGTCTCGTTTTGAATTCGTTCCTGCAGTGCAGATTTTTCTTGTTTTAATCTTTCTTCTTCATCTCGCAGCCATTTCGATATTCTCTTCTTCTCTTCTTCAACCAGTGCCAATTCCTTCTTCACTTGTTCTCTTTTCTCATCAAGAAACTCCCACTCTTCCTCGAATCTCTCTTTTTCCAATCTCAACTCTTCTGCTACTTTTTCTATTTCCTGCTTTCGAGCTCTGTAATTTTCAATTTCTTCTTTTAATTCAGTTTGAAGTTTTTGCAGCTCATTTCTCTCTTTTTCTGTGACTTTAAGTTTTTCCTGCTCATTGAAAATTTGTTGTTTCTCTTCTTCCAAAGAAACCTTCACATTTTGAAGCTCTTGCTTCTCAGTATTTACTTCCTCTCTTTCTCCATCCAGCTTCTTCTTCTCTATCGTAATTTCCTTTTCCTCATTTTTTAGGATTTTCTCTCTTTCCTTGAGAGTTTTCGACCTTGCATCCACCTCTTTCTCCTTTTCCTTCAGCTTTTCAACTTTCTTTTCAATTTGTTGCTCCCTTTTACTAATCTTTTCCTCTTTAGAATTGATATCTGCTTCAAATAACTCTAATGTACTTCTCCTCTTTTCCAGCTCCTCTTCTAATGATATCTTTTTCTGTTCAAGCTCAGCTTCGAACTCAATTTTCCTTGCTTCAAGCATAGCTTTGTGCTCATCCAGAAGCTTTTGGATCTCCTCCTGCACTTACAGGGAGAAAATTATTAGGTCCCATTTAGAATAGAATTGTCTGGATGCTAAAAGATCACTACATATTTGTAAAGACGTTAGGACAGAGCAAAGGAATAAAATGATCTGATTAACATTGTATTTTAGATATCAACCAGAAATTATTGAATTCCATATCATGAATCCTTTCCAGAAACTCACATTCTCCTTACTGGCAAGTTTCTCTTGTAAGACAAGCAATTCTTGCTCCTTCTTGTCAATAAGAATTTCTCTTTTAACAGCATTCTGAAAAGGAAAAAGTAAAAATGAGACATGGTCATATAAGTTTTATGGTTTAAACTTTAATCTATTATAATGGCAAAATCCTATTTTACAAAATCCTAAAAAGCAAACCTCTTCTCTTGTGGATAAAGCTGTCAACCTAACAGTTATATCTGCCTCTTTCTCTTTTAAGGTTGAATGATCATTCTCAATCTGCTTTTTGGCGTCCTCCAACTCCTTTTCAATTTGTTTCAAAGCCTCATCTCTCTGATTTGTGTACTCTTCCCTTTGATTCAGTAACCTCTGTCCTTCAAGCAATCTATCTTGGCCATCTTGCAATTTTTTCTCCCAATCGATCAGATTCCGTCTTTCAAGGGAAAGCTCTACCTCATGGGCCTCACGCCTGAAAGAACATCCATAATACCATTTTAGCACAAGCCAACATATTCAGTAGAGAAGAAAGTTGAACTGATAACACAAGATAATACAACATAGCTGAAAACACAATCTAATTGCCTAACAGAATTGACTTCTGCACAAATAATTGCAGGCATAAAGAATAAGCTTGCTGCTTATCCAAACAATTACACTGAATCTCAAAGGATTCCAAAAAGAAAACAGGAAGAAAGAAACTCAGAGTCTGTATTGATCTTTTCATAGTTGAAGTATAACCATATACATCATTAAAAGCAATAATTCGACAGCTAATTTTATGTATATATAACATACAGATACACATAACCAAGCACGTTGCTGACAGCAGAAGTAGACACAGCATGCATTGACTTAAGGTATAGGTGAATAAGAAGATTCAAAAGACAAAGAAATCAGCAATTACTGCCATTACATACTCAGACTTGAAGGATTGACGATCTCTTCTAAGAGCACTTTCAATAGCTTCAATTTCCTGCAATTTTCTTTCTGTCTCTGCATGCTTGCGGCTTGCTTCAGCCTGCAAAGCTTCAGCTGCATGCAACTTTGATTCTGCATCAAGGTTCTTCTCTTCTGTACTTGCCACCATATCACGAGCTTGTGCCAGCTTACTCTCAGATATAAACTTTTGTTCAGCAACTTCGGAACGCATCTCATGTAAAGCTTTCTCAAGCTGAAAAATAAAGTGACAGAGATTAGCAAACCTACTTCAAAACAATTCAGAAAAGGGGTTATTTCCAACATAATTTGCTAAGTTTTGATTAAAAATTAATACTCAAACTGGACATATTGAAATCAATCTTGTTTAAAATGGTAGACAACTACATTATTGCAGGCTGCAGCTCCCAGGTGCCTTGGAAGCATAGCACTCCTAATTAGTAATTACAAAATGTAACCCAGATTTCTGAGGATAATGTAGCGTATGCTTGGAGATACTATCATTTGCTCTTAAATCAGCCAATTACTCAAAACACAGTTAGCATGTCCTACATTTTAGTTATTGTAGAATCTTGACACAATATTCTACACAATTTAAAAATCTTCTGAATGCTGTAATATACCCATTTTCTTTGCGCCAATCACCACCAAAATTACATAGTTAAGGCTTGATTTTCTAGTTGCAAATTTCAGTTAATGTGAAGTGTAATATGTTCTAAAGCGAAGTATCTATTACTTTAAATTACTTAATTATTATCCTTATTCCAAGCCTTTAGGCAAAACTAGGGTACAAAAATGCACAAAAAAGAATTTTAAAATAAAGGGAAAGTAAAACATAACAAAAGTATAGTTCAGTTCATATCTGTTGTGAAATTGAGAATTCCATACTGTTGTTGCATACTTATGTCATGTTTTTTCATTAAAAATATCTTATTGTAAAAAGAATTCATGACAAACTTACAAGCATGCCACACTGGAATGATCACACGATTTGAGGAAAATTAATGTCATTATGGAACAAGTGATTCTTCTCTTGCACAAAACTGACTCAACCAAACAGATAATTTGTAACAATTTGTGATGTTGCTGAAAAATCCTTGTTGAAAATATTAGATAAGCCCACAGATTACATTTTTTCAGAAAAATGCAAAAAAATGCAATTGAAACAGTGAAATATAGAGCAGTCTACAGACTATATGAAGTTAAACGTCAAATAATAATTTCTAACAAGCAATGTGAAAACCAATTCATCAAAAGATGATTGCATAAAATAATTGATGTAAACAAGGAAGAATACTTATCACATAGGGAGTCTCTAAATTTACTGAACCTTAACCTCAAAATTTGCAAATTTCTGTAGGGTTAAAAACTTAAATCTGTAATCATAATCATCAAATGATAAGCCAAGAATGAACAGCTTGAGTTTCAACTCTCAATAACAAAACAACAAACTCTCCAGTAAATGATCTGCCATTTGGAGGGTGGATTTGTTCAGTCATGGGATTATGAAAATCTAATCCCTATGCACCATTTGTGGAACATAGAAAGCAAACTTTACATTTAATCTCAAAACTGATGCCAAAAGTATCCCTCACAATGTTCGGACAAAAAAAATAATAATAATAAACTTTCTATGACAAATATGACATCGAGAGTGGATAGCATGTTGGACTGCATGAAAAGGTTTATAAAAGATCCAACTTATCATCATTGAGGATTACACACTATGCATTTAGAATATGGAATTCTTAAGGTGATTAAAATGTATAGCTATTAAAATAAAGCTTCAGAAGATGTGTACATATCAAAACCTAGAGCTCACCTAAAATTTAGACAACAATATTTTCCTCACATAATTAAAAGCATATCCAGTGCACTTGTAATAAGTAAACTCAAATTGGGTCATAATTGAAGAGCACATGGCATAGATAAACAGTATCCTTACATCAGAAACACACTGTTTCTCAACGCCTAACGATTTCTTCAAGCTTTCTTCTCGCTTTTCAGCTTCTGTTATGGCAACCAAGTGTGCAGATTGTTCTCGCTTCAGACTTTCTTCAGCTTCAGCTAGAGCAAGTTTCATTTGTTCATACTTAGATGTCCATTCCTTGCGCTCTATTAAGAGAAGCCCCATATTGTATTGATAATCATACAGCTGTAAAAGACCAAAAAGATAATCAGAAGAAATATAAGAGCAAGAGTTCATATATGAGTTGATATGCATTTTACAAATTAACATTTAAACAATATTGTGAGACATTTGAATTAGTAAAATCTCAGACATTATAATTTCATTTATATTTTGTTGAATTTTTCTCTATCAGACTGTGGAGATATTTTATGGTCTGACAATTCAGGTCTCACAACTGGTCTCATGAACCTGTAATCAGAAAATAAATTTAAGACAATGAATTTATTATTTATATTAATTTCCTACACTGATGAGAAAAAGAAGTGTTGAGCCATATCCTTAAAAGAGCACTCCTGATAAGCTAAAAAAAGGTTTTGAAACAGCAATAAGGAACTTATGATTCTCTGGTATAAATAATATACATGACAGTAAATGAAGGACCAGTAGGCAGCAATTTAATAACCCTTCATAAAACAAGAAAGGTTTTAAAACAGAAAAATGTCTACAGCTAATGTGGGAAAGGAACTTACAATTCTCTGGTACAAATAATATATATGACAGTAAATGAAGAACCAGCAGGCAGGAATTCAATAAATCTTCATAAAACATACATTTTTTCTCTATTCAAGACTTAATATTACACTCGATAGAAAAAATATTGATGTCATTCCACATGGACAAACAAACATGCACCTTCAACAGAAACTTGATACACTGGATATAATTATACTTGTGCTGCCAACCACCATCCCCAGATCTGGGTTCAAAGTTGCTCTGTCCCTGAAATTCGTCCTGTTCACCCCATTCCAAAACTCCATGGAATACTATAAGTATAGATAAATATGCAATCCAAATGTAAGATAGGGGCTTTTGGACTTGCCTCTGAAGAGCTTATATTTTGGACTCCTATCTTAAGAACAATGAGTGAAGTTGCAAGGAGAGGAAAGCTCTCAAGGAACATAATGAATGCAACATGCAAAGAAATAGCCAAAAAATCCTGTTAGTCCAGTTAACCATATTGTTTGTTATTATAGTTGAGAGTAGATATAGAAAAAAAGTGTGCTAATAGTTGGAATAAATATAGAAGAGTGATGTGTGTAGATATAATTCTGCAAGAGTATCTCATGTAATGAGTTTTTAGAGAATTAATGAAGAAATTCATATATTAAATATTTCTATCTCAATCTCTTAGTGTTTAGCTTCCAAAGTGTACACTAATCAGTTGATTGCTTGAAGGCTGTTCCTTTGATCCTCAACAAAGCCCTCATTGTGGCATCTGAGCATAATAATATCATGCATTGCTGAAGTGACTTCAGAAAAGTTAAAGTTGATTTGAGTTGAGTTGAGAGGAAGCAAGTAAAACCAAAGTGAATCTTACTGTTAGTGAATTGAGTTGCTCTGAGAAGTGGAAAAGAGAGAAATTGGAGGTTAAACCACATTAAAGAAGTGCAAAATACAACCAAGAGAGGAATACCTTTTGGAAGAGGAGGTTGAGCACAAAAATTTGATCTTGCAAAGACATTAGGCACTGAACAAGCCAGATTGGTTGCCATAAAGGACTTACTTCGAAGGAAAGTTAACGAAGTGATATTAAGGAGGAAAGAATAACCTATTGGAGGATGGGAATTTCTTGGTATATAAATGGTCCTTGGCTTCCCATTCAAAATGAATTTAACACATTTTAAAGAAGAGGCATATCAGCATGGTTTGAGTCAAAAAGTTAAGATTTCAAAGTAAGCCATAAAGTGTAAGAGGGGGTGGATGTTAATGTTAAAGTAATAGCAAAGTTGTTGGAAAAGGTGAAGTTGTTGGGTAACGCAAATATAAATAAGTTAAATCAAGCTTCACATATGATATTAAATGCCCTTGATTACTCTAATTTTTATAGAAGAAAAGGTGGGTAATTATTTGGTGGTGTTTTGGAAGTGGTCAGAGATAAATATGCAATCCAAATGTAAAAATAGTAACTTTTGTAATTTCGTTTCAAGAGCAAAGCTTTTACACTCGTATCATTAAGAATAGACGCAAATAAATTGCTAGGTGATGTAAGCTCACAAGGAACCAAGTGATTACAAATTGCAAGTAGATTGCCAAAAATTCCATAGTTGAGTTGAATGTACAGTATTTGTTGTTGTATTTGACGATTGAGATTTGAAAAACAGTGTGTTATAATAGATGGAACAAGTGTCGAAGAGTGGCATCTGATAGTAATTTTTCCAAACTATTCTATGTAATTGGTTATGAAGAATGAAGAATATCATATATTTCTATCTTCATGTGTTAATGTTTGGACTATACAGTATACACTACTCAATAGAGTGCTTATTGTTCATTCAGCTCTCAACGAAGACATTATTGTGGTAACAAAGCATTTTAAAATCATACATTTTTTTACATAAATTGGGTCAAGTTCATTTCTGCGGCATGGGAAGAAGTAAAAGTAAGCTGAATTCTATAAGTGAATTAAATTATTGAGAGAAGCGGATAAATAAGAAAATGAACATTCAACTACATTACAGAGGAGTTTTATGTTAGCTTATTCTACCCCAGCTTGCGCGCACAGACCTTAGCAGCATTTATTGACCAGCACATGCCAGCATATTAAGCGTGTGTACAACTCACTCGACGATCAGTACGACTCCAACCATAATTAACAAAGAGGGAAGCTAACCAATTACAAAACTATAAAAACGGGGGATGGGTAGAGATTTTATGAGACCAAAACGACCCATGGGACCACCATCTACAAAGCACCACCAAAAAAGTGATAATCACTGCCAGAAATGACAAAGGAGGCTCTGTTCAAGTTCAAGACACCGATGTACTTGCTTGAAAATTGAGAATTTACGGCAGAAGTGGTCACAGGTTCAATTCTTCCAAACTCCTCTTAGAAACCGAGACTAGTGTTTTATTATCTTGTTCTAGAGTTTGTAAGCATTTGGACAAAAAATGTTTATTTAGAAAACTCACAACAACTGGGAAGAGTATCAGGCTCACATAACAGGCCCCGTGTTCAAAATTGGAAGACATTATAGAATGTTTTATCCAAATCGCTCAGTGGCCTGTCCTAAAAGAACTAGGAGCGTCAGTAGTAGGTGAATTTCACAGAAAAGATATCCCTAACTCGTGACTCCCACAACTAAACTTCAAGGGAATTTAGAAAATTAAAAAAGGGGCTAATTTAACAAGTTCTTTTAGGGGAAAATTTAGCAAACAAAAAAAATAATAATCCAAGTACTGACCTCGGCGTCAAGTTTGTTAATATGAAGGAACAAAGCCGCCCTGTCTTTTTTCTCGAGCGAATCCTGGTCCAGAGATCCCGACTCCCTGAAGCGCCGCCAGACCTCAGGCTCCGCCGCCGCCGCCGCCGCCGCCGCAAACCGGCCATTCCCGTCTAAAGAATTCCTCGGTGGGGCCTCCACGGTGGCCTTCCCGGCGCTGCCACCTGAGCCCATGGTCACATGGCCGCTCTTCTCCACCACTGCAACTGCCCTGTCATCCACCGCAGGCGAGGAGCGAGATGTAGGAGACCATCCCGGCCAGCGCCCCCTCCTGTTGGGGGTCATCATTTCTCAAACCTTCGAAACCCTAATTTTTATACTCTCTCTACTTTAAGTCCCCGCGGCTGTCACATGCAAGCAAAGAAAAATTTAAACCCTCTCCCGCTCCTTGGCCTTCGCCTCCCCACCTATAGGCAAATCAAACCCGCAACCTCGAACCCTCGGCTCCTCCGTTACAATAAAGAAGAGCTCAATCCCTACCCATGACATCGAGAGTTCGATCCACAGGCACTCACAAGATGAGAAAAATCCGTGAAGTAAAGTTATCTATCCTGTGAGTTTTTTTTCCGTTCAATGCCTTGTTGCCCAACTTCCGAGAGCCGTGCGATACAAGACCTCTTGTCTGCCTTTAACAGCTCAAGGCTGTTCCGCCACGTGACGACATTTAATTGGGTGGAGTCTGGGTCTCTACTTAATGCAGTGTGGTGAAAGCTTGACGTGGGTTCAAATGAAGACGAAATTCGCCAAAAATGAAATTCAAATGCGTCTGGTAAAAATTTATGGATTTGTCTGCCGTTTGGCTAAGGTTTTTTAATTTTTTAATATATGTTTGCAGAAATGCGGAGAACATTACATTATTTTCTCTTACCTGTTTTAAAGGAAGAAAAAATTTATAATATTAGCCTCTTGGGTAGTTAGAGTTGTCATTCTCCTTGTGGGCCTCCTCTTGCTTGGGCTTTACATTGTACTAAGGGGTTGCAATTGTTAGTGAAGGAATCATGTATATAGTATTGTTTTCCAAATAGAGTCTTTTAAGTCAAGGGGTAGACATGGAGTGATTAGTTGGAGATACTCAAATTTAAATATTAAAAGTGACATTAAGGTGTAATTTTAGGTGGTGATTCTTAGTCATTTGTTTGTTTGATTTCAATATTTAAAATAAAAATAAAATTTCTTTTGATTATTGTTAATCTTTGAATCAAGGTGGATTTTATATATTCTTTTGTCTCATGATAAGTGGGTGTTCACTTTTCATTAATAAGTTTGTGTCATATATTGCAACCAAAAAGTTGGAAGTTTGGTTTCATATTGGAATGGTAAAAATTGCATATCTATGCTCTTTCGTCTTATGTTTTGGGTTTGTTCTGATTAGAGCATCTTAAATGTAATAACAAGTTTACAAGTGGTATATTTTTATATGAATTCAATTAATGACAACATTATATCTAATTGTATTGTCACTTATCCCCAAATATTTAGCCTTGATTCCTAGATCCTCTAATTGTCATCATGTATCAAATCCACAAATGTGGACTTGACCTAGATCACTTATGTAGTCATGGATTTAAACCTGAAGTTTAAAAATTTAAATTCAAAATGAATCTTACTAACCCCCTCATATTAGCCAAGGTGCACTAACCTAGGATGTGTTTGTATTGATTTGCATTCATAATTTATGTGGCTAAGGGGACTCTTTAATGATGTTCAAAGATAATTTAATTAGTGGATGTGGCTTGTCTATATCATTTAGAAGAAAATAAGCAACCTCTACAAATATCTAAAGTGTGCTATAATAATGAGGAAGAGTGATTGACTTCCTTGTTAGTAGTCAAGGTTTATATTGGTTCAATGATGGTGGAGATAGAAAATAAATAAAGTTAAATTTTGATGGAGATAATTTAGTCAATAGTTAGACTTGTAATGTTAATGATAAATATGTGAGTGTTGTCCTATTTAAATTAGATGTTCTATGTTATATTTGATTTCTATATGATGATGTAATGAATTAGGATGGTGTCTTTAAATACACAACCCAAGACACATAAGTTATAGTATTTTAGGATCCAAGGTCATTTAAGACCATAATCATATAGGCAAAATGATTAATTCTAGAAAGGCACCCATAAGATCACGATCATGTATGCAAAGAGGTATAAAACGAAAAGATAAAAGTGCAAGGTGTGTACTTTTCTCCTTTACAATCATATATTGTATGGTGTTGTTGAGATTCAAAATTATGTTAGACTTGGAAATAATCAATTTGTTAAATTGATTGAATTACTCATTGATATTCAAGTATATTTATTGAAATGTGAGTTTTATACAATGAGAATAACATAAAAATATATGCTTAAAAATATAAATCATATAGATTTAACAAAATTATATATATGATTATTCTTAAATTTTTCAATTAGTATATATAAATTTAAAAAATCCTTGACATTAAAATTTAAAATTGTAAAGGTGATGATATGAAAGAAATAAGATCTTCTAAAACTTTACTTATGTAACCATATTATTCTCAAATTTCAATTATAAGATAAAAATATATAAGAGTATGACTAAAAATTGTGCCTGCCATTAACTCATTTAATGTATTCAATGTTATGAAATAATGAAAGAGCATAAATTCATGCTCACTTGAATAGTTTAAACTACATAAAAATTAAACCTTTAAATAATAGGTATAAAATTTAAATGGATGGCACTAATAAAGTATGCTAAATTTAAAACATACATATAAATCAAATTAATAGTGAAAATTTCATATAATTAAAAGTTAATCATGAAAATGATTGTCTTGGTTTTTCTTCCTTCAGATTCGTTCTACTGTTTTTGTGCATTTTATCTAAACTCCAACCTCCAATTGGCTAGATGGTGTCATCTAGGGGTCTAGGGGGGCCCTCTTCTCTCTCTTTTAAAGACGTAATATTTGGTGGGGACTCTGCATTGTTTGGGCATGTGGATGTGATTAACTTCCTCTTGCATATTGTGGAGGAATCCAAGAATAATCATATTAAGGGTTGTGTTCAAAACCCAATGGTTGTTTGGAAAGAAGCAAGGAACACCTGGTGATGATGATCAATTTGAATGTTGTTGTTGATGATGTTCTATATTGTCAAAGCATGCATTAATTTTAAAATTTAATGGGGTTCACATCATTGTACCTTTTTTAGAGGTTTAGACCCATAATAATTGGAATCTAGAAGGGGATATGTAAATCATCCTAGGAGCAAATGGCTCCTTATTTTTGGTGTTTTCTCGATTAGAAAATCAAAATATGATCTTTCAAGGTGGCCCCTATTTTCATTATTGGGAAGGGATTTTTATCAGGACATGGCATCTGGGGTTTGATCCTATGGAAGAGATTTCATCAAAGATTCATATTTGGATTCATCTTCCTCCACTTCCAATGGATTTTTGGTGACAAGACATTTTATATTCCATTGTTGCAATTCTAGGGAAGCCCCTAGGTCCATCTTGGCAAATCCTCAATCATAGGGTAACCACTTTTTCTTGTCTTTGTGTGGAAATTAATTTAAATAACCTTTTTTCCCAAGTCTCTAAAAATCAAATTAGGGAGCATTTGTTGGATCCAACAGGTTGACTATGAAGCACTTCCATTTCATTGTCGTGTTTATCATGAGTATGGAAACTTGCGAAGGAATTACCCTAAGCTGGGAGTAAATCTTCAACAACCTCCTAGGATACATGCAACTAATTCTAAAGTAAAGGGTAAGGTAAAGCTCCAATACAAAATAAAGGGCCTAATTCCAATAGTTTTATTCCTATGAAAGCTCAGTTAAAGGAAAGGGTGTCAACTTGTCAAAATAAAGCTACACCTAGGGGGCTTTTGGAAACAAAGATGATGTTCTCAAAAACTTTAAGATAAACTCAAAGGAGCGTGATCATACTATTGGGGGTCAAGTTATACAAGGAATGGGTTCAGTCAATCATATTCCTCTAGTCCTTATTTCAAAGATGGATACATGTGAGGATTCAAATGAAGGAGTTGCTCCTTCATCATTTCTAATTGAGACTTGGGCTAATGATCAAGAAGATGTAGGGGATCTAGAGGTTATTATGGCTTCTAACACTTTGTGTGATATTTCTTTGGAGTGTACAAACACTAAGATAATGGTTGATCTTGTGTCTAATTTTGGGACTAAGGAAAATGTTAAGAGGAAAGCTTTGCCTTAGGAATCCATTAGAAGAGCTCAAAGAAAGGGGTTGTTGATTAAATGGTCAAAGTGGGAAACAAAAAGGACCTAGAAAAGATAAAGATAATGGAAGAGTCTTTAGTGGGATTTGGTGTTGTTGGGACATTGGATACTCATTTTGCCTCTTCTCAAAATTGATTGTGATCACATGGAATGTTAGGGGTTTGAATAGCATCCCTTGACAAAAGGCTACTCGAGATTTGGTACATGATTATAAACCAAATATTTTATTCATTCGGGAAACAAAGCTTTCAGTGAAGGATATGATGAGTACATCCTCCAAAATTTGGAAAAGGGGGATTTGTCAGTGTGTTAGTTCCTAAGGATCGACTAGGGGTGTAGCCCACCTCTAAGACTCCTTGTGGAGACTTGTCTTGATGGCTAAACAAATCCATTATCTTGCTTCAAACTTTGATGCTCTCCTTTGTTCATGTTCCTAGGGAATGGAACAAGGTTGCCAACAGTCTAACCAAATGGGTCTCTAAAGAAATTTGGGTGTGGTATGTGGTGGATTGGGGTCAATTAGGTCAGCATAAAATTTAATTATTACTTTAGTCCCTCCATGATGATCAAAAAGATTAGTTTTGGATGAATGGATTGGAAGGTTTTTCTTCTTGGTAGCAGTGTATGTTTGCATGTTGGCATGTTGGGTTGGTTCTATGTTTGTACCCAATGAGATTGTGTTCTTATGTATATCTTGATGGCTATGGTCATTTGAAATTCTTTTTATTGTATTTGTGAGCATTTTACTTAAATAAAAAAAAAAAAAAAATCACCCCTTTCTAAAAAGGGAAAAAAGGTAATTATGAAAATATGAAAATGTTATATTCTATATAAAAAGACCATTGTCATTTTATTCTAATATTCTCTCTATAACATATACCAATAAAATGTTCAACTTAAATGCAAAGCAAACTATAAAATGGTAGAAAAAATTATGTTAGATTTTTTTTTTGTGAATACTTGTGTCACTTTCTATAACATTTACTTACTACGACTATCTATTGTATGCCTTGAGCAAGGAAGGTGAATAAATCAAATATTTTGGTTATGGTGTTTTATAATTTATAATATCGAGTTTCTTAATATTGTAGAGGAGAAAAGTGCATACCTTGCATTTTTTATTTTTACATTTTCCATTCATGTTTATGTTCTTAAGGGGCTCTTCTAGAATTGTCAATTTGTAAACACGTCTAAAGTGGCCTCAAATCATAAAAAGTATTGAGTTATGTGTTCAAGCTTGTGAATTTAAATGCATCATCCTAGTTCATTTTTTATCTTCACACATAAATAAAAGACATTGAAAGAGTGTCTAATCATGAAAACGCATTTAGACACTTGTCACAAACACTTAACAAGTTCTAGCTATTGACTATTGTGTTTGCATTAACATCCAACTCCATTATTTACTTTCTACCTTCACCAATACTGACTCCTCTTTGGGGCCTAACAATAAGGAAATTCATTGCTCTTCCCTAATTTTATAGAAATTTCCCATAATTATTTCTAGCACCACATAATTTCCCTCACACAAATATCACTTAGATGAGCATCTCTTGCAAGTGGTAAAGATAAAATGTTGCATCAAGATAAATTATGATAAGGAATAAGCATACATCATTTAGGATAAAATCATGTGTGATTGCACCCTAACAAAAAATGTGAGGGTGACCTTTAAATTTAGATTTTATTAGTTTTCTCTAATGCATCGAAATAAGAGATTTTAAGGAATAGTTACAAAATTGATCAAAATAATCAACAAATCTATATTGACCATTGAAATTGGGTTCAAGTCATAATCAATTAAAGGAAACAAAGGTTGCCTTCTTTGTTTTTATCACTTGAGGTGCATGATTATTTTCCCTTATGATTAAATATTATTTTATGGGTAGGATAATCTTATGGGGGAGTTATAGTGCCACATCAAATTATTAATGGTGATCTGGGTCATGTAGGGAGGTAGGTGCAAGTGAATAGTGCCAAAGAAAAATATTTTGAAGTTTGAGGGTTAGGGATACCTCATGACTTACCAAATGTCAAATAGTTAGTGTTTAGACGAAAATCATGAGGGTAAGATCAGGTAAAAACATCAACAAAGGTAAGGGAAAGTAGAGGTCAAATGGAAGGAATCTTAGTAAGGGTAATTCTAAAATATTGACAAGGAAAAAGGATGAAGATGGGGAATGAGTGAAAGGTGTGCTAGGATGGAAAAGTTTGATATCCTAACAAGAATATAGGAACATTGTGGAGTTGGGTAGAAAGGAATACTAGAAGGGGACACTCTAACAAGTAACAATTTCCTAATTCCATACCTTAACTCATTAGAAGTACAAAATGAGCTAATAGTATCTTTGATTGGGAATAATTAAATAAGGTAAATTATAAGTTCACCCTACTCAATTTTGCTTGTCTTCAAGCAATGAAAATTTGGATGCTATGATATATTTGGTCCCTTCACGTAACATCTTCTATTGGAAATTTCTCCTAACAAACCAAATATATTTTGATATGCCTCCTCAATTTCTTTAGTCTAGTATCTAACACTTCTTTGGCTATCAAAATTATCTTTCCCTCATCATCCAAGGGTGAAAGGTCCAGTGAGCCTATACTAGATTTCAACCAAGAGCCCCTTTTAGACAAGAGATATGGAAGACATTATGAATCTTTTTTTTTTGGAAGCTCCAACTTGTAAGTCACCTACTCTTCACAATATCATGCAAGACTCATAGTACTTGGGTTTGAGTTTTTTCACCCTAGTACTCTTGATGGAATATTTCATATATGGTTGCAATCTCAAGAAAATGATAACACCTACCACAAAAGACCTCTTGTTATTTCTATTCTCTATGCATACTTTATGTTGGTTTTGTGCTTGTTGTAGGTGATGTATAAGTGATTATAATATGTATTGAATTTGATTTACCAAATCCCCTAGTGCAAGTACTCTATAATTTGAAAATAACAAATTAGCAAAAGAAGAAGCACCATAAACATATAGAGCACTAAATGGTGATATACCAATGGATGTATGGAAGGTAGTGTTATAGTAATACTCTCCTAGATGCAATCATTTAATTCGTGTAAATTATTAATTTAACACAAAACTTCTCAAGTAAACCTCAATCTATTTGTTTACTATCTTTGATTGTCCATCTATTTGTGGGTGATAGCTAGTAATTGTAGCAAGTTCTCTACCTATAAGTTGAAAAAGTTCCTGCTACAAGGAACCAAGGAATCTATTATTCTTGTTGCTAACAATGTTCTTGGACAATCCATGCAATCTAAATATTTATCTAAAAAAATTACCAATTGTGCTTCCTTAAACTCTATAGTGATAGGTACTTAATTAATGATGTAGAAGCATCCAGGGGTGCCAGGCATCTTGCATCCCAAAAAACATTTTTTTATGTGATTCCTAATTGCAGGTAGTTTTCGAGCACCTGGTTTGGGCACTCTTAAAGCTTGGAAAATTTGATTTATTAAATTGGCTAAGTATTTTAATGTTTTAATATTGTCTTTGGGTGAAAATGCCTGGTCAAATTGTTGTAACTATTATTTTATTTATTAGCTCAAAAAAATTATGATTTGGTGCACATTTAATGTGTCAAAAAATCCAAAAATTGGAAATTTGAAAATCCAACACTGAAGTTAGGAAAATTAATTTTTAGAATATTAAATAATGGCACGGAAGAGAATTGTAATGCTCATGTGCAGCTGGAAAATTAATTAGGTGCTAGACTTGTTGCAGGAGAGGTTACATGCAAAAAGGAGTTACATTCATGCAGGGTTTTTTCTTTTAGAATATAGGTAGTGGGTTGCAACAGGTTTTGAAGGCATATTGGAGTGATTTTAATTTTTATTTGGTAGCTCCAGGTATAGGAATCCAATGCCCAAGAGCATAGAAAGAGAAATTTTGATGAGGGTTGCAGTAGTGAAGTTGTATGAAGAGGTTGTGGAGGAAGATACCAATAGTAACCTGAGTGTTGCAAAGGATTTAGAGGTGATTTGAGGGTGTTTGAGGCTGATATGAATTAGTTTAGTTTTGATTTTTTATTGCACAAATAAATTTTGTAATGGATTTTCAATTTAAATGAAGATTTGAAGAAGAATTGTTAAAATCTAAATTTATTCCATTAAAATTTTAATTGTATGTGCTTGAAAAATTGTGGTAGTATTGCTACTTGGATGGTTTTTTCAAAAAGACTCCCCATCCTTGTACTACATCAAATGGTATCAAAGTTGGTGGATATGCTAGGTAAATATATTTGTTACAAGTGAAGTGGAGTCCCATAATTGTAGAGGGTTGGGGAGGACATCAAAGCCATGAATGTAGATTCTTTGTTGTAGGTATGAAAGAGGACCTATGACTGTAAAGGGTTGATACCCTGAAGTGAGAGAGATTGTTGCAAGGACTTGTAATTGCAGAGGAACTTGTGAGTCTCTGAAAAATATCTTTGAAGAAGAGGATACAATGGGTCATGAGAAGACCTATGAGAATTTTATTATGGTAAGAATGGCAACACAAGAGGTTTAATAAATTTATTATAGAAGAATTAGAAAAGATCGAGGCTAGATTAGATGTGATAGAGATGGAGTAGAGAAAAGAGATTGAAATGGGTGGAATGAAATGTGAAAATAAGAAAATCATCTTAGAAGAGGACAATGTAGATAAGAAAGAGGAAAAGCAGAGGTTTGACAAAGAGTATAGTGAAAAGAAGAATGAGAAAGTGCAGTGTTGCAACCCTATGATGGAAAGGGCATCGAAAGAAAAAATGTGGGAGCAACCCATATAGTTGTAGTTGAAAGAAAGGAAGAAAAGAAGAGAAGCACAAAGAAAGAGGATAAAATAGTCAGTATAGACCATAAAATTAATGGTAATTTTAAAAATTGTTTTATCTGAAGATGTTTTGTTTGTAGGATTTAACAAAGACAGAGAAAATGGTGAAAAAAAGGACGCGATAGCAAAAAAAGAGGTATCATTTAATTATGTTAATTGTTATTTACATGCAAATGAAGTAGATGAAGTTGTAGCAATTCAAAAAATGGACTTTGTGTTAGGGTTAGAAGGCAGGTTTCTAACAGTTAAATGCATATTTGATCAATAAAATAGAGAAATAAAACACACAAAAAATCAAGACAACATAGAGAATTTAACATGGTTCACCCAATATGGGCTACATCCACAAAAACGCACCATCCAATGATTTTATTATCTAGTGCAAAATATATTACAATCTCGCGAATAATGCACTACTGCAACTCCCATCCCAACCACTTATTACAAGCTTTTTAGAAGCTTCTAGAATTAGGGTTTTACAAAGTCAATTTTTTATTTTATCGATGACGAAGCAAAAAATAGGAAAAAAAATGTCGAGGGTTGCCGCCCTCGAACCCTCACCCAGGGCCCGGCTCGACCTCGGACCCCGATGAGGATACATGAAGAGTGTACAATATAGCATGATTAGTCGCCACATACCAACACTTTGATAGTCCTAGATTTGACAAAGAGATTGATGAAGAAGAAGATAGTCCCCTATTGAAAGAGGAGATAAGGAAAATAGAAAAAATATTTGAGGGATAAATGATAGAAGAAAATGGTGAAAAGAAAGAGGTTGCAACTAATACATGCCTATTTGAGGAGAAAACGATGCAGCAATGAACAAGGAGAAGAAAATAGAGGTAATTGTTGATTTATTGAATTTTGTCAATGTTGCTAGCAAACCTGATTTTTGTGAAAGTGAAATGGTAATTTAGGAATTGAAGAAAGAGAGATGGTAAGGTGTAGGAATTAAAAAGTTACAAGCTGAAATATAACAAGGTATGATGACTTTTTTTGACATAGAAGAAGAAGAGGATGAAGGAGAAATAGGTGAGAAATATGCATAGATAGAATTCATTGATTTCGATGAATTTGTTAATGATGATTTGTGTGTAGGTTTTGATAATGATAAATTGGGATGGAAAGATGAACCATGGCATAGCAAGGTGAATTTCATGAAAGGAAGGAAGAGAGGAAAGATGAAGGAAGGAAGAGATAGGGAGTTTCAGAGTAGGGTGAAGAAGAAGAAATAGGTGGATAGGAAGAAGGATAGATTAAAGGGAAGTACATGATTTTAAAATGTTCATGAGTTTTAGCTCATGGAATATTTCACTTACCCTGTATGTTTGATGCAGGAGCATCCAAGGGTGCCAAGAAATCCTACATCCCAAAAAAAAAATATTTTTAATTTTTGTTTTTTATTGTGTGATTCCTAGTTGCAAGTAGTTTTCGGGCCCCTAGTTTTGGCACTCTCGAAGCTTGGAAAATTTAATTTATTAAATTGGCTAAGGATTTTATTGTTTTAATGCTATCTTTGGGTGAAAAAGGGGCCAAATTGTTGTAACTATTATTTTATTTATTGGCTCAAAAAAGTACTTTGGTGCATATTTAATGTGTCGAAAAAGCCAAAAATTGGAAATTTGAAAATCCAACACTAAAGTTAGGAAAATTAAATTTTAGAATATTAAATAATGGCATGAAAGATAATTTTAATGCCTATGCATAGCTAGAAAATTAATTGGGCACCAAACTTGTTGTAGGAGAGGTTACATGTAGAAGGGAGTTGCATTCATGTAAGGATCTTTTTTCACAATACAGGTAGTGGGTGGGCTGCAATGTTTTGAAGGCATATTGGAGTAATTTTTATTTTTATTTGGCAGCTCTAGGTATGGGAATCCAACACCCAGGAGCGGAGAAAGAGAAATTTTGATGAGGGTTGCAGTAGTGAAGTTGCAAGGAGAGGTTGTGGAGGAAGATACCAACAACAACTCAAGTGTTACAAAGGATCTAAAGGTGATTTAAGGGTGTTTGAGGTTGATCTGAATTAGTTTATTTTTTATTTTGTATTGCACAAATAAGTTTTGTAATGGATTTTTCAATTTGAACGAAGATTTGAAGAAGAATTTTTAAAATCTAAATTTGTTCCTTTAAAATTTCAATTGTACGTGCTTGAAAATTTGTGGTATGAGATTTTATGCAAAAATATTGCTGCTTGGATGGGTTGTTTGAAAAGACCCACATAATTGTACTATAGCAATCAATCTATCAACAACATAAATACAATCTCCATCATGTACTATGGGGAGTCGTGTGATGAATTCCATAGATATACTCTCCTATTTTTTGTTAGGAATTGATAGTGGGTGGAGTAAACCTACATGATACATTTGATCTTGTCTGTTTTATTGAAAAATCATGCATTCTCTAATATGCTTATGAAAATTCCCTTTTAGTTCTTACCTAAAAACATTTCATAAATTTTCTCATAATTATTGTAATATTCTTAATGGCCTACTAAAGGTGTGTCATGGAAAGCCCTCAAAATATTCTCCTTAACTTTTGACTTAAGTACCAATATGACTCTATTTTTGTATAGGATGAGTCCCTCCAACACTATATACCTATCATATTTCATTACCTCATCAAGAATATTAGAGGTAAATGTACTTTTAGCATATTCAAACATGATGAAAATTTTCAAATTAATATGGATTGTGGAAAGAGAACGCGAAGTACGTTTCTTAGAAAGGGAATTGACCACAACATTTTTCTTTCCTTTCATGTACTCTATGTAAAAATCATATGATTGCAACTTAATTACCCATTTTTTTGGTGATCATTCAAATCTTTTTGATTCAAAAAGAATTTTAAACTCTTATGATTAGTTTTAGTAACAAATCAACCACAAACTAGATATTGTATGAACTTTCTCAATGCATGCATAATTGCTAGCATTTCTTTGTCATAAATAAATTATCCCATCTCTAAATTCTTAATATTTCTACTTTCAAATGATATGGGATGTCCCTTTGAGTTAGAAGAGCCTCAATACCTTCTCATGATGCATCACATTCTACAACAAAGGGTAATGAGAAATAAAAAATTGCAAGTACAAGACATCGTCTCATCACCTTTTAAATTTTTTCAAGAGCTACTTGAGACAATTCTATCCACTCAATTTTATTTATTATTCAAAACTATTAAAGGTTCAAAATATGAGAGAAACATTTCACCTATAATAATTACATAACCCAAAGAATCCTCTCAACTACGTTAATATGGTAAGAGGTGACTAATCTAAGATAGCTTAGATATTTTATAAATCCACTTGTACACCTTTGTAACATATGATATGTCCCAAAGATAAAAGAAAATTGTTAATACAAACTCACATTTAGAATCTTTTGAATAAAAATACCATTGTTCTAAAATCCCAAAACTATATCCTAGTGCTTTGATTGTTCATCCAATATTTTATTATAAATCAAAATATCATCAAGAGAACTAACAATTTTTTTCCAAATGATTGCTAAATACTTCATTCATGCATGACTAAAAGGTAGCTAGAGCATCTATAAGTCAGTAGCACAAGACCAAAATCTCAAAGTTTCTAAAATGACATTTGAATATTTTTTGTGAGCATCTTCATATATCACGTGAATCTAGTGATAGCCTGATCTCAAATTAATTATTGATAAGTACGCTACTCCATTTAACTCGTCTATTATGTCATAACCTAAGTATGGGATGTCTATTCTTGATGATACTCTTATTCAATTCCCTATGATCAATAAACAATCGTATAGTACCATCCTTCTTTTTCACAAGAACCATTGAAGATGCAAATGAGTTGGAACTAAGAATTATGTAACCCATATCTAAAATTTACTTCATAGAATTTTTTATCTCCTCATTGGACCCTTTTGGGTGATGGTACAAAGCAGTTATAATTGGGTTTACATCTAGTTTTGAGTCTATGATATGTTGGAAGCCTCTACCTAGGGGTAGTCCCGAAGGTAAATCAACAAACACTAAACTATGCCTTCTTATTATTTTATAAACATCCACGTGAAGAGAGTTTTTCTTACCCGTGCATGCTTTTGAAGTGTAATGTAGAAAATTGTATACACTTACAATTTCACATTATGTTTTGGCCCCCTAATTTATTGGACTTAATTAAGCTTCTAATTTTCCAAATTATGCATTTCAAAGCCTAATTTTACCATTTTCTGAAGGAGGAAAAGTATTAAACAAATGCATCCAATCATTAAATTGTCCTTGACTCTTAGTGTCTTGGAATTTTGGCAATGACCCATTCACCCATGGGCGATTGCGTCCCCCCTCTTAGTCGAGACCCAAATTTAAATATGTTGTTGGTGGTATTTTAATATCTAAAATTAAAATATGAAGTGTTGGCTTTTGGAATTTATTTTTTGGGAAATTGGATAAATACCTAGTTATTTTATCATGTGAGATCTATCTAGCAACAATTAAGAACACAATTTGGAGAACTTATGATTGAGCATTATTGTAAAGAGAATTCAAGAGCAACATTATTAGTCATTTATAACAACAAACCAAGATCCAACATCATGTCAGAGTTTATGTGTGTTCATATTATCTTGTGAAGGCTAACATTGTTATAGGTCTCTAAAGCATCCAAGCATTCAAGCAAAGCAAGATCCAAATCCTTGAGGTGATGTGTATGTCTTCATTCCTTCAAGGAATCCATTGAAGGGTGTGAGTTGCAACATTTTGTTCATTCGTCATTCCTTCCTTTCAATTATCATTTTATCATTGACATTGCCATTGCCAAAATGGAAATACTAACACGGGGTTTGATTGAGGCGAGCCCCTAAAATGGCCGAGCATTTATTCTCTTTATAAATGTGTAGGTTACATATTCAAGAAGGATTGAAGAGAGCTCAGAGATCAATTTTTCATTGTTGTTGTCATCAACCTTGTCAAGACATGGAAACTCACAAAAAAAATTGTGACATTCCGACAATGGGACAAGCGGAAAACATGAGCTCAAATCTAGCACTAGAGGACCCCAAAAAAAGAGTGGTGCCCCCTTACAAGGACTCAGTCGCCATTGGGCCACCCAATCCTTATAGGCATAACATAACCAATTTTTTTGGGTAGGTTTGTTGTCCTCTACACCTTCTAGATCTGTTGGAACTTGATTGTTTATGTTTATTAGTTGTCAGGATCTTGCATTTTTCGTATTAAGGCATACATGATCATTAATTTAATCATTCCAAAATATTTCCAATACATTCTAATCCTCAAAAAGATGCAAATCCAAGTTTGATTGACTCACCTTGGAGGTTGAAAGTCAATCTATGCACCTTGTTGGTCTATATCTTAATGTAACTTGGAAAAAAGCCTCTTTCATCCTAGATTCTTTGCATTTAGGACCTAGGATTCCTTTTTCATGTCACATTTTGGTGAACCCGACATTATTACATCATATACTTTTTGAAAATTAGAAGTTTTTCAAACCCTAGATCTAGGTTTTGCTTTGCATTGCTTTGCATTTCTCATTCAAGGTTTCTTCTTTGCAACATAAATTATGCATCACATATTACATTATAGGTTGCATTAGAATCATCTTTAGATCACATTCACATTAATTTTGCATTCATTAGGTTTTTAAAGCTTTAAATTGTTAGTTCTATTTAGATTGCATCTTTCATTTAAGCCTAAACAAGTGAAAAAAATTACATTATTTTGCTTCAAGTTTGTATCAAATAATTATTTTCAGAATTTGACATCCTAGAATTAGTAAATTATTGCATGGTTAAGATCTAGAAATTGCATTCACAACTATCCTTTATTATCTCACATTTGCATTTGAATTACATAGTTCTAAATTGAAGAAATTTTGGAAAAATAGTCATTATTAAGTTTGTTTGTAAACAAAATTAGCAAACTTAACCAACAACTTCTAAGACATTCAAAGTTTGACTTTTTAGAACCCTGTTCAAAGAATCAATCACCATTGGGCAACCCTGTCCTTGTACAGGTGTTTCTGCAAGCTTTTCACATATTTTTGTCTGTGTTTTCTCATACTATTTGTGCTTGCAAAACCCTTAATTGGAATTCTTAATTGCATCTTTTTAAGCATCTTTCATATAGTTCAAAAAGTAGAAAGCATTACATTATTTGATTTAAAAATTGCATCAAAAACATCATTTTCAAGTTGTGGCATCTTACAATCAGTCAATTATTGCATTTTAGATATAAAATTTGCATTCAAAACTTATAAAAACATTTTCACCTTTGTTTCACACTTTCTTTTTGCATTACATCATCCTAAATTGAGCAAAATCTGGAAAAATATCATATGTTCAACTTGTTTGCAACCAGAGAAATAAACATTAAACAACATAGAAATTCATTTTTTCAATTTTTTGAACCCTAGTCAAGGACTCAAATGCCCTTGGGGGACGTTTTTCTTATACAGGTGTCTTCGGAAATCTCTGAACATTTTTTTGTCTTTGCATTATTAGTCTATTTTTGCTTGCAATTGTCTGATTTGAAATTCTAGAAAGATGATATGGCATGTGCAAGAAAAGTGTCATTTTGCTTGATTTGTTACAAATTTGGGAAGAATTGTTGCATTTTAGTATTGGAAATCATCAAATCTATAGGATAGTTGTGTACATTTTATTAAGAATTGCATAAACTGGATATATTAGTTTTCATTTTAGCACAAACTCAAAGCCTTGGATTGTTACAACATATTACAAATCTACAAGGAAAGTAGCAATATGTTTCCTTTTCAAGGATGTGGCTTTGATATGGTAAAGCATGACTTGCATAAGTATAATCTCCCTACTTATGAGTACAATCTAGGGAAACAAAATGAGGTCATTAACAAGCATGTTAGTCATTCTCCCAATATATTTCCTAATTGTGAGAGTACCTTGACACAAGAGAATGAAATCATTGACATGTTTCTTAATATAACTTTGCCTATCCTTCACTCATCTCCTAATATCTCTCCTACTTGTGAGAGTGTTTTGGTGCAAGAGGATGCAATCATGGACAGTCATAATTGTTCTTCTCATGATACCTCTCCTACTTGTGATGAAGGCATCTCGATGTTAGAAGACCCAATCATTAAGAGTCATGAGAATCTTGTATGTTTCTCTCCTAAAACCTCTCCCCCTTGGGAGGATATTATGGCACAAGAGTATGAGATCATTGGCACATTTCTTAACATCACTTTACCTAGTCTCCATTCATCTCCGAACATCTCTCCGACTTGTGAGAGTGTTTTGGTGCAAGAGAATGCAATCATAGATGATCATGAAAATCATAGTTGTCCTTCTCCTAATACCTCTCCTATTTGTGACGAAGGTACCTTGGTGTTAGAGATCAAATCATTGAGCATCATGAGAATCTTGTTTATCCCTTCCCCAATGCTTTACCCATTTGGGAAACTATGGTGGCAAAAGAAGATGATACTGTTAATACATTTCTTTCGAAAGATAGTAAGATGGCTTGCTTAGATGCTAAGGTAACCTAGACCCCCCCTCAATAGAAGATCATCAACAAGAATTCAAATCCGTTGAGGTTGTGAACACATAATTAGCCATTAGATCTCCCTTGATCATTGGGCCTCCTAAGAGTCCTTTAGTTATTATACCTCTTAAACCACTTCTCATTATAGAACCTCCTAAACCTCATGGCCATATCCTAAGCTTTGCAAAGAAACATACTAGTAACCATGTGTCGTAGCAGCTAAATTATCATACAGTAGCTCACACATATAACATTCAAAATAATAAGCAACCAAGATAAACACAAGCCATTCCTTCATCAATACCATTCCCACAACATGTTTTACCTAGTGCCCCTCATTTACCTCAACATGGTGGAAAGGAGTATGACCTTGTAGAACAAATTCACAACACTCCTACTAAGATCTCCCTTTGGAATTTGATTCAAACATCACCTAATTACCATTACATGCTTCAAAATTCCTTGAAAAAAGTTTTCATCCCTCCTAGTGCGCAACCAAATGATATGGAAACTTTGATGAGAACATGAATAACCTAATTTAGGCATTGTCTTTCATCAAAGCGAATTACCTCCTTTAGAAATGTAAAAACAAAATGATGCTTTGGTGATATTATCTGTTATTAACAAGGTTGGGATTAGATGTGCCCTTGTTGACAATGGCTTGGGGCTTAATATTTGTAGAGTGAAACTTTTGGATAGAATTGGGGTGGGTAGGACTAAAATTCAACCAATTGATTGGTCTATTTGTGGTTTTGATAATGTGGGAAAATAACTACTTGGTGTGATAACATTACCCGTCAAAGTTTGTAAGGTTACATTACAAACTCCTATCCCTGTCATGCCCCATGATCTTCCATATGATCTTCTCTTGGGTAGACCATGAATTCATGAAATGAATGGAGTGCCTTTAAAGTTTCAATATCTAATGAAATACACTTAAAAAAATAAGGTTTACACAATAAAAGTTGATCCTAAATCTAAAAATTGCTTACAAAATGAAACACGAATGAAAATTCCTTTGACAACATTGATACCCACCTCAAAAGTGGAACCTTTATTAAGTGAAGATAAAGATGAGTGTCTTTCATTGGTGACAAAGTTGTTAGATGATGATTCAAAATCATTTGATTTCACAGGTCTACATTCGATGGGGAGTACAAGATTATACAACAAAAAATAGGAAAAGAGAAAGCAGTAGCCATGATATTAGTATAATTTGTCACTAAGTCACCAAAAGAATTTGAGAGTACAACTTTTAGCAAAGAAGAGGAAAACACAACTTATACATCCACATATGATGATCATGCAAAACCTCCTTCTTCCAAAGAAATGGAAGCCATTTATGGAAAAGGATATTGACTTTTGAAACAATGTAGCTATAATGGAAAAGGATGTGGTGTAAAAGAGCAAGGTATCTGTATCCCCGTGGAACCCAACACACAATAAAAAAAAGAGGTCTTGGCTATTGTCCTTCAAAAGCTTCAAAGAACCTTTCACTTAATCAATAACATTAGTTGTTGCTCCTTGTCATATGATAGTTGTAGTGTCATAACATATTCATTACCATGCATGAGAGTATAAACTAGGCTTTATGCAATCTTATTTTATTTTGCAAGGAGTGGCATATCATCATCCATTTTGGCTCACCTTTGTCCCTACACTTGGGGGGAAATGGGTTAGGTAGCCTTCTCCTAAGTGCATTCCTTCTCGGGATCCCTCTTTTTCTCCTTAAAATGTTAGTGTAGCAAGTACACTAACATTTTAAGGGGGGGAATATAGTCCCTCGCTCTTTATTTGCATGGGAAATGGTCCCTTCTTAGTGATGATAATGTACATATCTTAGGAAGTGTGACCTTTTCAACCAATGTGTGGCCTTCTTAATCCATGTGATGTGTCTTCTTTGTGGTAACATTAGGCTTGATTTCCTATAAGAGCGTGATCTTCCTTGGCATATGACTTTCTCCTTAGTGGTAATGCTATGACTAGTGTTCGCTAAGGTGAGATTTTCTATTATGTGACTGGTCCTCTCTTGGTGGTGATGTCATGTGTGATGCTCCCTAAGGTGTGACCTTTCATGAATTAATCAAAGTCCCTTTGATTGTTGTTGATAAATTACCTTTTTTTTTTGGCCTTATCTATATGTCATTTATGCACACCCTAAGGTGAGTTTTGTTTGTACCCCCTGAGGTGAGTTTTGTTGCACCCCCTGAGGTGAGTTTTGTTTGCACCCCTTGAGGTGAGTTTGGCATTTCTATTTCACTTTGTTCATGGATGTTGAACCTAGTGTGGCATTGGAATAACATGGTCGTCCAACATAATGCACCTTGCTTGGGGCCATCTGTTTCATGAGTGTTTAGCATAATACAACTTGATAGCCTTGTGAAATGTGTTATATTTCATGGAGCCTAGCATAATACAACTTGATAGCCATGTGGAATCCATTATATTTGTATGGTTGCTAGCATAATAAATCTTGCTAGCCCATACCCCTTTTGTAATTATTTTGACATTTTATGTTTGTGTATATTGTGTTGCTACGTATCATACATGTGTGTTCCTTTGGCCTATGTTGGTTTTCCATGGGATCTTGTATTTTGGGGGCTTGTCCACCTCCTTGATCCTTAGTCATCCTATCTCTTCAACATTTGGAAAATTGGACCCCTCTTGACATATATTTTTCCACTTTAGTGTGAGTTTGAGCGTAAGTTCATACTCTCACTAAAGTGGGGGCTAAATGTAATGTAGAAAATTGTATACACTTATAATTTCACAATATATTTTGACCCCCTAATTTATTGAACTTAATTATGCTTCTAATTTTCCAAATTATGCATTCTAAAGCCTTTTTTTTATCATTTTTTGAAGGAGGACAAGTATTAAACAAGTGCATCCAATCATTAAATTATCCTTGACTTTGAGTGTCTTGGAATTTTGGGCTAGTACCCATTCGCCCATGGGTGACTGGGTCCCCCTTCTTAGTCAAGACCCAAATTTAAATATGTTGTTGGCAGTATTTTAATATCCAAAATTAAAATATGAAGCGTCAACTTTTGGAATCTATTTTTTGGGAAATTGGATAAACACCTATAAATACCTAGTTATTTTATCATTTGAGATCTATCTAGAACAATTAAGAACATAAATTGGAGAATAAATTTTGATCAAGCATTATTGTCAAGGGCATTCAAGAGCACAACATTATTAGTCATTTATAGCAGCAATCCAAGATCCAACATCATGTCAAAGTTTATGTGTGTTCATATTGTCTTGTGAAAGCTAACATTGTTGTAGGTCTCCAAAGCACCCAAGCATTCAAGCAAAGCAAGATTAAAATCCTTGAGGTGATGTGTATGTCTTCAGTCCTTTAAGGAAGCCATTGAAGGGTGGTGAATTGCAACATTTTGTTCATTCATTATTCCTTCCTTTCAATTATCATTTTATCATTGGCATTTCCCTTGTGGAAATGGAAACACTAACACGGGGTTTGATTCAGGCAAGCCCCTAAAATGGCCCAATATATCTTCTCTTAGTAGATGTGTAGGTTACAAATTCAAGAAGAATTGAAGAGAAATTGAAGATCAATTTTGCATTGTTGCTGTCATTAACCTTGTCAAGACACAAAAAATCACTTATATAATTTGTTTATGACATTTTGATAGTGGGACATGCAAAAAACAAGAGGTCAAATCTGACATTGGAGGACCCCAAAAATTGAGCAAGATCCCCTTACAAAGACTTACTCACCATTGGGCAACCCCTTGTAGGCACAACAAAACAATTCTTTTTGGGCAGGTTTGTTGTCCTATATACCTTCTAGATATGCCAAAACTTGACTGTTTATGTTTATCAGTTGTCAAGATCTTGCATTTTTCATATTAGAGCATATAGGATCATTAAGTTAATCATTCCAAAAAAATTCCAATCCATTCTAATCCTCAAAAAGATGCAGATCCAGGTCTAGTTGACTCACCTTGGGGGTTGATAGTCAATCTATGCACATTGTTGGTCTATATCTTAATGTAACTTTGAAAAAGGCCCCTTGCATCCTAGGTTCTTTGCATTTAGGACCTAGGATCCCTTTTTTTTATGTTACATGAAGACATAAAAATTAAACTTGTTTCCCATGCTACATGACCCATTCTGAAGGTTCTCTCCATAATTTTTGTAATTACCATTCATGGGGCTCCATTGGAAAACCCCATAAGAACCACTTATTTTCCAACTAATCTAAAATTAAACTCCATGGTTTGGTGATTTTATGAAAAATATCCTGAGAATGAAACCATTAAACTATCAACACCATACCAAATTTATCCTAAACAAACAACATAAAAATCACCACAAACCTTGTGGTCTCCAAGAGTGAGATTAAGTTGTCAAAATTATCTTGGTGTAAGTGATGGTAAATCCACTGAAAGTAGTGATATTGAAACCTTCAAATTCTTGTATTTTCAATCATCTATGAACAACATAAACTTAATCAATAAAGTTTTGTGTGTCCCCACTATCAAGAAACACTAAGATTCTTTGACCATTGTACTCCACGCACCCTAAAAGGATGATATTTAGGTTCTCCTAAAAGAGCTGCAAATGTACCTCTACTTTCTTCTTCATTTTTAAATTCTTAGGTATATTATATTTGAGATCCATCAATACTTCAAAATCATTCAAATTTGAGTCCTTATCTAGCACTACCTCAATATAGTGTACTTGTCCTTTGCTAAAACACCAATGACTTGGGGTCCATAGTTCCTTGCAAGAAAAATAAAGTCGCTTCCTCTTAAGATCATTCTTGGTTTCCTAACCTTTCTTCTTTGTAATTATTACAAGTGTGGTATTCTAAGGAGGCATAATATCCCTTCTTATGTGAGACTTCCTTTGATTTACTCCAAACTAGTGTCCTTAAAAAGTTATATTTTGCTAAATTGTAACCTTCAAGTCTAAAGCCTTTTTGATAGCCTATTGTAAAGATGGACTAGAATATTTTACCAAACCTCTAAGGTGTTTGGATAGTCCTATAAAAATTGAAATGAGTATCATCTTAGAAATTTTAGGGACCATCACCAACAACTTTTAAAATTCAACTACACATTTTTTCATAGCACTTTCCTACTTAAGTTGTGTCAACTCCTTGAAGTGAACCTCATGATCATTTTGATCAAATATCTTGATTAGCCTCCTATAGAAATCATGATAAGTGTTGATGAAATTGTGGCCTTGTGTAGGTAGACCATGATACCACCATTTATGCATAGTATATTCCAAGTGTAATGTGGAAAAATTGATAGTTTCATCTTCAACCATAGGATTGAGAGATAGGTACACGTTTAGCTTTTATATCCATGCATGAGAAATACACTTGTCAAATCCATTAAAAGTATAAATTATTAACCTCCCCACTACATACTAATGATATTTTTGTTATGGTTGAGTTCTTAGCTCCTATCTAGTTGCACCTCTATCTTTCTTCACATTCATGAAATTCAAGATAAACGTTGCTTCTTGGATCTTTTCTATCTAATCCTTTTATATTCAATGTAATTGCTATATTCTTGGTCCTACCTTGGTCTAAATAGCCAACACAAGGTCATCATTTTGTGTTTAAGTCTTTAGATTCTTAGGTTATGTTATGAAAGACATCAATAATTTACAAAAATCCTTGGTTTTTACTAAGTCCTTATGCCAAGAGAGGGAAAGCTTGAGTTTTGTCTTCTTTTGAAAGTTTCAAGCTTGACCCACTTTGCATGATAAAGTCTATGGTTTTTCCATGTTGTATTTGAAGGAGTCCTCCATGTTAGCACGGGAGGACACACAAGTCCCAGGAAGGGGCACATTGTAGATATTAAAGAGGAAATATGGTGCATTTTTTGAGAGGTTGTAGTAGTTCCAAGCATTCACATTTCTCATTCATATTGTAAAACTTATATGTTTATTTGCATGATTTGCTAAGTATGCCTTAAAATATGCCTTATATTGCTAAGGAGTTAGACTTGTTGAAGTATCCAAACGTATATATTTTCTTCATACTTAAGGGTTAATGAGAAAAATGTTATCTATTCCATGAGATATTCATAAGAAAACATTTCTCAAAAGGAAGGATTTTTCATTTGTCTCTATCAAATATTAAAATGGAAATAAAGTCCTTTATGATGCATCAAAGGAGGAATGTGCTAGACTAAAGAGTCTAACTAGAGTTTCTAGGATAACTAAAATACATATATGACTATCACCATCATATTTGAATGCCTTTGAAAGGATTATATCTATGTCGCAATGGTCTTCAGAGCGTCTAAAGTATGGTAATAGTATTATTCAAGGATTTGAATGGTATAGGTAAAATAATAGTCTAGACATGCATAGCGCAGTCACCATCATAATAGAAGAACAAGATCAACCTAAGAGGCTACCAAATCCATTATAAATCCTAGTATATAAGTACAATATTCTTTTCAAATTTCCAAATATTAATGTAAGAACCTACACATTGTAGGTGGTAATAATATAAGGGATTTTCATGATAGAGCACTATCCTATGAAAGTCATGTCTTTAGCTAATAGTCAATCAAAAGAACAATGGGAAGCAACACACACTCATCATAGCTAGATGAGTTTGAAATATTTCAAATCTCTCATAAGAGTTTAAGGATCAACTATTCACATTTGAAGAGAGAGTCTATGAGTGATAAACAATAGAGATTGAGTAGTTTATAAGGAAACTCAAATGTTGATTCTAGTAAGGAGTGTTGGAAAAAGTGATTAAAAAATAACATCTTGTAAAGAGAGCAATCCATGAGATTCAAGAGATACTTTTTAGAGAGGTCACAATCAAGGAGCAAGTGACAAGTAGAATATCTTTCTCTTTTCCAAAATTATGATTATTGTTCTTAAAGCTAGTTGCTAAAGAATGGAGGCTTTATCTAGGTGTATCAAGATTGTTTGAGGATATATGGTTTTTTTCTACATGGAGATACATCAAGGGAAACCTCAAAATATTGATAGATAGGTGGTTCAACCTAGAAAAGAGAAATATATATGAAGGGAAACGAAAGGTACAAGTGATAGTTCCTTAGAGGGCATTCTACAATCAAATATAAAGGGAAACTAATAATGAGAATTGATAGTGTTTCAAATGAAAATGAATCCTTGACAAATGAAACCATAATTAACATGCAAAAAAGGAGGTCATAAGTAGCGAAGAAGGGTTGAAAGTATGCTAAAATCCTTACGAAGATCTCAATTTATCACAAAGTATAAAAAAACTCAAGGCCCTATGTCTTCAAAGACATGATATTCCATGAAAAGGCCAGTCCAAAGTGTTATGAATGGAAAGTTCACCATGGTCATAGAGATAATGAGAAGCTAGTGTTAGGGGATTGTAATGGATTATAATCACCATAGTGAATGAGTGGTTAAAAGGAATAGGGAACTTTAATTATTATAAGGTCAAAGGAAAATGGAGGAGTCCTAAAACATGATAGGTCTGTGACACACAATAATGACACTATTGAATAAAGATAATAGACATGTCATTGTGTTAGATGACAATGTGTTAATATGAGATGAAAGTCTATAGTGGCAACTTAAAAGATTAAAACAATGTTTCGAAACTCACTAAAATAACATGTGTTCATATTGGTTGCCCACAAATTTTTTAAGGGATTCATGAGAGGAGTTTTAACAATGATCAATGGTATGAAAACCAAGATGAACTAATGTATTTTTGGATTAAAATATGGTGCCAAAAGTTAAATGGAAGTTAAGTGACATAGTCATAAGGAAAGGTTACGAGAAGACCACAAAACCTACATGCTAGTGAAGTCTCTTCAAGCCATGCATAATAGTATTATGACTGTTGCAAATATAACAATCAAAGGTATTATGATAGTGAGGAAAAAGGATCATCAACATGCATGACTAAACCACAAATGACAATGTATCGTTGAGAGTGTAATGATATTAAGGATAGTTAATACTCAAAGTTGACAATCATATACCCTATGCCAGTCATGTAGAAGAGGGTATTATATAACCAAGGAAAAATGGATGTGATAACAATGAAAATGGATCATATGTTAGAGATTGGTAGAAGAGTAGATAAAGTTCCATTGTTGTGCTTTATTATGATAGTGATAGGGTCAAATGCATCATGTCTTCCTAACCAATTGAAAACGACTAAGTGCAAAAAAGAGAAGATAAAATTCAATGGATGAGAAATAAAATAAAATTTAAAAAGATAATACACAATCAAGAAGGTCAAAAGAGCCATGACATGAATGAATGAATGAATGAGAAAGATAGTCACAAGGACACTGCCATGGAAAGTGGTGTCAACAAAGGTAATAGACTAAAATGGAATGAAATACAATATGTGAAAGTGTTTCATTCAAAAATATTATTCAAATGAGTAATTTTTAAAAAGTTTTAGAATTGATGGAAGAAGTTGCACACCAACTTAGGTAGAGGAAAATGAGGAAGTCAAAGATTTGTAAGATGTATCTCATGAAGAGATTTTTTTCCAACAATTTGATTACAATACTAATTTAGTAGAAAAAAATAATACGTGTATCCCTTCTAACCTTGGTTCTAATAATTCACCATGAATTACCAACAATAGCAAGGATGAAAGCACAACCATTACCAGAAGGGCATACTTGTGGTGAGTAGCCTAGCAAGGTAGAGAGTAGGAACTTTGTTGAAAATCCATAGTGATAGTAACAAAGACACATGATCAAAGGAAAAGAGTGATGATTGTTAAGAGTCTCCTACAAAAGATATTCAAAGGTATCATGATTTTAATGAAGCACTTATGAGGAACAAATGATAGTCAATGCCAACAAGAGACATGAATGTATAGTCATGCAATTAGAAAATGAAAGCTCACAAAGTAAACAATATTAATGCATACTTAAAAGCATGTAGATAAACTAAGCGACAAGTAACAATGGTACCATACACATGTGTGATAGTCATAGAGATTGTTGACAAGTAGGCCAAATAATAGTCTACAAGCCTATAAACAAAGGTATCAAAATAATGATATTGAAATCATAAACATGGATGGACATAACACAAATAAAAAAAGTAAAGGAAATGTTCAAAGGCCAGACTATACATGATAGTAATGGTAAAGTGTAGGTTTCATCAAGCCATAATAATGAAAGTCAGGGGGATATTGAACAACCATAGGTGAATGCAAGAAAAAGACAATCAAATGAGTAGAGAATGATCATAAGACAAGTGGTTGGTTAAGGTTCATTAAGAGATAGAATTGAAGGAAGCATTCAAAGACCTTATCCTATGACTCAAGGAAGTCTAGTTTAGTTCAAGATTATTGACCCATGTATGCAAGGTAGTTTTAAGGTAGTAAGGACTAGTTGGAGAAGATTAAGGTTAGTTTGGAGTGGTTATAATAGCTTGATGGATGGACTTATCTTTTTTCAAGAATCTAGGTGGTTGAAGAGTAGATATAGGAACAAGAAAAGTAGAAAGAGGTTGAAAAATTCAAGGAACTTATTCCATCTACACCTACTTGGAGCTTTTATGGAGTCAAATAAAGAAAATTAGTTCTCAAGTGCCCGAGTGTAGTTCAAATATTCAACACAAGGCAAGGAAATGCCATTTATTGCTTGGAGTCCTATCCTAGATCCTCTCCTATGTTGGGATAGAGAAAAGGGATTCCTAGTTTAGTTTGAGCGAGTTCTTTCTCACCTTTGGCTAAGTTAGTTTTTTAAAAAGAAGAAAATATCATTCTTAGACTTGTACTCAATTTTGTAATCAATAATTTTTTTTATTTTTACCTTCTTAAGAGCTATATATTATATGAGATTTTGGAAATAAATGATGTGATCTTGTGTTAATTTTGTTTTATCCTAGATTTCTATTACTATTTCTATTATCTTTATGCAAAAATATATGTGATTTGCAAGTCATATTTTGTGTTTTCTATCAAGTTTCATGCAAGATTCACTTGTGAATGGGTGATCCCACAATACTGGTTTACAATTTTTGGCCAAACTAGACACTGAAATAATTTTTTCTAACTAAATCTTCACTTTCGGGCACCTATAGTGGCTAAACCGTGAAGAATTTGAAGATGATGCAAACTAGTGATTTGTCACATTTTGTCTATAGATTCTAAATATATTTTTTTCAATTTTTTTGGAATTAGATTGCACTTCTTTTTCCATCTCCTTCGAAAACTAGTTTTTTTTAGTAAACAACATTTTTAAGGAGTGACGCTTACCGTATAACGCATAACTTTTTTTCCATGAAGGATAAAATTCTATTTTTTTTGAATTTAGATTTGTAACTGTGTTATCCAATGTTTCCAATTGGTTAGATAGTGTTTTATTGAATATTTTTTCTTAATCAAGTTTCAAAGTCAAACCAATTACAATTCAGACATAGGCAGACTGTATAACACAACTTTTTTTGTATGTATCAAAAATCATTTTTTTTGGTTGGATCAAGGACTTCAATATCTAGTGCACCCATATTTTTCAATTTATTTTTTGATAATCTACTATTTTCCACATGTGCAAAATAGAGAGCTTGATTTTCGGTTAAAAACCTATGTTTAATAAAACTAAAAAAAAACTACATAATAAAGCCAAAACATATTAAAATTATATTCGTTGGATAGCTCATTCTGAGGACTACCATCATCCTGTTGGGTCCGTGAAGTATCCTCCATTTTCATCCTCAACTTGAGCTTCAAAACACAAAATTCTAGACTTTTTTGGTGCTAGAGGGTAAGAAGGTGGGAAAAGGGGGGTTCAGGCGAACTAGGGGGGTTCAAGTGAACCTCCAGGGGTTCGCTTGAACTAGGGTTCATTTGAACCTCATTTCAAAAGGGTTTTTCTTTGTGTTTTCTTGGCGAGAATGATGGGACCTTCCATTAAATGGGTTCGCTTGAACATGGGTTCTAGCAAACCCTCTTTTGGTTCATTCGAACCCCAAAAACAATTTTTTTTGGCATGGGGTCATTTTTTTCAACTTTTCCTTCCTCACTCCAATTGTAAACCACTTTTTTGGGTTTACCCAAATATCGTTTCCTTCTGAATATTATTATAAAACTGTAAAAAAAATATGAAATACTCATGCAAAACATGTCAAACTATGAGTTGTGTATGTTTTAGCTTAACTTATTGGTCATATTGTGTACTCTCCAAACAAGTACACATCGTAAAACATCTAGTGTGTCACTTCTTTTATGTTTTAAAGTTTATTTTATGTTATATTCTACCCCTTTTCCTTGTAAGTAGCAGTGGAGTAAGTTTTTTAGGTGCTACACTAAGGAAACAAGCCCTCTTTAGAGATGCACTCAAAATTTCAAGTCACCCATAGCCTAAGAGTGTTTCCATGGTATCAACTGAAGAGAGAGTTAAGCTATTAATTTCTCAAGAGTGAAATTTAGTTTGATAATAGTTTCATGCAAGATTCTCTTGTGAATGGATGATCCCACAATACTGGTTTACAATTTTTGGCCAAACTGGACACTAAAATAATTTTTTCTAACTAAATCTTCACTTTCGAGCATCTATAGCAGCTAAACCGTGAAGAATTTGAAGATGAGAAGAGAGAATGAGAGAGCAAGATAGAAAATACCAAGAGAGCTCAAGAGAGACTAAGAGATGGGTCTAAAAGAGAAAAGAGGAGGGAAAAAGACACTCCTAAGTCGTTACAAGGTGTCCCGAGCTATTATCAACGACAAAGGTAGGTGACAAGTGGCAACACACTTGGAAATGATTGTTTGAACATTGAAATATCATGAGACACTAGTGTGGTGCTAGTGTCCAAACAAATTAGGCTTGAAAATGGTGGGAATGCTAAAAAAAAACAAGGTTCAACGTAAAGTTGATGCACAAAGGTAGCTGCTGAAAGGTGGTCTTAAGCATCCTAAAAGGGGAAAAGGTTGATGCAGGGGCTAAAATGAGCCTACATAAATACTAGGTGAATGGAAACTAAAGTGGATGCAAAAGTGTAGGTGAAATTGCAATGGGGTCCAATTTTATGACACTACACTGACTATAAGGCGAGTGCTTACTGATTGAAATGGTCCAATATTATCTCTAATTATGAATAATTAGAAAGGGAATACTACATTGAGGAAAATTTATGTTCCTTGAGGATTATCACCAGTTGATATGTTTTCCATAATTATCATTTGATATCTCTTATTTGATTTTCATGCTATGCATATACAATATTTATTACTTTACATGATTTTTTTTCTCACACAATCACTTTTTATTACACTTACTTTTCATAAATGGTTTTTCCTAGAGGTCCTCTAATTCCTTGCGTATGATGTACATAACTAGTTAAAAGGGCACATGCTATTGCTAACACTGTTATGTCGAGATTGTAGATAATTACATGTGCCTACATAAAAACTTGTCTTCATGCCTAAACAAATCTCAATTGCATGACATGGCCACGCCTAAAGTGCCATACAACTCTATTGCCACATCACTAGACTGAGTATTGCAATGCCACTTTTCATATAGGAAAAATTTCCTTACCTTAAACTTTCTCTCTCTCTCTCTCTCTCTCTCTCATTTTCATATATAATTGCATCAAATTGTAATTGTGCTTATTTTTGCTTGCATGATATAAACTACTTATTACACATATTTTCTTTATTTTGTAGCTTTCTATAAAGTGTCCATGCCAAAGAGGAAGAACATGTGAAGAAATCAAGCCAAGTCCATTATTTTAAATGGGCTCCATATCCTTTATGTATAAATATTTACTTTTTATGCATCTTTTTGAGTGCTCATATTCTTCAAAATGCACGTCCATGATAGATTCACATACACCTTAAAGTGGAAGCAAAATGTAATTGTGAAATTTATATATCCTTTCCAACTCCCATTTAGTTTTGGGCTCATTTTGATGGAATGTCTTAATATAATTACATCAACAAATGATACAAATTTGTACAAAGTTAGGCTCGTTCCTCTACCCTTTATCCATCCCTATTCACATACAATCCTGACACACTCAACCTGATCCCATCCCTATTTGTAGTTACTCCTATATATTTGCTATTAATATTCAATATTTATGGCTAACATTACACTTACATTCAAACTCTCATTCCTCATCTTGAGATTTATGCTTCCCTACCTTGGGGCAATCTTGTAGTGCTCAAGATCAACCACATGCCATGTAGAGTTGACCCCTAAATTAAAATTTTATTGACTACCACCTTTTCAATAGTCATAATGAGTTGATTTAGTACACATTTGCATACTTTATCCTTATGTTGATATTTAAAAGCATTCAACATGCAATTAATTCATAGAAGGGAGTATTAGAAAATCTTGAGCATTGCAAGGAGAATCATTAGAGCAATATTTTATTTGAGGCAAATAAAATAACTAGAATTTACATCAAAATCATATAAGACATCTACATGTGCAAGAAAATTGTCTTCAACATTCATCCACAAATATGAAATTGGCTTGATTAAGAGGGTTGAGCTATGAGGACTCGACCCTTGTGAACCAACAACCTCTTCAAGGAATTTTTCAATACCACTAGTCCTTAGGCATTAACAAACATCAAAAACAATGTAACATAATGCCAACAAAATTGTCCATAGTAAGCCAAATCGATCCCATGAGTTACAAGATAGTTTCATGCACCATGTCATTTCCATAGAACACACGATCATTCGCAACAAAGCATGAATTCAACCCATAGGGAACTTAATGACTATTTAGAACCCTAAACATTCCTTAGACCACAACCATTAATTTTTGTACCATCAACAAGTAAAATATACACATCCTCAATATTCAATTCTTCATCGTAGTTCTTAAAACTAAGTGTCTAATCCGTCTCATTTAATTTCCAAATATTCATTACACATTTATCATTTCAAACTAATGCAATCTAGCTCAATCATGACTAATGTTTTGGTTTGATTTAATTAGCCTAGATTTTGGTCAAAAGAATCTTATTTTACGACCCTACAAACAATCATCCAAAACAACTTTGTCCCCACATTTTTTGGTCAATCCAAATAAATCATATTAAAAACATTCATTCATTCAATAATCTCAAATTACAAGCCCATTCATTGAAACATGGGTGAATATAAAAAAAATAAAATAAGATATTAATCACATGTAAGCTAAGCTCCCATTCCCATAATTATGTTGTGAAACATTCACATTGTACACCATTTTCTTCACCTGCCTAATATTCCTTTGTATGATGTGATGCAAATCTAATATTTTTAATGCATAGAGAATATAACATTTTATGATAGGAGCTTTCAAAAGACAACTCGTGTGTAAACTCGTAAGGTTTAATTTTCTGTTTTGTACTTTACAAACGCCAAACGAGTTGCACGTTCCCGTGAAAACGGTCAAACGGAACAGCGGTGGGTCCCATGTAACGGTAAAATTGATGCGCACTTAGAGAAAAGCTCCAAACCACCACTTTTTCGGTATTTTTTAATGAAAATAATAAATGCTAATATTATTAGTTAAAATGTATAGTCATAATTAAAAAATATCTAACTTTTCAGTTATTGCATAGGTTGATATTTTCAATAATTATTAATGATTAAGTTAATTAATCTTTAATAATTATTATGGGTTATTGATTAGTTTTCTTTCATTTTTATGGTTTTTTTTTAATTGTGAGGGAATAAAATTCCCTTTTATGTATGGGTTTGGGCTAATTAAATAAATTTTAGGTTGATATAATGAAATGTTATTTTTAAAAATCAAATGTAACAAATGAGGGTATTTAGTATTGGAAATAGTGATGAAGAATTAAAGTTCATTTTGTACATAATTTAGTTGTGGAGATGTGGAAAAGTAACTCTTAATTTAGAAGAAGTCTTGGACTCTTTGCAAGTTATGATATTGCTATCTTTGCAAGTTCTTAATTATGTGTGGATTGAATACAAGTCCTTTTGGATCAGTGGTGTTGACAAACAACTTAAAAACGATTTTCAAATTCCTAGGATCGTGTTCTCATAGGCCAACCCCTTTACAAATCAATTTTACAGCTTCAAATGAATATTTGAATACAATGCATGCCAATGTATATTTTTCCTATATGATTCTTTGTAAGCTCCAAATCCAAATGTTCCCAAAATGATTTTATGATGTTATGATGATGAATGAATGCCACATTGAATGCCTTTAAACACCAAAACATAACAATAATTCACAATTTTTTTTTGTTAAGTCTACTCACAACAGTTAGTGAAAAGAGGCAACAAAATTAGAATTACAATTTGAACATTTAAATTAAGGTTTAATTTCACACTCCTTAAGATTAAATCGATTCAATCTGGTGCCATATAGAAATAAACTAGGTAGGGAAAATACCAATTCAAGGCAAGGATCAAATGTGTGGAGATGGGTGTGAACGAAGACTAATAAATGATGTATAAATGGGAAATATATGGGAATGTGTGAAAATGTAAGGATGGGATAAAGTTGAATGCAAGGAAATAGGTGCAACTACGTGTAAAATGGATAGGGATAAGACTATGGTCACAAGCCAAACGAAGCACAATCTAGTATATGCCACTTGTTGATATATATAATTATATTAAGACATTGCATTAAAATGAAACCAAAATTAAATGAGAATTGACATGGGTATACAATTTTAGCATTACATTTTGCCCCCACTTTAAGGTGCATACAAATATAATATAAGCGTATGATCACTCAAAGTGTTATTTCGTGTCTTAATTTATCCAAGATTTGTAGACACCTAAATTTGACCATTTACATTTGGTCAAATTTATCCCTATTTTGTCTATTACATCTTCCTATTCGTATTAATTGAATAATATTGTCAATTATTTAATTAATATCCATCATTTCCCTAAGTTTTGCTAAGGTATTTAATTATTTAATTAAGTACTTTATAACCTTACCCCTTTTCCTCTCTAAATTAAATAAATGGACTAGTTTATTTAATTTAGCCACTCACTCCATAAGAATTAAATTAAATTTTTAATTCCCCTCCCCCACTTTCTCTCACCTAAGCACATCCTCCCTAACCTTCTTCTAATCATGATTAATTTACATAATCCTTGGTTAAAGATGTGCACATTCCCAATCCTTGATTAGGAAGGTGTTACATCCTCCATAATATGCAGGTGGATCCTTAACCATCATTACCCACCTAATCACCTGTCTAATCTCTCACATGCACATTATAATCCATTGATTATCTAACCTAATCAAACCCCTTGATCAACCCCCTAATAAATACTACCCATGCCCATATGGAATTTTTAATTCCTCTCCCATTCCCTAAGGAATTTTTAATTCCTTTTACAATCCCGTGGGGATTATAAGGGAATTTTTTATTCCCTTTTGTCACATCCATTACCTATGGTACCTACCAAGTACTCCCATCTTGTCTCATGCATCCACATGATGACAAGTGTCATCATCTTATGAGGCATCTCAACCCTTGATCTAATCCTTTTCTCTATCTCCAGTGTCCATCCCATCTCCCTTGGCTAAATAACTAAACACTTAGTCATTTTTGGCATTCATTCACTACCTTCACCACAACACACACAACCATTCAACCATCTCAAGCACTCAAGCTTTCTACTCTCACACCACCATCTTGCATCCATTGCTAAACTTCATCATTTTGCATCCAAATCAAGCAAAAATAAGTCATTATGATGCCAAAATCAACATAGAGCATACATCCAACATCAAAGGGGCAATCTCTCCATCAAGCTCAAAAATAACTTCAATTTTATGGTTTTCTTGCAGGTTTGAGCTTTATCTTGACCATAAGAGTTTGTTTTTATTTTAATATTTTCTTAATTTTATGTTTTCCTTGTATTTTTATTATTTAAAACACTTGCACACATTTTGTGACATGCCCGGTGGGACTCACATCATAGGTCCTTCGATTTTTTTGATGTTGCTTCAGTTTTTGTAGGCGTATCCACCTTACACGGAAGCATCTCTACTCCAGCTCCTGCATACCCAGTTTTAGAGACGTATCCGCCTTTAGACAAGCCAACCTGAAAATTGTATAGAGGTGTATCTGCTTAGTACATAGGTGAATACAGGTACATCTAAACTGAAACCCCACATAGGCAAATCCGAGTAGCTACAGAGGTGTCGGCGTTTCCCCAGACAGGCATTTTTGCTTCAGCATTCGACATCAACCTTCAGAGGTGTTTACATGGACGAATAGGAGAATTTGATTAGTCTTAGAGGTGTATTCGATTTCTGGATAGGCATTTTTGTATCTTGACTTGCACCTGACCTACAGACGCAAACCCGTGATATTCAGAGGTGTATTCATGATCCCATAGGCGTATACGCTACTTACAAAGGCATATACGTACACCCCCAACATGAACCTATAGAGGTGATTGTGTGTGCGTGGTCTACAAAATTGGAAAGAGTGATGAAGAATTAAAGTTGATTTTGTACATAATTTAGTTGTCGAGGTGTGGAAAAGTAATGTTCTCAATTTAGAAGTTTTGGACTCTTTGCAAGTTCTTAATTATATGTGAATTGAATGAGTCCTTCTCGATCAAACATGAGCACTACAAGAATGATCTAATTTGTAATAATGAATTCTGACCTACAAAAATGATTTGACAAGATGTAGATTTTGGTAAGTTGGTTCACCTTGATTATTTGACACACTCATAAGGATGATGATGTTGACAAACATCTTAAGATAGATTTTCAAATTCTTAGGGTCACGTTCTCATAGGCCAACCCCTTTTACAAATCAATTTTATAGCTTCAAATGAATATTTGAATACAATGTGTGCCAATGCATATTCTTTCTATATGATTCTTTATAAGCTCCAAATCCAAATATTCCCAAAATGATTGCTCCTCTATATCTACCTTATGATTTTATGACGATGAATGAATGCCAAATTGAATGGCTTTAAACACCACATAACAATAATTCACAAAAAACATTTGCCAAGTCAACTCACAATAGTTCGTGAAAAGAGGCAACAAAATTAGAACTATAATTTGAACATTTAAATTAAGGTTTAATTCCACACTCCTTAAGATTAAACCAATTTAATTTGGTGCCATATGGAAATGAACTAGGTAGGGAAATACCAATTCAAGGCAAGGATCAAATGTGTGGAGATGAGTGTGAATGAAGATTAATTAATGATGTATAAATGGGGAATATACGAGAATGTGTGAAACAAGGATGGGATAAAGTTGAATGCAAGGAAATAGGTGTAACTAAGTGTAAAATGGATAGGGATAAGCATATGGTCATGAGACAAATAAAGTACAAGAGTATGCCACTTGTTGATATATAATTATATCAAGACATTCCATTAAAATGGAACCAAAATTAAATGGGAATTGGCATGGGTATGCAAATTTCACCATTACATTTTGCCCCCACTTTAAGGTGCATGCAAATCTAATATAAGCATGCATTTCAAAGTATATGATCATTATTGGCCACACCTAAAAAGAATATTTAAAAATTTCAAAAGGATATTTGATTCATGTAAAGAGATGGACCATTCTTGGAATCTTCTTGTGTTCCTCTCATTGGCATGAGCCCTCCATAACAACTTATAAATTAAAGAAAATACATACAATGAGTTTCTATAGCACAAGTGAAATAGGTACCAATAACAAGTAGTTTCAAATGTTTACAAAAATGAAAAGTAGAGAGAGAGAAGGAAGGGTTTTTGCTTGTACAAAAAGTGATATGAAAAAATTGCTCAATTACTACAATGATATGACACATTAGTATGGACATGTGTTGCAACTCCACTTAATTGTGGAAAAATATGATTTCCAAGTGATTGCAATATTTAATGCAATAGAACTTTACTTGGTTGTGAGTGTGTAATGTGATCAAGATATATCTAGATATGATGAATAATATTTATGTAGCATACATGCCATTGTTTGAAATCTCAACAATAAGAGGGTCAGTGACAATATATGCTCCCTCTTTAATTGGTTGCATGCATAGTATGCAAGGAATTGGAGGAGAGGGAAAATGATGCATGATAAAAAATTAAATAATATAAGCATCTGAGTACATATAACATCATAAATCATATGAAAATACGAGATGACTATCATCATATTTTAAGTAGATAATGGATATCCTATGATAATTATATAGGTGCATAAAGTATGTAAGAATGTAAGGCACAAAGGTTGGCCATGAATATCAATGTAAGGTGTTTCCCTCTATAAAGGTAATATGATAATGATAAGAAAGTGAAAGCTCGTGTGATGATATAGTGTGAGATAAGGCATGATAAGGGTCATAAGAATAGTAATATAAGGACACACGAGTAGGCATAAAAAAATATAATCTTGAAGTGACAAACATGATGCCATAAGTAGGTAGGCATGATGAGCATATGGTAATTCTACATGAACCCCAATGAAAATAAGCATAAGAAGCATATTGTTCACGACACATATAAAACATCACGTGTATAAAACAAAGAAATATAGATAATAAAACTATATGTAAATAAGAAATAATTGAATACCCAAAGTAGGAAGGGTGAAACATGAGCAAAGATAAAATATCAAACCAAACATGCATAAACACAACAAAATTATGTGTGAATAAAATGTATGACACATAAATAAAAGATGAGTGCTAAGAACAAAATATTTCATACCAAAAATATTTTCCTACTGGGAAAATGAAAAGATGAATCTTAATATAAAAGGTGAATTGAGAACACAACAAACAACAAACAATATATATAGTAAAAAAGGCTAGAGGAAGTGAGAAAAAGACAAAGTGAAAATTAAAACATAGATATGTAGCCTATAGGAGTGCTCATGAATCTTGAAAAATATATAGAGGAACCCCCCTCCAAAAGGCCACCCTTTTCCCAAATTCATTGTCATATCTTCTTCTTTGGTTATATAATTTCCTATTCATGACTTTATTTTTCATTCACATGCACATTTTTCTATTCTAGTATATATCTAATTGTGTCATGTCTATAAATCTAATATTAGTAAATGATTTTAATAGGAGTAATGGAGGTGTTAGTGAGGAAGGGAAAATGTATTGTATTTTTCTTAAAAAAAGTTTGGAATGAATTCAATATTTCACATCTCTTTTCAAGTTGATATAGATATTTGATAACTATTGGCAGTAAATGTTTTGACGACAATAATTTATAATCATTTCAATTTACACAAATACACAAACTTTTAAATATTACATTTTATAATAATTATTGAGCATTTTAATATATATATTTGATGGATGTCTTTAAATTATAAATATTTTCTTAAAAAATTAAATATTTTTATAGAAATTATTTTATCTAAACTTAATTTCCATAAGGAATTATTGAGCATATAATAATAATAGAAATCAATTATTAAGAAGTTCTTTAAATGGAGAAATTCTAAGATAAATTCTTTATTTAGGAGATAGTTGTCGTGATCTAATTTATCCATCAACAACTTGCCCAACAATACCACTAAAACCTTCTCATATTAATGTCAAGCCTATTGAGCTGAATAAATCTTATGTTTAAACATTATTTATAAAAGGCACAATAAAGAATGACCTATTACTCCTAATATAAAGCTTGCTAAGGTGAAGTGAGTATGCTAGAAGCATCCAAAGCTATCACATTTGAGATAACTTAAATAATCTCTATGAAGCTATTGAGAATAATTCTAGATTAAAAGGAGAATATTCATTGAATAAAAACACATAGATATAAGAAATCCATATCACTAATGAGGAAGAAGCTAACAAAATAAGTGATACAAATTACAATCAACAAGAGAAAATCTTGGGATAGTGATGCACTCCTAATTGCATTCGATAATAATAAAGAAATGTAAATGAGACAACAAGCTTACACACAAGGATATCTCAACTAGTCACAACTGTCCAATCTATAAGAGGTACAAAATTAATGAGAGATATAGTAAAATAAAATCCAATTGGATCTAATTATTGTGGATAAAAGAGAAAGGCTTCTACCAATGTGCAACAAAGGTCTTAATGCCTTTGATCTAACCAAACATGGTACTTCTCTAGGAATTTTTTTTAATCAAACAACACATTGAGGGATATCAATCAAACATGGCACTTCTCTAGGAAATTAACATAAGCTAATGGCAAATGTAAACTAGACCAAAGAAAAAGGAAGACGGTAGTATAATTGCAACAAATAGATTGATTAACAACTTGATTATCCAATATAATTTTAATTTGATATCAAAAAATACTTCTTCCTAAATATAATTTTAATATAAAATTATTTATAAAAATCTTTATAAACACTATTAATTTTTTTTTATATATGTTCTAATTTAAATCATTAAAAAATATTTATTCAAAACTAAATTCATTCAAAAAGACATGAGGATTTTAATCAAGAATATAAGGTAGATATTTAATACAACTCCAAGGTTTATAAAATCTAGTAAGCAATACAATTTTGTTTAACAATACTATTTAATTTTGTTTAGCAATACAATTTTGGAAATAGATTTAAGAAGTTAAGAAAACGGTCTGGTAAAATGAAAAATTGTTAAAAGAAGAAATTGACAATGATCATGTGAGTTAGATCGTTTGTGGGATTAGAACTATCCTAAGATAGTGGATAAGACAAATCAATTTGTGAATCTATAAGTCAAATTAAACACGATAATATAATTATGAGTTGGGATAAAACTATGAGTATCATGCACTTTTATCTCTTACAACTATACAAATTTTAGTAAAATGTCATTATAGTATTACATTCAATCTCAATTCACCTATTACACTTCACATTAAATAAACTAAACTTCCTACTTCACCACAAAATCCATCTTCTTGTTCATGAGAAAAACTTTTCTTTGTTCATCATACATAATTGAACTTGTATTTACCAATCTAATAGCAAAATACGTTATCATAAAATTACACATCACATTAAATAAACTAAACTTCCTACTTCACTACAAAACTCATCATCTTCACAAGAAATTTTTTTCTTTATTCTATCATACAAAATTGAACTTGTATTTAACAATCCAATAGCAAGATACTGTCATAAAATGGTTGCTTGGTGCTTTCCTACTGCAAGTTGAAGAACTATTAGATCCAAACTTATAGATTGGGGCAAGCTGCAACAAATTTCAATGTCTGCTAGCACAACTATCAATAGGTAGATATACCCGAGAAAGTAAGCATCACCAAAGCAGACTTCGTCAACAAAGAAAATGCAAGCTAGTGCTTGATAGATAGGCCCTCCTGCATGCAAAAGCTAATCTAAACCAACATGTCAATGCCCTAAAAAGATGGAAATCTGAGTTGTTATCTCTAAAGTCATAATGCTAACATTCCTATCTGATTGATCTCCATTGGAAAATCCACAAGGAAAGCTGACCTACGTTGCATAAAGCAAACTTTTTTTCCATTCTGCAAAGCTTTTTCTATATTTTGGGTTTTTTTTGTTCGTTGAGGTGCAAGTCTTACAAAAACAATTGTAAACTTCAAAGTTGTGTCGATAGAGAATCCATTAATGCACATACTTCTAGGAGGAGGATCCTTGGATTCAATGTATTGAGAACGCTGGATACCACCCCCAAGTATTATTGGACTTTGGCATGGAAAATGATGGAATATGCCTAAATGCTTCTAGGATGAAAAGAGGCTAGGTAGTAAATCTTCTTTTAGGGGCAACAAGATAATTTTGTTGTTCAATCCAGTGTATGTAGATAATTATGAAGAACTGGACTCTTCTTGCTGCTGGGATCCTGGTTTAAGAGAAAAACATTAGTATTATTCTTTTTTCTCAGTTTTATAGTAGTTTATCTTTTCTATATTATGATCATTATGTTTTTTTAAATCAGAAGAATCAATATTTGGTGGTATTGTAAAGCGAGTTCCTAACATCATTGTAATCTTTGTCTGTACGAGCTGTCCGGTTCTAGGAAAATTCACTGCCAGCAATTCATCGCGCATACAATTCACCACTAGCAATTCATCACTATGGTATATTCGCCACGTATACACTTTTCAATATTTAAATGGCCGAGAATACCCAAAAAAGAAAAAGTACAGAGATTTTGTTGAACGCATAAAAAAGGTATACACAGTGAACATACCACGACAATGAATTGCTGGTGGTGAATAGTATTCATGATGAATACGTCACAGCGATGAACTATTCGCGGTGAATTGTTGGGGGTGAATTGCTGGCAGTGAATTTTCCTGATGCCGAGCTCTCTGCCACTCATGTAAGAGTAAATCCAAGAAAATTGAACATGCGACCATTATGTTAATTACTACATCGTGTAAGAATAAGATTTTGGACTTCTCGATTAATATGAATACTCAAATGATACTTTTAAAAGCCAAGTAGATTTCCTTACTAGCTACTTGGATTTAAGATCGAATTAAACCTTTAAATGTTTATATGGCGTCGACAGATAATAGATTGATAAAGCCACTTCTATTAGTACAACTCACTTTTTTTTCGTCTCAAAACAGAATCATAACTTTAAGCTAATACTTATTTACTTTGTGGGAGGTTGACAGACTTACAGAACCAAGCGCATCAGTAGAACTCTAAACTAAACTTTCAAGACATGCTTTTGTAATCGAAACAAAACAAATTCTCTCTGTAATTTTGAACCACTACTTATTTTGAACATCATTCTTCATTCAATTTGACTATAAATGTCATAATTTCAATGTTATACTTATAATTGGGTCATATTGTCATCTAACTGCCTCAAGTTGTGATTTTAAATATATGCCACAATTCTAATACCAATGTAACAGGTATATCCATGGCTTTTTCAAATATTCCCAGGGTTTGTTTTATTCTTACCCAAAATCGGCAACTTTTGTGGGTCGGTCACAGAAAGACAACTTTTGGTGGAGAAGATGAGATCAAGCACAGTTATGTATGGTGACTTCTATTCTGGCACACAAATCAGATTGTCCATTGCCCAACAATTCACACCTGGAGGAGATTTCACATAGAAGACCAAAATCATATCAGATTGCCGAAAAGTTCTATAAAACTTGGGAAGAATACGAATCTTTTAATATTAGGCACTGATAAAAAGGTCAGCAGAAATGTGCATTGAGGGATGGAATCAATGCTGAACCCAACATGTCACGTCTCCTTTTTTCAAAAGTAAAAATGGCTCTAATCTCATAGATGAAATGAACACCATAAGTACAAAAAGGTTATTGAATTTGAGCTGTAATACAATTGGAAGCCTCAAGCATTCCTGATCTTTAGATAGTTTTAGGAAAATCTTTCTTTTTTTAAAAAAAAAATCTTCTAAGCATGCAATGAAATTGTAAGCCAAAACAGATCCAAGCTAACTCTGCTGAGAGTAGAAACATGCTTAAAAGTAAGATCATGGACGAATATATTTTTATGTATTTTTTTATTATTTTAAGGGATAAACGCTTTTGGTCCGGAGCTATGAACCGGTGAGGTCACAAACGGAGGACTTCATCCTCAATTTAAACGTTCAATAATTACACCCTAACGGGGTTTGAATCTTGATGACAAGAACAACACCACAACAACTTAACCATCATACTATGCCACTATTGATGAATACATTTTTATGTAATTGTAATGGTAAAATTTGTATTTTTTCTAATAATTTTGATTTGATTTTTTATAGAAAATGGTTTACTATATTTATATGTTATAATTTTATGTGAAATTAGGTTAATTCTCTTAACTTTTATTTATTCTTATTATACAAATTCTCATACATCTATCTATATCTTATCTATTTTTGTATCTCTCCATATTATATTTGCTGCATCTATCATGATTAGACATTCATTGTATGAATAGATTTTAGTGTTACATCATCACAAATAATTTTCATTGGTTTAGGATGGATTCTACTTTCATGGATTTGACCCTTGAATTTTCAAAATTCAAATATGGCTTGACTCCTGCCCATTTCAATAGTCATTGTAAGTTGATAAAACACATATTTACACAATTGATTGTTCATGTTTGCATGATTGATTATTATGTATTTATATTTAAATGTGTTCAATTGCATTCAATTTATCATTTTCAAGCATCATTTGAATATCATTTGCATTCAAGAAGTATCCTAGGAACACTTTAGTTTGGTACACTAAAAGAACACCAACATCTTTATCGAGGACACTTGTATGGTTGCCTATTAAATCTACTAATCCTTTGCATGATCATAAAACTAGTATTTTCTAGGGGTTGACTTAGGAGACCATTTCTTTAGTGACCCAACAACCCTCTAAAAATATTTTTAAATATTGCCAACACAAATAGGAGAATGGATTGTTACCAAACCCACCAAATTGGGAAGTAGAAGTATACATCCAACAAGATCACATCTATGCATTAAGGGATAGAACCAAAAATGTGGAAGTGATCTATACATGTAAATTTGACCTACACAAAGGCACAAATATTACACAAAATCTAAGCTAACACATAGATAAAGATCTTATTTCAAATCTTGAGACAACTCGTATTCCTATACAAGAGTAATTCATCTTCGAGCTTAAAGCTAATTTATATTAACTTTCTATTGGGAGTCAATTTTATGGTGCCAAATTTTGCTTGAGTCTCGGTTCCTTTGTACATTTAGGCCTAATTTTCCCCATCACAAATAACCGATCTAAAAAATTATTGTATGGGTCTCTATTTATCAATTCACCTAAGTGTTTATCCTCTTCATTCCCCATGTGCTTACCAATGTGTTTAAAGGTGCAAAGGTTCCAAAAAAATTAAGTTTGGAGGTTTTGTGTTCAAATTTCTAAGGAATGTGCTTATTGTTAGAGTTTTGGAGTTGCCCTTCCTAGTATGCATTTCCTCCCAATTCTATCTTTTTTGATTGTCTTTATCAAGATATTAGACTTTCACATTCGAGCATAACTTTTCCTTCAACTTTGATCTTTCCCTTGCCTTTGTTGAACTTTTAGAATTCCTCCCACCAACATGTTTTTCCTTGGCCGTCACACTTTGATGCTTTACACTAAGTCATCTTTCAGAGTCACAATTTTGGTCATCCATTTACCCACATACCTTATGACATTGATTCCTTGGTATCCCTAATCCTCAAACTCTGATGTTTCCTTCTATATATTTTATCAAAGTTGGATATGCAAGAATATATTTATTCACATGTGATGTTGCTTTTCCTCTTATGGTTATTAAGTATTAGTGGCGGATTTAATATAATGAATATTAGAATTAGATAAGTTGAGTTATGTAATATTATCAACATAAATGTGAATAATCAATGTAAACTATAAACATGTGACAATTAAATAATTAACATAATAAATGGAATAACACCTCCACATAGATTAATCAAATTAACATCAAAATCATATAAGACAATATTCCTAATATTGTTGAATCAATAGTTTTTCAATACTTATATGAAAATCACAGAGAAATTGCTATCTGACACTCAGAGGAACAATTATAGGTCCAAGATTTTCCCAGCATAAACACCCCCAAAGGAAATTGGTTCTTACACAAAACCCAACCTACCTTCATGACATAAACACAACCTTGACGACGACACTCTCGAGTGTACACTGTACCCTGAGTTGGACACACATTGTGTGCCCCTTTCCAAATATTTCAATGCCCACCCATGACCTTAACCTTCACTCTTTTGTGCCTTGTATTTCTCTCTAATTATTTTCCTTTTTCTCTTCTCTCCTTGAATGTTCTTCATGCTTGAATTTCCTCCATGCCTCTCACATAAATGATTTATATATCCTTTTAAGGGGTGATTTCCAAACCATCACACCCTTTCACAAAGGTTGCATTTAATAATTATTTAAATAAATAATTATTCTTCCACCTTTTTAAGAGATTTTTTATACATCTTCTTTATTAATATCTCTTTTAACCAAAGGATCATAATATCCTTTATTTTTCTATCTCCCTTTTAATTCTAAAGGGTTATTTCATATTTTCTCTTTGGGGGAAAAGTCACATAACAACCCTGAATCTCGACTTATGATATTTCCCATCATGTATTCTTTTGGAGTTTGTAATGTGGAATAATTTTATTTATTTTCTTGTGGCATGAGGTATAACATACTCCCATTCCCAATCCCCAACAAGTTATGTGGGCTATGGGATATCCTTGACCCTTGATCCTTGAAACTCTAAAACTTTTGCATTTTGCACTATTCACTCCCACCTACCTCGCATGACCTAAATTATAATTAATTACCAAATTTGATGCCACAACTACTTCAAGGATGTTTTCCCACCAAAAATAGTTGTCCATATCAAGGGCATGATTCACATGCAATTCAAACAACAGAGGGTGAGGATGAGCAAACCACCATTAATGTAATGTGTTTTTGATGTGAATGATTTCCATGCAAGTTGCAACTTGCCATTTCAATGGATTTCTTGAGATTTTGGCTTGTTCCACATGCAAAATTGATGACATCCAATTCTTTGTGAACTTCTAGAAGGATTGAGTGACCAAAAAAAGTGTTATATGGGTCAGTGCACCAAGATGGTGCACAAGCTGAACCTAAACTTGGAGGAGTAATTTGAGATTCATGCACTCAAAATTTGAAGATACCAAAAGAACGAGAATTGCAGTAATCTGACGGTGATCCCACAATAGTGGTTTACAATTTTTGGCCAAACTAGACACTGAAATTAATTTTTTAAACTAAATCTTCACATTCGGGCACCTATAGCGGCTAAACCGTGAAGAATTTGAAGATGATGCAAACTAGAGTATCGTCACATTTCATTTGTAGATTCTAAAAATATTTTTTTCAAAATTTTTGAAATCAGATTCCACTTCTTTTTCCATTTCCCACAAAAACTAGTTTTTTTCAAAAAACAACATTTTTAAAAAGTGACGCACACCGTATAACGCTTAACTTTTTTCCATGAAGGATAAAATTCTAATTCTTTCGAATTTAGATTTATAACTACGATATCTAGTGCTTCCACTTGGTTAGATATTTTTTATTAAATATTTTTCTTTAATCAAGTTTCAAAGTCAAACCAATTACAATTCAGACATAGTGTGATAACGCATAACTTTTTGTATATATCAAAATTCAATTTTTTCTTCTATTGGATCAAGGACTTCAATATATAGTGCACTCATTTTTTTTTTATTTTTTTTTGATAATCTGCTATTTTTCCACATGTGCAGAATAGAGACCTTCATTTTCGATGAAAATCCTATGTTTAATAAAACTAAAATATCAAATACATAATAAAACCAAAACATATTAAAATTATATTCGTTGGATAGCTTGTTCTGAGGACTACCAGATTTCGGTTGGGTTTGGGAATATTCCTCCATTTTCATCCTCAAACTGAGCTTCGTAGTGCCAAAATTCAAGTTTTTTTTCTGTCTCAGGGGAGATGAGGAATAAAGGGGGTTCGCTCGAACCAGGGTTCATTCGAACCCCCCTTCTATAAGGGTTTTTGATGGCTTTTTTGGTGGGAAAGTATTAAGAGGGTTCGGCCGAACCTAGGTTCTACCGAACCCCTAATTGGTTCGGTCAAACCAATAGGTTCGTACGAACCCCTAAAATCAAGTTTTTTGCCATGCATTCATTTTTTGTGAGTTTTCCTTCCTCACTTCAATTGTAAACCACTATTGTGGCTTCACCCCTGAATTTAGTTTCTAAACTACTAAAGGTTTTCAAAAATAGATAAGATTAAGATCAAATGCTTTATGCACACAAAAGTGTTCCTATTTTTAAGAAAAACATACATAGTGTTTGGTGTGCACCCTCAATTTTTTTTGGTTGCATTTACTATTTTAAAAAACCCATTGGTAGAAATATAATTAAGAGTGAGTACTAGAAGTTTTATATTTTTTTAAAAAAATTATCAAGTATTTTTTTTAAAGATTTTTCAAAGTGGATGCATCTTGAAAATCACATCACCGAGCGTGCATGTCACATAACTTGTACCAAAATAATAAAAAATACAATTTTTTTTCCAATGTCTAAAGAATGAAGTGTCGAATAATATTATATAATTGTCACATACTAACCCTTCAATGAAGTAATTTTTTTTAAGTTTTCACCTTTCGAGTAAATAAACTATGTAACAAGCCATTGCAATAAATTTTTTTCTTTTCATTATTGAGAATTTACGAACAAAGATGCATATCATAATACAATAAAGATTCCATTTCATTACAATAAATTCATAAGTTACAATATTACAAGAATGCATACATTTACATACATAGCTCAATGAGCTTTGGAACAAATAGTAATAAGACAGTCCAAGATCCTTCCTTTCAAATCTTGGTTCTTTTGTCGCTTGTTGTGGAGGAGAAGCATCACTCAAGCATTTTTCCGCCAACCTTAGACTCTTAATGGATCCCCCACACATCTATCATTCGATAGATGGCCCTTTCCTTTGATGAATAGATTGGTACAATAACCGATAATGACAACCAATTGAGCATAGTGTTGTGTCCTACATAACTAGAACTTGTAATCCCACAATCTGGAAATAGCATGTAATACTGGATCATGGTGAAGTGATAGTGGAGCCAAAGGTAGTCACACTACTTTGGCCAAAGTGTTCTCAAATGGTAATCCGGATGAAGGTCATCTATCACATACACTACTTAGGGCCGATTTGACTTAAGTCCATCTTAAACTACGCATAGGTATTTCCTTCAATGGATAATCTATCATCCCAGAGATAACTTATTACCATTTTAACCTACTTGGAATAAACCTACTTAACAAGTAAGTATACAAGCTCCCTCCAATACTAGATAAACAATCTTAGGAGTAAACACAAGCTATTCTAGTTAAATCAATAACTTAGCAAGTGTAACACATGTGCCACTCATGTTCAATCATATCTAGTATATAATACCTATGATAAACACCAATCTCCTATTATGGAGTACTTACAATTACATCATAAAAATAGCATAAAAGTTTTTATTCCCTTTTTATTGACATTCTAAATTCTCTAAATGCAAGTACTTGGAAAAGAAAATTCAAGCATACATGGAGAACAATTCATTCATAGTTTAAAATAACAAAGAAGAATATCCTCATGCATGTTATCGCTTGTCCAATCAATTGACAGCAATGCAACCTCTCCCAAATAGCAACAAGCTTGATAATAGCTTCTCAAGAAACATCACAATGAACTTATAACTCTTAAGTTGATAGATTACTTCACTCAAACAACAACTCTTTCTCTCAATATGATAGAATTCTCTCTCTCTCTCTCTCACAAGTAAAACTGAGAATAATTTGAAAATAATGTAGCATAAAGGCTTGCAAGAAGAATGCGTCCTCACAAATGAAATTTCTTTGCTATTTATACAACAACATGGGGCTACACATCCTATAGTTTAGGCATGGATATGGACAACAAACACCATGCACAGCTACACATATATCACAACAAAAAGGTCACAACTATGTAAGTTCATACTTAGCAAAACATCTACGGATCAACTTTGCTAGATTGACAACAAATAGAGACTTATTCAAATCTACACATGGATAATTCCAATTATCTCCAACAATAGATATCTACAACAAACGGGTTTCCAGAGGTGGCACAAAAGCTTCCAAACTCCTCTCAATGTTGGTGTGGTTTCCATGCAATTAGAAACAATCAATTATCAATTTGCAACACCATGCATTCATTGACTTAATATGGGGATGAGTCGATTTAGATATTTATTCTCTTTGGCAAAGTCGTCGACTATTTCTCATGTTTCAATAGATGTTGGTTCAAGTATAAAAACATGGTAGTTTAAGTTTACCAAGTCAAAGATAATCTTCACCATAGGAATTGACTAAGTCTATGTCATGCATTGACATAAGGCATCAATTTTAAATGAAATAAATGTGTTCCATAAAGTGGGATAGCAAGAGTAAAACTAGGTTTCTCTAAACATAGTCATAAGCAACTTAAAATCGACCTCTATCATGATAAATGATAGTCGATCTCAAGTAATAAAAAATATGTTAAATATATATTAATATATATATATATATGATATAACATATATATATATATATATTCAACTATCATCATATATTTATATATATATATGTATATGTATATATATATACATATCATAAACCATTAATGTACTTGTATACATTCGATATATATAAATAAGTACAGGCAAGATAGTATTTGCACATAATAAACACAATATATATATATACCTCTATGCACATGTATATGTATGTATACCTGTATCGATACATATATACATATGTATGTGTGTGTGTATATATATGTTCACATTCGATTCACATACATCCATTCATAATTACCATCATATTGATAAGTATTTACATGTGGTACATCTATACATGCGCATGTACAAGTCGTTAGATCCCATTGACATGTATGTGCATATATATACACATACTCCACATACGTCCCTTTTATCAATATAATTGTAATAGTACAAGAAAGAACTCAAAAGCTCAAATCAATAAACATCACACAATAATGCATATATTAGTAAACAAGACTTTACCAATGTAGGCACATCAACTAAGGATGACTTACCAACTTCCCACAAACAAACTCAACTCAATCATTCTATTATGGTGTGTGTATGCTTAGATAGTTTTGTTACCAGTTACCTGACCAAGATCTTCTCCTGAGTGATACTTCTTGTAGACACTAAAAAATGTCCTAATTGATATCATACACTTAAAATAAATTTACTAACATCATTTCCTCTTTAATCCATCTTCTTTTCGCTTAAATAATTTAATTAGCCTAGCTAATTAATTAATTGCATCATTTTCATCTATTGGTCTAATTAATTTAATTGGGTTAATTCACCCCCTTTCACGCTAACATTTCATCTTATTAAATTAAATAAATCAAAATATTTAATTTAATCTCTTAAGTCATCTTATTTAATTAAATAACCCTAAGTTATTTAATTAAATATCATTTAATTTCTCCCCCATTTATTAAATCATTTAATTTAATAAATATCTCTTTAATTCTTCTAATCCCCTAATTGTATAAATTAAATATTGTTTAATTAGCAATTAAACTAATTTTCCTCTAAGCAAAGAGAATATTTCCATGGAATATTCCTTATCCCCTTTTTGTACAATTAAAACTTTTTTTTAAATTGTAAATTACCTTTTTTTCCTCACCTAAAGGAATATTCTCTCTCCTCCAATCAACTCACTTGGCTTCTTGAGCAAGCTAAACTTTCAACCTTTTGAGCAAGTTACCTTTGACTTGTGTGAGTAGGTCAAAAGTGTTTGTTTGAGGCAAGTGTGGGCCCTTGATTAAAACCCATCATGCATTCTCATCTGTTGATAAGAATCCATGATCCATGCCTCTTATCTCCTTCATATTTGACTGTTGATTAATATTCTTGATCTCAACCCTTCATTCCTCATTTGCTCTCCTATAAATAGATCACTATTTGGAGACAAATGGATCCATCTTTCAATTCCAAACTTATGCTGTTGAATTCACTTGCATCCATACTCTCAATTTACTCACTTGTTAGCTTATTTTAGTTCATTTTCATTGCATAATAGCATAGAGCATCCATTAATGGCTTTCATGCATCCATCTTAGTTTGTTTATAAATTAGGGTTTTGAATCTTTTAGCTTAGAATTAGCTTATCATTTGTATATTTTCATCATTTAGAATAAAATCATGGTAACTTAGCTTGCATCATGTTCATTTTTAGAATAAACTAGGTTTTCATACACCAATCACAATGGTTTCATCGATTCTCTTCCTTAGAATTGACTAAAACAGGCACACTAATCATGGGATTGGGAAAGGGTCGTCATTTCACATCAACACGATACTAATTTTGCAATGGGATAAGTTTCAAATGGATTAGAGTAGATGTTTTAAAAGCTTTCATAATTTAGTATGTTAGATTTTGATAAATGTTTAGTTTCAATTTCATTTGAATGATCTTGTTGAGATTAGATTATTAGTGGCTCTGTTATGTTTTGATTCTTCATGGATCAAGCGTAATTCAACCAATACTGATATCCTCGTCTCACACTTCCCCTCCGCCTAGAGGAATGGAATATATACCTACAACCACTAACACATGTGCACGACAGTAAATTATTCACAACATATGCAGTATACATAAAACATCTCCAAAGTTAGAATAATAATTCAATAACCATTTGTTCACATATATGCAATAATTTTCCATGAGATAACATTCAAATTGATAACAAAGTACAAGTACAATTTATTCATCTCCAAAATTCACATTACATTCATGTTTACCCTACATAGTAATAGTAAATAGTAATTACACAATTGGGGTGTACCATACTCCCCCCCTTGTGAATCATCGTCCCTGATGACTTTAGGTAGCATCATAAAACACAACAACAAATAACATATTGTTTCAAGAATTTTCAAAAACACTAAGAATATGAGGAAATTTTTGCTGAATTTCAACATAGTCCTCCCAAGTAGCTGAGTCTTCTACATATTGGTCCCACTAGACTTTGCATTACAAGACTTCTCTATTACACAAGCGAAGCTTACGTGTTTTGAGCACCTTGACGGGCTTGAGAGTTACTACCCCGGGGTCCTATACCTATAAAGTAGTCCAATTAAACACATGATTGTCACCTAGTATATACTTTTTAAGGTAGGACACATGGAAGACGTTATGCATTCTGGCAAGAGCTGGTGGCAACACAATTCGATAAGCTATTAGATTCACTTCCTCTAGAATCTCAAAAGGTCCAACATAACACAGGGCTAATTTAGAAGACTTTCCAAATTTAATGGAGCTCTTGTGAGGTTTCACTCTCAACAACACTTTGTCACCTATGGGAAAATTGCATGGCACTCTCTTAGCATCAACGTAGCTTTTATGTCTATTGTTAGCTTCAACTAACCTTTGCTTAACAATATTAACTTGCTCATCCATTTCAACCAACATCTCTAGCCCAAGACTCACTTGATCCTCAAGTTTATCCCAACTTATAGAAGTTTGACACTTTTAGCCATACAAAGCTTCAAAAGGAGCCATCTTTATCACAAAATGATAAGAATTATTGTAAGAAAATTCTACTAAGGGCAAGTAGTCTTCCCACTTGTACTGTTGATCCATGTAATACATCCTAAGTAGGTCTTCCAATACTTGATTCACCCTTTTAGTTTGCCCATCTGTTTCTGGATGATAGGCTGAGCTAATATTCAATTGAGTCCCTAGTGCAGAAAATAAGGTTTACTAAAACCTAGAAGTGACTTGTGCATCCCTATCTAAGATAATCTTCTTAGGAATCCCATGCAAGCTAAACACTTCTTGCACAAATTTCCTTGTTATGACAAGTGCTCCATCAGTTAGATTCTCGGGTATAAAATGTGCTACTTTGGTAAGCTTGTCTACAACCACAAGAATGGCATTGTGCTTATTCCTTGACATAGGAAATCCTTGCACAAAGTCCATACTTATGACTTGCCACTTCCTCTCTGGTATATTGTGTGGGTATAACAAGCCTGTAGGATGATAATGCTCTGCTTTCACCCTTTGAAACTCAAGACATCTATAAACAAAACTAGCGACATCTCTTTTCATCCCTTTCCAAAAGTATAGTTGATTTACATCTGCCATCATTTTCGTCACTCCAAGATGTCCAAAGTACGGTGCTTCATGTACTTCCTTCCATACCAAATTTCTCAACTCTTCTACATCAGGTACATACATTCTACCCTTATATCTAAGTAATCCATTAGGTTCAAAATGAAAACCTTCATACCTAGAATCTTGTGGATTATTAGCGAGTGCTTGCTTGACTTGCAAGTAATACTCCTCTTTGCACTTGTCCCTTAAAGTCAGTTTGAATTGTTACTATAGAAGCAATATGATGTCTTCAAGTTAAGGCGTCGACAATATGATTTTTTTTCCCCCTAATATAACCAATATTAAAATCATAGTCAACTATTAACTCTAACCATCTTCTTTGCCTAGCATTCAGATTAGGTTGAGTGAAAAGGTACTTTGACCCATTATGGTTAGTTTTCATCTCAAAGGGTTTTCCTAACAAGTAGTTCCTCCACATTTGCAATGCGTGAACCACAACTGTTAATTCTAAATCATGCGGTGCATAATTCATCTCATAAGTTTCAACTTCCTAGATTCGTAAGCAATTACTTTCCCATCTTGCATTAATACACCTCCCAACCCTTCTCTGCATGCATCCATGATAACTGTAAAGTTACCCTCGAGATCTGGTACTTTTAAGATCGGTGTGGTGGTTAATTTCTCTTTGATTAGGTCAAAAGATTCTTGACAGTTCTCAGTCCATTCAAATTTCTCTCCTTTCTTTTGTAAAGAAGTAATCAGGAAAGTGATCTTAGAGAAGTTTGCAACAAACTTCCTATAGTACCCTACTAGACCCATGAAACTTCTTACCTTCGACACATTCTTAGGTACATGCCACTCAAGTATTGCCTTGATCCTAGCTAGATCTACAGGAATTCCATCTATTGAGATCACATGCCCAAATAATGTACCCTCTTTTGGAATAATGTATACTTAGAGAGTTTACCATACAACTTATGTTCTCTTAAACATTGTAGGACCATTTCTAAATGCTTGCAATTTCTTCCTCATTTCTAGAATAAATCAGAATATCATCTAGAAACACTAATATAAAATTTTCAAGGCAATCCCTAAATACACTATTCATTAGGTTCATAAATGTTGTAGGTACATTTGTTAAACCAAAGGGTAAAATAGTGAGCTCATAGTGCCCATATCTGGTTCTGAATGCAGTTTTAAAGATATCTTCATCCTTAATCCTTAATTGGTGATATCCAGATCTTAGATCTATTTTAGAGAATGGCTCCCCTCATTTGATAAAAAAGATTGTCTATGCATGGAAACAGATACTTGTTCTTAACCGTTGCTTTGTTAAGCATACAATAGTCGATGCACAAACACAAGGTACCATCCTTCTCTTTAACAAAGATGACTGGCACTCTCCAAGGCGAAACACTTGGTCTTATCAATCCTTTAGACAACAATTCACCCAATTGTGCCTTAAGTTCCATAAGTTTAGTGGTTGTCATCCTATAGGGTACCTTGGAAATAGGTTCTAACCCTGGAACTATATCTATAGAGAAGTCAAATATTCTTTTCGGAGGCAACCTTGGTAACTCATCTAGAAACACATCCAAAAGTTTTCTCAATATTGGATACTTCTCCATATCCGACTTTCCAATTTCATCTATTTCACCATCTTCTAACTCTTGAAAACTCTGGAACTCCAAATCATCAATATCATTTCCAAGTTCTTCAATCTTTAGGACAAAGAGTTTACACCCTTTCTTCTTAGCTCTTATTAGTTGCATTGTCATGATTTGTCGAATCCTAACCTCTTTAGGTATCCCTTGAAATTTTACTTGATTTCCAAAATCATCTAGGAATTCTATAGTTTTAGCATGGTAATCTATCTTAGCCCATTTCTCCACAACCAATTCATACCTAGGATAACATCATATGATCCTAGAGGTGTGACATAAAGGTTTACTTCTGTAGAAAAATTGGGTAGCTCTATCATTGATCCACCTTTTCTCTTGTCGGGTTTGCATACTCTACATCCCAAGGCATTGCCATGTATCCCACCTTCCTAGATAATTGCTTAGTTACTCTAGGTGAAATGAAATTCTTAGTTGCACCAGTATCAATAAGAACAAAAATATGTAAGCCAAACAAAATACCTGGCGTTTCAACTAGAGTTACTTGGTACTTTGTCTAACGATCATCCACAGTTGCATGTATCTTTTGCTGAAACATCACTTGTTGGGTGGGTAATGGATTACCATATGGTCGTGATCCAAAAATTTTATTGGGACACTCATTAGCATAGTGGTCCCCTCTACATATAAAAATCTTATAGCCGACCCTCTTTTCCCTATGGTTTCTCCAGTCTTGTTGACATTTTCATTAGCCTTGTTGGTATTACCCATGCTAGAATCATTCCTTTTACACTCTCTTCTAGAAACCTTTCCACCATTTGTTCGTACCTATCCCAAAAAGGATAATAGCCTTCAGATTTATCATCTGATACATAGTTATGAGTTGCAATGTCAATATGGTGTTCATCAACAATGTAGTCTACCCTTTTCATAGACATTTGTTCATGAGACCATTTCTTGTCTGGCGGTGTCCATGGTACATATCCCTCAAAATCGTTACTCGAAGAAATTACAATTACTTCTGCCAATGGAAGAAATCTAGGGTCCCTAAAGATGAATGTCAGACTAACACTTCCTTCTGAGGGCATATCCCTGGAAAGTAGTAACGACTCAGACTTTTCTGATGAGATGGTGGATAGGTAGTTGTATATAGCCTCCATCTTCATCTTTCTCTTCACATCATTGATCCAAGAGAGTGTGCGACTAAAATTTTTGGTGTTACTCAACCAGACAACATTGTCATAGTTGGTAACCTTGATTCTTCTAATGATGGCTTCTCTTTCCTTCTTGGCCTTGAGGTAGCGCTTGTTTCCGATTACTAACTTTCAAGCCATTAATTTGAGACACACCATCTTGGCACAAGAATTCACAACATTAGATAATGTTGGACAGAAAGAATGATGAGCGCATAGGTTCTAGAGCTAAACTTGGTAGCTCTGATACCACATGTAACATAATAACCCTTCAGTGAAGTAAAAAATTCTAATTTTTCACCTTTCGAGTAAATAAACTATGTAACAAGACATTGCAATAAAAAAATTTCTTTTCTTTATTGAGAATTTATGAATAAAGATGCATATCATAATACAATAAGGATTCCATTCATTACAATAAATTCATAAGTTACAATATTACAAGAATGCATACATTTACATACATAGCTCAATGAGCTTTGGAACAAATGGCTATAAGACGATCCAGGATCCTTCCTTTCAAATCTTAGTTCTTCTGTCACCTACTGTGGAGGAGAAACATCACTCAAGCACTTTTTTTCCAACCTCAGACTCTTAATGCGGTCCCCCACACATCTATCATTCTATAGATGGCCCTTCCCTTTGACAAAGAGATTGGTAGAGTAACCGATAACGACAACCAACTGAGCATAGTGTTGTGTCCTACATAACTAGAACTTGTAATCCCACAATCTAGAACTAGCATGCAATATTGGATCACAATGAACTGACAATGGAGCCAAAGGCAGTCACACTACTTTGGCCAAAGTGTTCTCAAATGGTAATCTAAATGAAGGTCATCTATTACATACACTACTTAGGGCCGATTTGACTTAAGGCCATCTTAAACTATGCATAGGTATTTCCTTCAATGGATAATCTATCATCCCAAAGATAACCTAACACCATTTTAACCTACTTGGAATGAACCTACTTAACAAGTAAGTACACAAGCTCCCTCCCATACTAGATAAACAATCTTAGGAGTAAACACAAGCTATTATAGTTAAATCAATAACTTAGCTAAGTGTAACACATGTGCCACTCATGTTCAATCATATATAGTATATAATACCTATGATAAACACCAATCTCCTATTATGGAGTATTTACAAGCACATCATAAAAACAACATAAAAGCTTCTACTCCATTTGTAATGACATTCTAAATTCTCTAAATGCAAGTACTTGGAAAAGAAAATTCAAGCATACATGGAGAACAATTCATTCATAATTCAAAATAACAAAGAAGAATACCTCATGCATGTTATCACTTGTCCAATCAATTGACAACAATGCAACCTCTCCCAAACAACAAAAAGCTTGATAATAGCTTCTCAAGAAACATCACAATGAACTTATAGCTCTTAAGTTGATAGATTACTTCACTCAAACAACAACTCTTTCTCTCAATATGATAGAATTCTCTCTCTCTCTCTCTCTCTCACAAGTAAAACTGAGAATAAGCTAAAAATAGTGCAACATAAAGGCTTGCAAGAAGAATGTGTTCTCTCAAATGAAATTGCTTTGCTATTTATACAGCAGAATAGGGCTACACATCCTACAGTTTAGGCATGGATATGAACAACAAACGCCATGCACAGCTACACATATATCACAACAAAAAGGTGGTGACTGTAAGCTCATACTTAGCAAAACATCTACAGATTGACCTTGCTAGATCGACAACAAATAGAGACTTATTCAAATCTGCACATGGATAATTCCAATTATCTGCAACAATAGATATCTACAACAAACGGGTTTCTAGAGGTAGTGCAAAAGCTTCCACACTCCTCTCAATGTCGGTGCGGTTTCCATGCAATTAGAAATAGTCAATTAGAAATTTGCAACACCTATGCATTCATTGACTTAATATGGGGATGAGTCAATTTAGATATTTATTCTCTTTGACAAAGTCATCAACTATTTCTCATGTTTCAATAAATGTTGGTTCAAGTATAAAAACATGGCAGTTTAAGTTTACCAAGTCAAAGATAATCTTCACCATAGGCGTCAACTAAGTCTATATTATGCATCGATATCAGGTAACAAGCTTAAATGCAATAAATGTGTTCCATAAAGCATGACACCAAGAGTAAAACTCGGCTTCTCTAAACACAATCATAAGCAACTTAAAATCGACCTTTATCATGATAAATGATAGTCGATCTCAAGTAATAACAAATATGTTAAATATATATTAATATATATATGTGTGCATATATATCATAAATAATTAATATAAGTATACATTCAATATATATAAATAAATATATGTATGTATAGCTATATCAATACATACGTATGGGCATGTCCATTCGCCAATGTACATGTGTATCGATATATGTGTGTGTGTGTGTGTTGTGTGTGTGTGTATACACATATCTATCTATCTATGTATATATATGTTCATACTCGATTCACATACAACCATTCACAATTACCATCATATTGATAAGTATTTACATGTGGTAGATCTATACATGTGCATGTACATGTCGTTAGATCCCATTGACATGTATGTGTATATATATACACATACTCCACATAAATCCCTCTTATCAATATAATCGTAATAGTACAAGAAAGAACTCAAAAACTCAAATTGATAAACATCACCAATAATGCATGCAGTAGTAAACAAGACTCTACCAATGCAGACACATCAACTAAGGATGACTTACCAACTTCCCACAAACTGACTCAACTTAATCATTCTACTGTGGTGTGTGTATGCTTAGATAGTTTTGTTACCGGTTACCCGACTAAGATCTTCTCTTGAGCGATACTTCCCCTTCGTTTGGAGGAATGGAACATATACTTGCAACCACTAACACATGAGCATGACAATCAATTGTTCACAACATATACAGTATACGTAAAACATCTATAAAGTTAGAATAATAATTCAATAACCATCCATTCACATATATGCAGTACTTTTCAATTTTCCATATCAATACATACATATATGTATAGCTATATCAATACATAAGTATACATATATGTTTGTATAGCTATATCAATACATACGTATGGGCGTTTCCATTCGCCAATGTACACATGTATCGATACATATATATATGTGGATATGTGTATATACTATACATATATATATGTTCACAGTCGATTCACATACAACCATTCATAATTACCATCATATTGATAAGTATTTACGTCTGGTACATCTATACATGTGCATGTACATCTCGTTAGATCCCATTGACATGTATGTGCATATATATACACATACTCCACATACATCCCTCTTATCAATATAATTGTAATAGTACAAGAAAGAAATCAAAAGCTCAAATTGATAAACATCACCCAATAATGCATGCAGTAGTAAACAAGACTCTACCAATGTAGACACATCAACTAAGGATGACTTACCAACTTCCCACAAACTGACTCAACTTAATCATTCTACTGTGGTGTGTATATGCTTAGATAGTTTTGTTATCGATTACCTGACAAAGATCTTCTTCTATGCGATACTTCCCCTCCGTCTGGAGGAATGGAACATATACCTGCAACCACTAACACATGCGCACGACAGTCAATTGTTCATAACATATGCAGTATACATAAAACATCTCTAAAGTTAGAATAATAATTCAATAACTATCCATTCACATATATGCAATGCTTTTCCATTCACCATATCAATACATACGTATATGTATGTATAGCTATATCAATACATACATATGGGCGTGTCCATTCTCCAACGAACAAGTGTATCAATATATCTATATATATATATATATGTTCACAGTCGATTCACATACAACCATTCACAATTACCATCATATTGATAAGCATTTACATGTGGTACATCTATACATGTGCATGTACATGTTGTTAGATCCCATTGACATGTATGTGCATATATATACACATACTCCACGTACATCCCTCTTATCAATATAATTGTAATAGTACAAGAAAGAACTCAAAAGCTCAAATTGATAAACATCACCCAATAATGCATGCAGTAGTAAACAAGACTCTACCAATACACACACATCAAGTAAGGATGACTTACCAACTTCCCACAAACTGACTCAACATAGATAGTTTTGTTACCAGTTACCCGACCAATATCTTCTTTTGAGAGATACTTCCCCTCTGTCTGGAGGAATGGAACATATACTTGCAACCACTAACACATGCACATGACAGTCAATTGTTCACAACATATGCAGTATACGTAAAACATCTCTAAAGTTAGAATAATAATTCAATAACCATCCATTCACATATATGTAGTACTTTTCCATTTTCCATATCAATACATACGTATGGGCGTGTCCATTCGCCAATGTACGCATCTATCTATACATATATATGTGGATATGTGTATATACTATACATATATATATGTTCACAGTCGATTCACATACTGTAACCATTCACAATTACCATCATATTGATAAGTATTTACGTGTGGTACATCTATACATGTGCATGTACATGTCGTTAGATCCCATTGACATGTATGTGCATATATATGCACATAATCCACATACATCCCTCTTATCAATATAATCATAATAGTACAAGAAAGAACTCAAAAGCTCAAATTGATAAACATTACCCAATAATGCCTGCAGTAGTAAACAAGACTCTACCAATGCAGACACATCAACTAAGGATGACTTACCAACTTCCCACAAACTGACTCAAATTAATCATTCTACTGTGGTGTGTGTATGCTTAGATAGTTTTGTTACCAGTTACCCAACCAAGATCTTCTCCTGAGCGATGCTTCCCCTCCGTTTGGAGGAATGAAACATATACCTACAACCACTAACACATGCGCATGACAGTCAATTGTTCACAACATATGCAGTATACGTAAAACATCTCTAAAGTTAGAATAATAATTCAATAACCATCCATTCACATATATGCAATACTTTTCCATTTGCCATATCAATACATACGTATATGTATGTATAGCTATATCAATACATATGTATGGGTGTGTCCATTCGCCAACGTACGCGTGTATCGATATATATGTGTGTGTGTGTGTGTATACTATACATATATATGTTCAGAGTTGATTGACATACAACCATTCACAATTACTATCATATTCATAAGTATTTACGTGTGGTACATCTACTATGTAAACAAGACTCCACGTACATACCTCTTATCAATATAATTGTAATAGTACAAGAAATAACTCAAAAGCTCAAATTGATAAACATCACCCAATAATACATGCAGTAGTAAACAAGACTCTACCAATGTAGACACATCAACTAAGGATGACTTACCAAATAAATTGAATCAACTTAATCATTCTACTATGGTGTGTGTATGCTTAGATAGTTTTGTTACCAGTTACTCTACCAAGATCTTCTTTTGAGTGATACTTCCCCTCCGTCTAGAAGAATGGAACATATACCTGGAACCACTAACACATGTGCACGACAGTCAATTGTTCACAACATATGTAGTATATGTAAAACACCTCTAAAGTTAGAATAATAATTCAATAACCATCCATTCACATATATGTAGTACTTTTCCATGACATAACATTCACATTGATAACAAGGTACAAGTACAATTTACTCATCTCCAAAATTCACATTACATTCATATTTACCCTACATAGTAATAGTAAATAGTAATTACACAATTGGGGTGTAACAATATTTTTTTTCAAATTTGGACAAGTAGGTCAAAAGTTATTAAAAAAATCAATACATATGTCTATGATAACTATGAAAACATTAGTGAAAGCAATTAAAAATAAATGTGTTAATGTAGTTCAAATTTTTAAAAAATTATATGGTTATAAAGCTTAGAAGACGTCTGAAATTATGGTAGTAATTTTACTAAGGTTTGATTTATAATGTGTAAACCTGATGATGAGCAAGTTGAAAAACGAGAATGGAAGATAAAATCACATGAATATGAGGCAAACAAATCATCCAAGCCTAAGGCTTGTCATCCAAGCCTAATTACAAGCCAAAACGCGTATGTGTTTTGTGCAAGCCAAAATGCGTACGTGTTTTTGGATGTATTTATGTATGCAAGGGCAGATCAACACAATCTCAATTTCACATTTAAGTACCACTATTGTTATCTAAAATCTATTGTTACTTTATCACTTCGATAATATATAGCCAACATTAAATTGTAAATCAATCAAGATAGTAATCGGTTATTATAAGCATTATAAGTGTGCATTCAATTAGCTTGCATTTTTGCAATAGGAGGATTTTAAGACTGTTAGTTATATTATAGAGTTACGTTGTCCACTCAAGTAAAACTATTAATAATACCCCTTTCTTAGTAAGATTGTTTGGAGTAAATTAGTCCTCTTAATTGGTTTCCCTTTCGTAAACCATAAAAATCACCTTCGGTAATAATCAATAGATAGTTTTTTTTATAATGAATTGATAAACACAATATATATCTAGATTTTGATCTACTCACTATATTTTATAGTTAGCCTTATAGAACTCGTATAATATATTGGCATTATGCCAAAGGAAAGTGTGTGTTGGCCTACACTAAAAGCATCGTGTTCTTGAATCTAACCATCCAAATCTCTCTCCCTCCACCTCAATCTCTAACTCTCTCTACATCTCTCTAAGCATGATTTTCTTGATGGTTTATGGCAGAGAGTTGAGAGTTGAGGGTTTAGGGATTAAATTTAATTATGTAGGTTTTAGTGTTAAATTATTAATGTTGGGTTTTAGGGTTTAACATATAGAGTATAAGTTTTATGTATTAGGGTTTAGGTCGTAGGGTGTAGGGTTTACGGTTGATGATATAGGGTATAGGGTTTAGGGTTGAGAGTATAAAATTGAGTTATAAGATTTAGGTTTGAGTGTATAGGAACCTTGAGGGTTGAAGGTATACGACTTAGGGTAGAGTGTATAGGTTTTACGACTTAGGGTTGAGTGTAGGGTTTAGAGTTGAGGGCATATGATATATAGTGTATAGGGTTGAGGGTTCATCCCCTAGGCTTTAGAGCCTAGAGTTAAGGGATATGGTTTAGGGTTGAGGGTATGTGGTATAGGGTTTAGGGTTCAGTGTATATGGTGGAGGGTTTATTATATAGGCCTTAGGGTCCAAGGTCAAGAGGGATATGGTTTAGGGTCATGAGGGTATGTAATATAGGTTGAGGATTGATGGTTTAGCCTATAGGCTTTAAGGCCTAGGGTTGAGAGATAGGGTCTAGGGTTGAGGGTATAGGGTATAGGGTTGAGTATATGGTTAAGGGTTTAACCTATTGGTTTTAGTTCCTAGGGTTGAGGTATAAGGTTTAGGGAATTGACAATATAGGACATAGGACATAGACTTTAGTTCCCTAGAACTACCTCTCTATATCTAACCTCTCTCTCTATGGTTTAGAGTTGAGAGATAGGGTTTAGGGTTGATTGTATAGAGTATCTAGGGTTTAGGGTTATGGGTATAGAGCTTAGGGTTATGGGTATAGAGTTTAGAGTTAAGTGTATAGGTGTTAGGGTTAAGAGCATAGGCTTTTTGTAAGTTAAATCCATTGTAAGCCCAAAACTAACAAAAAAATGTACGTGTTTTGTTAAGTTAAAAGCATGTACATGTTTTGTAAAGTTATATAGATCATATGAGGGCTAGGACATCTAGATCAGCTAGATAAAGGAGGTTGAGGAGATCAACTAGATCAACGAGGTCAAGATTAGCTATATGGTGATTAGGAATGGCTTATGTTAATAATGATTATGATATCAATGTACTAATAATGATGTTTGTACTAGTGTATGTGATTTATGACAAATGCAGGTGAATGTTAATGTAAATATATGTATGTGGTTTAAAATGAATCTAGAATGTATCTAATGAAGAATGTATATGTATGTTGTGGATATGAAATGTAATAAACACGTATGATGATAAGATGATTAGAATAACAAATCTAAACACTTAAGATGTAAAGGTAATGGTGATAAGATGCTTACAATAACAAATCTAAACACTTAAGATGAAAACATGAAACAATGATAAGATGCTTAATTTGGAATGCAATAATGATGACTAAGTGTATTTGGAATGCAATAATTGAACTACAATGTAGAGAGCACTTAATTTGATAATGCATGTGATACTATACACTAGAGTATGAGGAGCCAAGGTGATTGTGTATCACATGCATAATACTGACACAAGGGTTTAGGGTTGAGGGTATATGATATAGGGTTTAGGGTTGAGTGTACATGGTTGAGGGTTTATTATATAGGCCTTAGGGCCCAAGGTTGAGGGACAAGGTGTAGGGTCAAGAGGGTATATGGTATAGGGTTTAGGGTCGAGAGTATAGGGTATAGGGTTTAGGGTTGAGGGTATAGGGTATAGGGTTGAGTATATGATTAAGGGTTTAACCTAGTGGCTTTAGTTCCTAAGGTTGAGGGATAAAGTTTAGGGAACTAACGATATAGGGTATAGGGTTTCAGGTTATGGGTATAGAGTTTAGGGTTAAGTTTCACATGAACCTAAATTCCTATTTGAAGAACCTTTACAACAAAATCTGAAAAGTATGTTTCATAATTATAACTATCAGATTATGTTAAGCCATAATTACCTTGCACCCTCGCAAATATCATGAGTAAAGCAAATCTCTATTAAAAATCGTTTAATTATTACGAATCAATTTGTTGGAAACTTGTTGGTGTTGTCATTCATGTCAACCTCCAGTTTGGTCAAGGAGATTGTTGTGTCAACCTCCAATATGGTCATGGAGATTGTTGGAGATTGTTGCACTATGTTGGCATTAGCGTTGTGATTTGATGTCAACCTCTAATGTGGTCATGTTGAGAAATGTTTGTGGTATGGAGCAGGTGTTGCAAATGGCGTAGATATGTTGGGCAGGTGTTTGTGGTGTTGTTGATGCAACTGGTTCATTGGGTTTCCAAGTGCTTTTGAGAAAAAATGAATAAAAGAGTGTGCAGTGTGACATAGGTGTACTCAATGTTGTGCTTTGCATTTCTTCATGGTTGAAGATATGCTTGCATAGTTTGGATGTGATAATCATAGGTGTTTAGAGGTGCTATATCCAAAATTTCAAGTTCTGGATCATGCAGAAATGGAAGTTGTGTTTGACATCGTGTTGCCTGTGAAGAAGGTTGTCTGGGAGAAATGAGATTGCTTCGCATTTCTCCGCATTGAGATTTCTTGTCTTGCGGATTTGGAAACGTGCTCAGATTGTTTGTATCTACCTTTTTCTTAGAGTTTTTGGTGTCTAGTTGTTTCACAAGGTTGGTGAATGCAATGCATGTCTATGGCAGTGTGGCTGGGTGCATAGAATGAATATGTTCTTCGGTTTTAGGTGGTTGCGACAATATTGCTAAATATTTTGATGGCGTTGGAATATTCTTGGATGTTTTGGAATGTTGCTATGTGGTCCACATGTTGTTTTTAGACTTGGAGAGGCATGTATGTGGTCACCTGTTAGTGTTAGTGCATGTTTGGCTGACCTAGCATGTTAGCAATAATGCAGAGGTTGTTTATTGTTTGTGGAAGTGTCGCAAAGCGTGTTGGTGTAGATTTGGGTCCTTGTTAACCCTTAGTGTGGTCTACCTTCACTTCTTTCCACCGCAGAAGTGTTTGGTGCCAACTGATTTAGTGGTTGCACATTGAGGTGCATATGTTTCATTAAGGCCGATATGGAGAAAGTTTTTAAGGTTGTGGAGGATATATGAACAAGGTTAATTGTTGGAGATGTGTGTGGCAGATGTGCGAGTGTTGTGTGATGCAAATGTGATCAAGCGCGGTGATCTGAGTGCAAGCTTAAATTCCTAAGGCTATTGGATGCAGTGAGTAGAAGGTGTCTACATTTTTGTGTGCCTGAAGTTGCTAGAGGCAGTGAGTCGAAGGTTGCAGATGGTGGAAAGTTGTAATGGTGGATTTTTCCTATTGCTCTGAGATTGTGAATCTCTCTGTAACAGTCTTCTTCTATTCTTCTTTCTTCCGAAAAGTGAGCCCTTTTAGAAGTGAGCTTATTGTATTTGGTGTTTCTATTCATATGTATATTAGCTAATCCTCACCATGGTTTTTCCCTTATTAGGGTTTTCTACTTAAATTTGGTGTTCTCTTGTTTATGGTGTTGAATGTGTAATGAGGGTATAAATTTTTAATGTACAACTGATTCACCCCCCTCTCAGTTGTCCTGTGTGTCTAACAATTGGTATCAGAGTTGTGGTTTCTCGGAAGAAGCTTAACCGCTTGAGGTAGATCCGGATGGCACACATGAAGGGTGTCAAAGCTTCTAGATTCAATGGAACGAATTATGCTTACTGGAAAGCCAGGATGAAAACTTTTCTTATCTTTCCAAGGTTTGGAGTTTGGAAGTCAGTTGAAATTGGATATACTATGTCTGCTAATGGTCCAACAAGTGATGATGAGGTCAAGGATTATAAGAATAATAACAAAGCAAGGAATGTTATCTTGAGTGGTCTTTTTGATTCTGAACTTGGAAAGGTGATAAGTCTCAAAATTGCTAAAGAGTTTTGGGTGAAGTTGCAGAGCATTTATGAAGGAGATGATAAGTTCAAGCAAACAAAGATGTAAAATTTCAAATCCAAATTTGAAAACTTAAGGATGTCAGAAGATGAAGACATTACAACCTACATGCTCATAGTGGATGAAGTTGTTAATGCCATTAACAATCTTGGTGGTAAGTTGGAAGAAAGTGAAGTAAAAAAGGTATTGAGAACTCTTCTTAAATCTTACAGTTCTAAAGTTTCTACTATTGAAGAAGCTCTAAATTTAAATCAATATTTTAGAAATCAGATGTTTGGTGCTTTAATTTCTTTTGAATTGAGAGAGTTTGGTCAAGATGCTACAAATAAAGAAATCGTCTTTAAAGTCAGCAATGTAGAGAAGAATGATGAATCAAATCTTGATATTCTTGATGAGGTGGAAGCAAATTTTGTAAGGAGATTGAAAAAGGGTACATACAAATAATAGGTAAATAACCCTTTAAGTGTTTCAATTGTGGAAAAATAGGTCATTATGCTTCTAAATGTCCAATCAAAATTGCAAATGACAAACAAAAGGATCATAAAGGTAAATTTGTCAAGAAGAGTTATTATGTTGAAAAAGACAATGGTGTATCTAATGATGAGGAATCAAACTATCTTGATGAGGATAGTCATGAATACTTGTTCATGACTCTAAATATGGAACTAATTCTACTAATCCTGAAAGATGTGTGAAGGAAAGTGCTCCGGAAACAAGTCACAATATTGAAGGAACTATGTTGGTTGTTTTTCATGCAAGAGAGGAGAGAAATTATTGGATAATTGATAGTGGATGCTCAAATCATATAACAGGTGACAAGAGTAAGTTTGTTGAACTTCAGAAGTATGATGGTGGTCTTGTTAAATTTGGTGGTGATACATCTGCTAAGATTTGTGGAAAATGTTCAATTAGTTTTAATTGCAAGCATAAAATAGATGATGTTATTTATGTCAAAGGTTTCCGACATAATCTTCTTAGTGTAGGACAAATGTGTAGCAGGGGATACAATTTGGTGTTTTAGGATGATGGTTGTGAAATTAAAAAAAAGCTTTGAAACTTTGGTTGTTGCGGGAACAAGGACAAGAGGAAATGTTTATCAGCTCAAAGGTAGTTAAGTGTTTTATGTCACAAATCAATGAAAGTTGGCTATGACATAGAAGAATGGGTCACATCGACTTTCATAGCCTAGTAAAGATCAATTCTATTGATGTTGTGAAAGATCTACAAAGGATTACAAAGCCTATCAATGCAATCTACAAAGAATGTCAGTTTGGAAAGCAAACAAAGAAGAGGTTCAGAACTAAAGAATATTCTACCACAGGACCTTTGGAGTTGGTGCATATAGACCTATGTGGACCTACCAGAATAAGAAGCTCTCAAGGTGACAGGTATTTCATGTTATTAATAGATAATTATTCTAGAATGACTTGGGTGACATTTCTCAAAGAAAAATTAGAAGCTTTAAATAAGTTTAAAGCATTTAAATCTATGGTTGAGAATGAAATGGATTTGAAAATCAAGTGTTTGAGGTCTGACAAAGGTGGTGAGTTCACCTTCAATGAGTTTAACAGTTTTTGTGAAGATCATGGAATAAAGAGACAATTTTAAGCTCCTAGGACTCCTCAACAAAATGGAGTTGTGGAGAGGAAGAACATGACAGTTCAGGAACCAACAAGAACCGTGATGAAGGAAACAAATCTATTGGATGTCTATTGGAGAGAAGTAATTCATACTACAGTATACATACTTAACAGGGAACAAACAAGAGTGAACAATTCAAAGACCCCTTATAAGTTATGGTATGGAAAACCTCCTACTGTGAAATATTTCATAGCGTTTGGAAGCAAATGCTATATCAGAAGAGATGAAGAAAACTTAGAAAAGTTTGATGTAAAATTTGATGAAAGAATCTTCCTTGGATACTCAACAAAAAGCAAGGCATACAGATGCTATAACAAAAGGTTTAAGAAGATTGTTGAAAGTGCAAGTGTCAAAATAGATGAAAAACCACATCAAAGTTTTGTGTTGATAGAAGGATATAAATCTAATGAACCCCTTTGCAGTGAAGAAAAAAATGGAGAAAGAAAAAGAGATGACAGTTGAGAAGGAAGAAGCTCCGAAAAGGATCCCTGAGACTCCTAAGTATGTGTAGAAGAGTCAGATAAAAGCAAAGGTGTGTTGACAAGGAGAAAAGTTGCTATGATAGAGGAACACGAAAACTTGTTTACTTTCAAAAGTAGAACCTAAAACAGTAACTAAAGCATGCAAGGATGAGAACTTAATCAAAGCTATGGAAGAAGAGTTGAGACAGATTGAGAAGAATCAGACTTCGGGAATTGGTCCCAAGATTACCAAACAAGAATGTGATAGGAACTAAATGGGTTTTTAGGAACAAAATGAATGAAGATGGAAACGTTGTTAGAAATAAGGCTAGACTTGTGTGTAAGGGCTACTCACAAGTGAAAGGAATAGATTTTGAAGAGACTTGCTTCGATGGAAATAATGGAAGCCATTAGAATGTTTTTTGGCTTTTGCAACACAAAGACTTCAAGGTGTATCAGATGGATGTCAAGTTTGTTTTCTTTAATGATGAGTTAGAAGAAGAGGTTTACATTGAATAATCAAAAGGTTTTTCATTGTCAGAGAATGCCGATATGGTATGCAGATTAAAAAATACATTGTATGGACTCAAACAAGCTCCTAGAGCTTGGTATGCAAGATTGGATAGATACTTGTTGTGGCAGGGATTCAAAAAGGGTACTGCAAATAGCAATCTTTACTTCAAGATTGAGGGAGATCAGATCTTAATTGTGGTTGTGTATGTTGATGACATAATCTTTGGAGGAAATGAAGGTATGTGTAAGAGATTTGCAAAGCAAATGCAAAAAGAGTTTGAGATGTCAATGTTTGGGGAGATGAATTTCTTCATTGGGTTACCAATCCGTCAATCAGAAAAAGACATTTTCATTTCACAGTCAAAGTATGTCAAGGAAAGGTTGAAGAAGCTTGGAATGGAGGATTCTAAACCAATCTGTAATCTCATGGTTGTTGGTTGCAAGTTGAGCAAAAATGATGAATCTCCAAAAACATATCAGAGCAAGTATAGATCAATGATTGGTGGACTGCTATATCTTACTGCTACTAGATCGGATATGACACATGCAATTTGTCTTGTTGCAAGATTTCAAAAAACTCCTAAAGAATCACATGTGGTAGCAATTAAAAGGATATTTAAATACTTGAAGGTCACTCTAGATTTTGGTCTATGGTATCCCAGGGATACTAATTTCTCTTTGAATGCTTATACAGATGCAAATGGGGCAGGTTGTGCAGATGCTAGAAGAAGTACAAGTGGAAGTGCTTTCTTTCTTGGAAGCAGGTTGGTTTCTTGGTTGAGTAAGAAGCAGGTTTTGGTGTCATTATCTACTACAAAGGCAAAATATATTGCAACGACATCATGTTGTACACATGCAAAATATATTGCAACAATATCATGTTGATTTGATGTCAACCTCTAGTATGGTCATGTTGAAAAGTGTTTGTGGTATTGAGCAGGTGTTGCAGATGGTGTAGATATGTTGAGCAAGTGTTTGTGGTGTTGTTGATGTAGCTAGTTCACTAGGTTTCTAAGTGCTTTTGAGAAAATTTGAATAAAAGACTATGCTGTGTGATAGAGGTGTCTTCAGTGTTGTGCTCTGCATTTCTTCCTGGTTGAAGATATGCTTTTGCGGTTTGGATATGATGATATATCTAGAGTTTTAGGTTTTGAATCGTGCGTCAGTGGAAGTTGTGTTTGACAGTGTGTTGCCTGTGAAGAAGGTTGTTTGGGAGAAATGAGATTGCTTCACATTGCTCTACATTGAGGTTTCTTGTCTTGCAAATTTGGGGACGTGCTTAGATTGTTTGTATCTTACCTTTCCTTGGAGTTTTTGGTGTCCAATTGTTTCGCAAGGTTGGTGAGTGAGATGTATGTCTGTGGCAATGTTGGTTGCACAAAATGAAAGTGTTTTTCAATTTTAGGTGGTTATGGGAATATTGTTGAATATTTTGATGGTGTTGGAATATTCTTGGATGTTGTGGAATGTTGTTATGTGGTCCACATGTTGTTTCTCGACCTAGAGAGGCGTGTATGTGGTCTCTTGTTAGTGTTAGTGTAGGTTTGGCCGACCTAGCATGCTAGCGCTAATTGCGAAGGTTGTTTGTTGTTTGTGGAAGCGTGGCAAAGCATGCCAATGTAGATTTGGGTCCTAGTTAACCCTTGGTGTGGTCTACCTTCACTTATTTCCACAATGGAATTGTTTGGAGCCGACTTGTTTAGTGGTTGAACATTTGAAGTGCATATGTTTTATTGAGGCTGACATAGAGAAAGTTTGAGGTTGTGGAGGATATACAAGCAAGGTTAATTGTTAGAGATGTGTGGTAGATATGCGAGTGTTGTGTGATGCAAATGTGATCAATTGTGGTGATCTGAGTGCGAGCGTAAATGCCTAAGGCTACCAAATGCAATGAGCATAAGGTGTCTACATTTTCAATGTGCCTAAAGTTGTTGGAGGCAATGAGTCAAAGGTTGTAGATTGTGCAGAGTTGCAATGGTGGATTTTTCCTCTTGCTCTGAGATAATGAATCTCTCTATAACAATCTTCGTCTATTCTTCTTTCTTCCAAACAATGAGCCTATTACATTCAATGTTGCTATTCATATATATGTGAGCTAATACTTACTGTGGTTTTTCCCTGATTAGAGTTTTCTACGTAAATCTGGGGTTCTCTTGTGTATGGTGTTGAATGTGTTTATGTTTTATTAGTTTATATTATAATGATGCTAATAAGGGTTTGATGGTTAATGAGGGTATAAGGTTTTAATGTACAATTGATTCAAACCCCCATCCCCCCTCCCCACCTCTCAATTGTCATGTGTGTTTAACACAATTAACATGATTAAATGACACTGATTGTGTTTTGGCATCATACATTACCTGACAAAAATATAATAACCTAGCTTGGCCTACAATTCTACTTTTGCAAAGAGAAATTCCCAACTTGTGATCACTACATAATCAATTTTTGGAAAGATTTGTTTCAAAACAAATAACAAACTTCTTGAAGGTATACATAAGGAATTCACTAACATTGACATGTTTTCCATTACCCACCAGTTTGGCACTTTCCGTGAGATATGGTTTATTTTAGTGACATTTTAGTGGAAGGAAGACTTTTTGTACAAATCATCCACAAAAATGACCACCATGAAAAAAATCATGCTAATAAAATTGGTAAAAAGGACACTTTATATCAATTACATCAGCTTCTACAAAGCAATTGAATTTGTACATTTATAAAAATATAAATATAAATTATGGCAATTCACCATGACAATCATATTGTGCATAGCATTGATCTTATTAACACTGCACCATAGATGGCCTTCAACATGAACGAGTGCATTGAATTTCAAAAGCCAAGCAAATAAGCAAGAAAAATATTCTTGGGTAATCTATGGGAGTACAACTGCATGCTTTGGACATAAGTTTCACACCCCTTACAAATATTTATGATACTTTATATATCACTTCTTACCATACACTAATAACACAATCTTCTTTTACCTTAAAATCATAAGAGCACCCATTAAAGATGAGAGAATTATCACCCAACATGGCAAAAACTTAAACAAATTCTGCTTCCAGTCTATCCTTCCATTCAACAAACACAAACTTAGTACCACATAAGCAAAATAATTGGTTTGATTCATCCAACATGAGTTACACAACCCTTGTAGATTCACAATACTTTTTGTAAGCGAGGCCCACTGCATGCTTTGGGAGTAAGTTTCACACCCTTGTAGAGATCCACAATACTTTTTATATCATTTCATACCATTTGCATGATATGTTCATTTTTACCTTTAAATCAATAACACTATCCATTCAAGATGAGAGAGTTGATCATCCAACAAGGCAAAGAAATTTGGCAAGTTCTGCATCCTGTGTAATCATCCATTCAACAAATCCAAACTTTGAATATGCCATCCCAAATAAGCTAAAGAATTGGACTGATTCATTGAACATGATGGTCAGCAATATGCACTCGATGGGAAGATATTAGAAGGAATTTCAATACAGCTATAGAACACAAAATAAAAAGAACTAGATATGAAACGTTTCAATCAGTAGCTCTGCCTAAAGGAATTCTCTAAAACTACTCCAGCCATGGCAATCTCCAGATGATAAAAAATACAATCAAAATCTTCTCTATAGTGAGGCCATGCAAGGTCTCTTTGGAAGGTTATATACAAGGGAGGTCACAAACAAGCATTGCATTTACAATAACATTGATCTCACTCAGGAATAGTACCAATCTGAATGATTTCATCAACAAGCATTCTGTGAAAACTTTTAGCTGTCATTTGTACTACGGACATGACTGCGCTTGTTTTTCTTTGAAGGAGTTTCAAAGAAATGGCGAACTGAAGCCACAGGATTGACCTGCAAGTCAATAACATTCATTTTCAATTTCTACAGTACACTGTCAATTATGAATTCACAAAGTACAAAAAAATAAATTATGGGAATGCATGGCTTATATCAGAAGGCACGAGAACAGTACCTTGGGAAACAAATACATACAGTACCGTGGTCAATATAAGTCAATCCATTAAATGATTAATCAAACAAGCAGTATGCCCACTATCACCATCAATTTTTACAAAAATTCAATGTTGAATAATGAAATACCTTGTATCTAGATGAGGTGGACTCTGATTCTTTCAAGGAAGCAGATGCTAGTTCTTGTGCATTACATTGATCCAATGCATCAATTGTAAGCTGCCATCCACATAGTCCCATGTTTTGCTCACTGCCAGGAATGCCTCCTATAACATGGACCCACGGGCAGAAATGCCGATGTTGTCTAATGGAATCAAACTCCATTCCCTTTCCCTGGGGACTCTGTTCTGAATCTATTCCTGAAAAAATACCATTAGTAATATGAAATGTCAAGTATTCCCATATACAAGATGGATTATAAACTATAACCCTTCTTTCTATACTGCGAGATCTACTTTTCCTTTAATTTTTGTCTTTATTCCTTTTCTAATCTTCTATTGGATTGACATTACTATAATTTTGTATTTAATTCTTTTTTCCATGCTTCTATTGATTCCATTTACCTTTATTTGCAAATTAACTCTAGGAAAAAGGTCCAATCCAGCTTACGATTATTTGTTTGCATATTTAAAAAATAAAACATTAAATTAAGTTGGCCACTGTGTAAATTGTTCATGATATATGATCAGGCTATTTCAGCAAAGCACTCGAGCCTGTCGCTGCATCAAGTTTTTTGTGTTTCACATCAGCAGCCAAAGATAAATAGCATTGTGTGGCCCCACAAAAAGTAACTAATATAATCAGAAACATCATCATTTTGGCATACAAGTCAGAAAACATGGTAAAAGGATGGACTCTTGTAATTTTAAATTATTAATGTAAATGTCAACAAAGTCAGAAGATCACTATCAATTTGCCTTTCTAGCAAATGGATAATAGAGCATTTTTACAATTTGTTGTTTATCTGGTTCTTAACTGCTAATAAGCATTTTATCAAGGAGCTGCAGTTATAATCTCTACAGAACAGTCGGCACATTCTACTGTCCCAACCTTGGGCAGCAACCCAGTCTGATTTCATGAACTGAGGGCAAGGGCCCGGAGGAACAGTCTGATTTCATGACCCAATTTAGGTTGAATGTGGGGAAGCTTCAGTGCAGTTGGAAAACATGCAGTTAATGCTCGTGTTGCCTTAGGCCCAAGCTTCAAACGGAAAAGTCATGCACTTTCCCGATCCCAAGAATTGATCCTGGACAATGCCAGTTGTGAGCAACAAATGCAAGCTTGAACTTGGTCAACAATAGATCATGGAATGTGTTAACCACAACTCAACAAAAACCATTCAGCTGCCTGACAAGCTGGATAATGACTTGACAGGCTTCTCCAATTCATGAAAAATGGGTGTTCTGTTCGTCATTCCATGGACATTCCACCACTTCCTTGAACAGGCTGGATCTTAACTCTCATGGGTAAAAGTCAAGTGACAACTGAATAAAAGCATGAGAAAAATCAGCAGAAAATTTCTACATCTGCTTGTCATGCCCCACCCACGTAAGACAATACAAAAGAAAATCACAGCAATGAGAATTCTATGAGATCACCGCTGGGAATGAAATTGGCAAAGGGGTCGATTAATAATAGACAAGGCTAGCATGAGTGGCAATTCCAAAAAGGTATATAATTAACAAATAAAAAGGATTAAGGCAGCACTTAAGTTTAAAAGGAGTTATTCTAAGGGCAGCAATCCCTTGGAATTAAAGATACTTACATTAAAATAGAATTAAGATTTCAGACCAGCGATTAAGGGAATAGTTTGTGAATCTTCTAAAAAGGCAGTAATAATGAAGAGGTGTGACTCCCAAGAAATGGAAGATATAAGGATATATAAGGGAGGTCAAATCATTTGAAGAAGGCATTGAAATCTGATCTGGATATGAAGGCAGTAAGAAATTAGAATTATAAAGCAGTGATAATTTGAATTATAAGGCAGTAAGATACAGCAAACTTTATATTTCTGCAGTAGTTGGAACTTGGTATAACATGTATTTGAATCCAATATTTATTAGTTCGTGAATTTAGTAAGGAACATATTTTCTTATTTAATTAACTTGCTAATTCATCAAGAATCTTAGGATTAGTAATTATTCATTTGATTTTCATAAAGCAATCATATCAAGAATTGGCAAGGAAACATAATAGGGAGGTGCAGGAGTACGGGTTCACTCAATTAAGTAGACCACCCATTGAGTTGGATTGCTTGTGGGCCAAGAGGTCGGATTGACTTGGTTGGTTGTTCGGCACTCTTGGGCTTAAATGTGGAGGGCAGTCTCCTGGAGCCCCATTGTGCTTTTCTCCTCCAGTTCCTAATATGGTTGGCTATAGTGTGCATGTTACATTATCATTTTGTTTGATGATTATTTTCCTAAATTCAATTGGTATTGTGTAATTTAGTGAATGAATACTCTTTTAAATAAATTGTATTATTGGATTTGTTAATTTTGGGCAAAAATCAAGTACTCCCTCAACAGGGGGCATTACACTGCTGGATCCTCAAATACAATGGGATTGGGGGAATTCATTAAGGGCAGGATGCTGAAGTAATTCCAGGATCAGCAGTGGCAAGCACAGCTCAGTTTCAACTCACTGACAATGCCAGATAATGAGGATGACATATCATCCTAATGTGCTCTTGCACTTCTAGGATTAGAATATTAGCTGACACTGATTTTTTCTTTCTGGCTAATGCAAATATCCTATTTGCCATCTCTACTTTATCTAGAACTCATATCATCTGCCCTTAACTAGGTCTCTGGCTATTTTGTAATCATTCTTTTCTTATCCTCATATTGAGTTTTTACTCATTAAAAAGCAGACAATCATAATCTCAAAATATCCAATCAGATGCAAGAGTATTATATAATGTTTCAAGTTCCCTATGCAATTTGATTGTTTCATGCTCACATGCTTAGAACAAACATTCTAGCAATTTAGCTGCCGTCACAAATGGCATGATAGCCACAGAAATATGACCAGAAGCACAACGTAGAGCTGTAAACACTGACTTTATAACATTTCCACTCTAAGGGTGACTATAGCTGCATCCACACAAAGCTGCCAGCATATGATTCCACTACAAACCTTAGTATAAGAACATCAATAAGGTAAAATGTGTCATTATTTTAATTAATTATTAACTAGTTGACCCTTTTGTTGAACAGAATCCAAAATATATTTTTAGTTAGTTATCCTTCAAAAAGTTGCATTCTCTTGCAATCTCCATCTCCCATATGGGTGACCATTGGTGTGTAACATTTAGCACTGGTTAGCAATGTTTACTGAGGCGAAGATTGTCTCACCCATAGGAAAGTGCAACATCACAGATAAATAAGTACTACCTTCAAAAGTCTCTTGAAGCACATTCATAGGAATGATCCTTGAAAAATGTTACCAATACATAAACTGCTAGGCACCTTTGACTTCACCAATATGACATACAGCAATTTCTTCACGAGCTATTTCATAAGCCTCACAACTAGTGTAACTGTTGACACCAGCTAATAGACTTACCCAAAAAGGATTTTGACATTATAAGGCAAGGTCTTACACATAGATCCACCAGCTACTTAGAATAAGAAGATTGTATCCAAGACAGGAAAGCAAGATTATGGCATGCCATACATACTAATAGACAAATGAAATAATAACAATATAAGTCTACCCAAACTTCTACCAGTTCCAACTCATCTCACTAAGCCTTTAACTGGATCTTGCAAGGGAGATAGATTAACGAGAAATATCACGACAATTCCCTTTATGCCTGTGTGACCTTTCACAATGGCAAAGTATAAACCCTAAAAATGAAATAACATTAAAATTGGCACAAAACAAAAGCCAGTTCTGGGTAGAGCCCAGATACAGCACTTCATGACCAATAAACATGCATACACTCCAAAAATCTCTTCAAGCACACTCATAGGAATGGCCCTTGAACAAAGTCGCCAGCATGTGATCTGATAGGCATCTTCAACTCCCCAATATGGCATTCAGCATTCTCTTCACAAATGATTTCATAAGCTTCACAACTATACTTCTAGAACTGTCGACAACAGCTAGCAGACTTACACACAAGGTACTTTTGGCATGATGATGCGAGGCCCTTGTCACAGACCCATCAGTTAGTGCATATACGTAGATATTATCTGAGATAGGAATACAAAAGTATGACACGCTCTGTATTATATCAGAGCCAAATGTTAAACATGGAAATTAGATGTGGATTTGCTGCAGTAATAGTAGTCTGATAAAATACCTACTGATCCCAAGTAACCACTTTTATGGATTTCAGAGGACTATCATGACAATTTCCTTTATAATTGTGTGACCTCTCACAGTTGCAAAGCATAAACTCAAAAGAGATGTAACATTATTAGCTTTAACCGACAGCTAACTCTAGACATGGCCCACATATGACACTATGTGACTGATAAAGAAGCATCACCTTCAAAGGTCTCTTGAAGGCCGAAGCACATTCATTTGAATGGCCCTTGAACAAGATCACTAGCAAATAATCTGCTGGGCAATTTCAACTTCACCAATATGGCATTCAGCATTTTTTTCACAAGTGATTTCATAAGCATCAGAACTAGAGGAACCATTGACAGGGCCTACTGATAGATTCATCTGCTATTGAGCTTATGCAGATTGTATCTGAGACACGAAAGCAAAAATATGATATGCCACATATAGTAACAAAAGAGGAAATGAAAGGAATGGGCATGCTCTGTATTAATAAAAAATGCACAAGGTGGAAGTTAGATGAGGATTTATTACCACAATACAAGTCCAGCACAAACCTATAAAAATTCCAGATCACCTTACTAAGTCTTATCTATATCTCAAAAGTGAGATGGATTAAAGATAAATATCATAACAATTCCCTTTATCACCATGTGACCTTTCACAATGGCAAAGCAAAAGCTCAAAATAGAAAGAACATTAATACCAGGTATAAACAAAAACTAGCTCTGGATACAGCAGTTCTGTATGTGAGCCACATTTGGATATGAAACAAAAGAATTGGTGTAACCAGTGTACCTCAGGGACATGTCCCAGGTTTTTTCTAACATTTCCTCATCCAAGGAAATTCAGGGGACATTGACAGGAACAGAACACTACCTCCCCATCCCTTTTTTTTTTGAGAATTCTCCCCAAACTGGGAGATGTTTCCCAGGATGTCTCCCTTCATAATTTTTCATAGTTTTGTTTTATCCCTTAACTTATTAACCAATCATTCATAAATCAATGCAACGTTGTCAAAGGAACAATTGCATAAATGAGAAAATGATAATTTTCCCACCTGGCGAGTTTTTCTGTCAGACTTGCATGTTTGTATTGATTCTTTGGTAGTTTTTTGGCAAGTTTATAGGCATTCCTGATATGTTATTTTGGCGGCTGAATTTTTCAGTTGGATTTGCCGAGTTTGGGTGGTCTCTTGGCAAGTTAATTGACAATTACTTGCCCTGCCCTTTTAGGTCACAAGTTGGTGAGTTACTCAAAGCATCTGTGTTCAATCATTTCCATTTCTCCAACAACCAATCTATTGTTAGGAGCAATCAAAAGCAGAATCAACATTAACATGGCACAACAGTGATGGCAGAGTTCACCTTGATTTGTGTGCAGCTGAGAGATCAACATGGATAGGATCTAGTTATATAGGACAATAAGGCCCAGCTATAGAGGGTGTCTTCTTTGAAATAAGTGCCTAGTTAACTAATTGAGACTAGTGATTTGTAGATGTAACTTAATCTCAACTACTTTGATTAGGACTTATAGTATTTAGACTAGGTTGATTGCTCAGTCAAAATAAGTATCACTCCAGTGTGTTGTAAGCTTAACCTGGAGCTTTCTTTGACATCTCATCTAGTCTCTCTCTATTAGATTCATAGTGCACTTGCATATTTGAAAGGTACATATTCCAATTTTGATCATAATGCATATAGTCTCTTATATATTATTTAATTCAAGTGTAGTGTACTTCTTTTCAGATTTAATGAGAAGACAGTTGCAGGTTTAAGAGTTCAATATTGTGTGCTTGTTCACATTTTCAGCAGCATAGTTGAAAAAGCTGGACTTGGCAAAAACAAGGCAGACCCCAAAAAAATTTCAAAAACTCAACCTTAACAAAATTTCCGAATGCTAAAAACATATAAATTTGTAAAATAATCTTTAAAAACATGCCTAAAACTGAATTTACAAATGACAAAAGTAGATTTTCCATCATTTATAGATCAAAAAATGAAATCAGTTCACATCATAGTGACATGATTATGAATTACATATCTGTATAAATATTTTACAAATTTCAACTAAGGAAAACATCAGCCCAAAACTTTTTTTATAATTATTCTTTGCTTTTTATGAAGTACAGCAGGGTCTGGGGGTGGCAGCTCCACACGAACCTTCATGGAACATACTTGAATTCTTGATACACAGTGTGAAAAATTAGTTTCTTTTGGGTGGAAGCGATATATACAGCACCAGCTGAGTTTTTTTTCTGATTTTGCAAGATTTTAGGTGATTAACTCATGGGCCTCACTGATCCATGAATTCAGTAATTTTTTTAACTATGTTCAGCAGTCTGTGTTTGTAGATTAAGAATAGTCAGAGATTATTGTTTTGATTTAAGTTTTTGTGTTTTAAGCTACTTAGTTTTCGCCTTTTCGGACTAATTATTTTGAGTATAGAACCTGCTTACCATAGATGAAAAATTAACATGTATGAAAGCATGTAATCTGAAATCTTCCAGATCTGTGAAATGAGCAGGCTGCTACCTGTGAGAGGGAGTTGTCAGAGGATTTCAACTGGTGTGATGCCCTTGCTTTAGTGATTGAAGTGATCTGGATTGTAATATGTTGGAAGCTTGAAGTGCTCCAATGATTGGAGTGTTGATCTGCACCTGTGATAGGCTGCTACCTGTGAGAGGGAGTTGTCAGAGGATTTCAACTGGTGTGATGCCCTTGCTTTAGTGATTGAAGCGATTTGGATTGTAAGATGTTGGAAGGTTGAAGTGCTCCAATGATTGGAGTGCTGATCCGCACCTGTGACAGGCTGCTGATTTGAGTTATTTTTCAGCTTATTTGTTTGTTTTTAGTATGTTCCAGGAGTTGCAAGTATGGCTAATCTCAGTCTTAGAGGGTGTGACTGTTTTGAGGTCACTCCAACTTTACACCTTGGGAGTGTAGATTGCATATGCTACTGGAGGAGGTTGATCTTTGAAGTTTTGTAGAGAAAGGTTGTATCTTCTACCAACCTTCTTTAGTTGGACAAACATTACAAAATGTTGGCCAAGGTGAAGCAAGTCATTCTAGATTCAAGAAAGGACCATTTGATCCATCAAACAGCAGAAAAGAAGACAACAAAAGAGATGTACATGGCCTGATCGCTATATATCAAAGTGTGAACATTTCCTGCAAAATGTTGTTAAAGAACAAGCTTAGTGCCACATGCATGAGTGATATAGATGTCATGCCCCCGCCCAAGGAAGGTTCACAACCTTCTAAAAATAAGGGGGCTTTAACATAAGCAATTAAAAGGGGGATCAGTCAAGTTTAAAAGAGAATAGGAATCGCAGCAAGGAAAATAAATAACAAAAAAAAATAATTAATTAATGAAAAGATAAAAGCCGCGCTCCATCTTGGAAAGGCATGACTCCTTGCAAGGATATGATTGATGAAAAGATGTGACTTTCCCCCTCAAGTGGAAGATATTAAAGAGAGGACATTTTATTGGAAGAAAGGCATCAAGCAAGAAAAAAGGGAAATAAGAATAAGAAATATAAGACATCTCTTGCAAACAGAGATTGAGAACAGCCATTCATAACATTCTGAGAATAATTGGTGGCAGCCATTTAAGAGTAAATTTATCATTTCTTCAAAGAGGTATTTATTTATAAATATTCTAGCAAATTCCTTTAGGAATCATATCTTGAATTTGTTAAGTGCCTTGCAAATAGGAAGGACGCCCAGCCTTCCGAATTCACAAGAGGTGAAAGAAGACCAGCCTTATGCTCTTATCAAGTACACCACCCCGAGATGGAATGGATGGCCAGCCTTCCATGCTCGTGGGCCAAGAGGTGGAATGGAAGACCGGCCTTCTATGCTCTTGGGCTTGATCAAGGAGGATGACCAGCCTCCAACGTGGACTGAGGGATGGAAGGGTGGCCCACCTTCCATGTTCTCTCAATACAAGGACAACCAGCCTTGAGATTGCCGTTTGCAAGCACTTCCAATAAATTCATGATGTGATTTGCTATAAGGAATATGCTATGATATGTTGATTCAAATATTAATGATGCTATGAACTATTGATCTAAATATTATGATGTTTTAGCTATGATTTATTGATCTCAATATTATGATGTTTTATGTATGTGTAATTTCCCCTTTTGGGATATTCCTATATTTAGGCCTGCAAAACAATAAGAATAACTAAAAAATGATATTAGTAATAACAAACATAAACTTTATGGTTATATTTAGATTGACACATAAAATATTATAATATTGAGAGTAATACATCATAGCTAAAACATCATAATAGTTAGATTAACATTTGGATTCAAAACATCTTAACATCATTAATGGTTATTCCAAAGCATATTCCTATAGCCAATCATATTAGGAATTCACTTAAAGTACTTGCAAACCGCAATCTCAATGATGGTTGTCCTTGTATTGTGAGAGCATAGGTGGATACTTGTCCATCCATCTCGGGGTGGCGTACTTGAGAAGACCCTCAAGCCCAAGAGCACTCATATGCCTCCTACCCCACGAGCGCTTCATCTCGGGGGTGGCATACTTGAGAAGTCCCTCAAGCCTAGGAGCACTCATTTGCCTCCCGGCCCATGAACATGGTAGGATCTCAGGTCCACTCCATCCCTCAATTCACCTTGGAGGTGCTCCATCCTCCTTGATCAAGCCTAGGAGCACTCATTCACCTCCCAGCCCACAAGCACTCCATCTCAGTGGTGGCGTGCTTGATAAGATGCATGAAGACTACCTTCCTTAATAAGCCTGAGAGCACTCATACGCCTCTCAGCCCACGAGTGCTCCATCTTGGAGGTGGTGTATTTGATGAAGGAAAGGCCAGTACTTCATCTCTCGTGAACTCAAAAGGTTGATCAACCCCCCTATTTGCAAAACACTTATTATAAATTCAAAATAGATTGCTAAAGGAATCTAATATATTAATTGGTAATCAAATATCATTATGCCATTATAATATATATATAGTTATTCCTAATTTATATAAAAACTTACTTCCCAATAATATCCTTGCTAAAAACAATATTTATTTCCAATAGATCTCTTATATTCCAATTTCTTATTTTTCCTTCTATCTAACCCACTTCTTGGATAGATGAGTGATGATTGCTTATTGAATGCCAACGAACTGATTTACCCTTTATATCCATCTCTTGAAGGAGTCACCACTCTTCACAATAAATGAGTCACATCCCTTCATAATAAATGAGTCACCACCCTTCATGGCTGCCTTTTGAGAGTAATACTTTATTTCCAAATTAATTGATAGATTTATTCCCCATTCATGTTTTCTTCACAATGAAATGCTCTCCCTTTTATATTTCAAGTTTGAGGGTGTCACACCTCTTTACCTCAATAGTTACAACTCTTCATCACTGCACTTGGAGAATAATAATTTAATTTTAAGTAAGTCAATTTTTTAGTGCTGCTGTCTATTACTTGTAATCAGTCCTAATAATTCCTCCCCTTCCTTTCTTTCTAGATCTACCTTCCTTATATGCCTTATCTTGCTTAAGAGACGCAACCTTTCATATGCTGGTTGACCATTCTTAACAACTTAATCTTTATTTAAAGCCAGTTTGGTGTAATATTAGTTATCTTTATTGATTCCTTTTGAATCATAGGCTGCAGACATTTAGGAATTAAACAGGACATTACAGTATGGATTTGAATATTATCATAAGGTTGATACTTGTTATTACTAATATCAGTTTTTAGTGATTGATATTGTTTTGCAGGCCTTAAATTAGGGATTTCCCAAAAAGGGGACATTACAATAGACATAGTGGCCAGTTAAAATTAGCTGAGCTTCAAGATTAGCTTGCTATTATTGTGGTTAAGGTGGCAGATAAAGAGATGGTACCCATAGCTATAAATCAAAGTTGCATGGAGACGGATAGGAAACGAATACAGATACGGTATCAGATACGGGTAGAGCCATTTTTTAAGACCACCAATATAGATACGGCAGGATACAACATTTTCATTACTTTAAAAGCTAATAAGTAAATATAAATTAAAATAATATTAAAATTTAAATATTAATAATTTAGTAAAAATAAACAATTAAATATATATGAATAATTTTTTTTTATATTTAAATAGTAAATTTCTTTTTTTTTAAATATCTAACATTTAAACAACATAATATAAATATTAAATTATAAACAATTAACTTTCTTAAATCTATAAAAATTAGGACTCCAAAAAAAACAGTAGAGTTGCACTGCAAGAAGACCCAGAAAAATTGTTCGCTGAAGGTTTTTAAGATTAAGTTCAGGAGGATTCACGCCAATTTTTTTTTGAAGATCAAATCACACAGTATTTGGCACAGTTGGAAAAGCAGATTTTTTTGGGCATGGGTAGGTATGGTATCCAACATGTATCTGTGCCGTATCATATCTGTATCTGATACAAATACGGGGATATGTATGCCTAGGGAGGGGTGGGGGTGTATCTGGCTACTCTGCTATAAATGGGTTCTCTCCATCTTTGGATCCATTTGATAATTATTAAGAAGCTTCATGAAAAGGAGATCAGCCAAAGTGGATGAGTCAAAACCTAGCTGTTATTGGGAAGATGAGGAAAGGTGGGTAAGAAAGGAGGACCTAGGAAAGGTTAGAAGGCAAGGTTGGATTCTTTGGACCTGGGTAAGAAAGACTCGAGTCAGGTAAAGTATTTCAAGTGCCATAAGATGGGCCACCATTCATTTTAGTGTCTAGAAAATAAAAAAGCCAAGCAACAATAGCAAGAGTTTGCAAGCAGTGCAGAAACTTCAGTTGAAGCAAAATAGTTAGCATCCAGACTTGTGAGAACTTTCTCCACGGCATCATGCCTATACACTAACATTGTTTTTGATATAGGGTTGTGGTATGTGGACAGTGCAGCATCCATATACATGACCTTCAAAAACAAGGCATTCAACAAACTTCAGAAACAAGAGGATGGCATACAAGTGGAGTTGGTAAATGATGCCACTTGTCCAGTAACCGGATTGGCCTTTGTCTCCTTCCACTTGCTTGCAGGTGATGATCTTGACTTCTTGAGCTAGATGATGTCACACATATTCCTAGTTTAATGAAAAGTTTCTTCTTTCAGCGTGTATTGCCTAAGTTCAATGGTCTTCAGCCTTAAACATGGTCAAGCTCTGGACATAAGAGTTCAAGATGGCAACCTTTATAGGCTACTTGCTGATCCAGTCAAGCAGGCATGGCAAGATGCTATTATGGAGGAGAGTTTTTCCATCTTTGCATCGACAATTGCTAAACCTATCATGGAATCATTGATCAATTCCATGCATACAGCTGACAAGAGCAATTAGAGAGTACCGGGACAAACTTATTGCCAAAGGCTTCTATCATGAAGAGGGAGTTGACCTTGATGAGACTCTGTCTAATTGCCAAAGGAATCTCTTAGAAAGAGGAAGTTGATATTGTTGACGTTTTTCGTTTCAATCGCCAAATGTTTTGAGGTGCCTGGGCGAGATACAAATGAGTTTAGATTGAAGGCCCTATATTTGGGCTGATCCATGCACCACGAATTTGGTATTTCAAGATTGATGAGTTTTTAGTATTTACTCAACTTGGGCTTATCCAAGTTTAATGCAGATATTAATTCTTTATTTGATAGATTTGATCCACTTATTTTGGCCATATATATTGATGAGCTTATTATTGTGGTGTGAGGAGAATTTGACCCATGAAGTTGATGTGATGAAAGAATGAGATTGGAAGGTTGCTGATGCAGTTTTCTTTGTACAAGAAATTTACAACTTGAAGCTTCTGAAGAAAGTTCCAAGAATAGAAGGGAGCAGTGATCCAAGGTTATATTTCTTCAAGTTCACAGATATTCAGCGTGATGATGATGCCCCATAGCAGAGGGGAGGTTCAAGATATTGTGATAGCATCTTTGCTTGGTGAAGAAAACCTTCCTTGCAGAGGGAGTTCTATACAGGTTGCTCTGAAGGTGTTCTTCCTTCAGCAGTGCAGCAGTACACTGCAATTACTCCTCAACACATAAGCATAGCCAACAACAACCTTGATCTGTGTACAGGTGTGTTGAAAGCACAATCAAGAGCAAAGTCAACATTAGCATGGTGCAGCTGTGACAGCAGAGTTCAGCTTGGTTTCTGTTATGTAGGGAGTCTTTATTGAGATAAGTACCTACTTAACTACTTGAGTCTTCAGTGATTTGTGGATAAGTGTCTACTTAACTACTTTGATTAGGATTTATTAATTGTTAGACTAGGTTAATTGATTACTCAGACTAGCTGATTGTTCATTCAATCGGAGTGTCACTTCACTAGTTGTAAGATTAACTTGACGCCTCAGTTTCTTTCTGTTAGATTCATAGTGCACTTGTCTATTTATAAGACACATTCTAATTTTATTCATGATGCATATAGAGTCTCTTTTATAAAATTTCATTCTAGTGCAGTGCATTTCTTTTCAGATTTAATGAGAAGAAAGTTGCAGGTTTGTGAGATCAACACTGTGTATTCACTGTTCACAATTCAGCAATGTGTGTTTGTAGATTAGTATAGTCAAAGGTTATTGTTTTGATTGACGTTTCTGTGTTTTAAGCTACCTAGTTTTACGACTAAAATTTCTGAGTGCAGAATCTGCTTACCATTATCTGAAAATTAACATCTGTAAAAACAAAAGATGAAAACCCACATGTTAAGTCAAAAGACCACTTTAATGATGACGTCCATTTCAATTCCAGCATATGATACCAAGATAGAAGGGTGAAACAGGACAAATCAAACAAACTCATATAGAATAAGCTTGTATCTTCAAATAGCAGTAAAGTTAGTTTCCCTAATCAGTATTTAGCATGCTAGTGGATGGTTTATATTTGCTATCTTGTTACATGATTTTTTATTAAAACCTGTAATACAAGCAAGACTGCCACAAAGTTTACAAAAGGTGACTACTTATCTGACAAAAACGCAATGGACTGCTAAATAGTAAATTGACATCAAAAGTTTTAGTGACAAATAAAAATGTCAAAACCACAACTCAGAATCATCCAATTGATATGCCCACACCAATAATTTAGATGACACTGACAGAATTTCTATTGAAACAAATCTTGTGACTTTAATGTCACCATGACAAACTTTACACTTAATTAATTTGACAAGTCAGTCAAGATATTTCATCAGCAATATGACACCCAACTTTCTGCTTCATCACCCCAAAAGATATAACTGGTTTATGGTCCTCCAGACCAGTTCCAAATCAAAAATCTATCAAAGTTAAGGACATAATGGAGAAGACTGATGCTACTCTTGAAGAAAAGGAACTCACCTTGAACACAATTAGAAATCCAACTATCCGGTACGTTGCAATGCTTATTGGTCACAAAATCTGTCACCCAAATAGAGAAAATACATTGCTAATATAAAAAAGTGTAAAGCTAATTTAAGTCCCTCAACACTGATGGTGGCTCAAAATGAGACCCTGTGCAAGCAAGAGCTGGTGGGATTTGTAGAATCACAACAGGGAGGTTCCATTTGGGTTTCTGCATGGGCTCAGAGAGCAAAGCAATAATGTGGCAGAAAATCTTGGAATCTTAGCATGAGTTAAAACAAGTGAACAACTTCAGTTTGGAGAAATATATTATTTAGGCATATTCATAGATTCAATTCTTCACAGTGGTTCTCAAATAAATTATGGTGAGCCCCAAATAAGGGTAAAGACAAAGTAAGGCTTGATAGAGATTTGTCTTTGCAGCCAGATTTTATCAGAACAATCATGTAAGAGTTCTAGAGAACATTTAAAATCTTAGTCATCATCTTGGTGACTTGGAGCAGGGTCACAACCACAATGCTAACATTTTATACAAATTGATTTCCATCGAGGCAGCCAAGAAAGGAGTGAACTATCTCCATTAAGGATAATCTCTCTATATCCATTCTCTAACCCTTTTACTGTGTTTTGGACATTCTTTACTGTGCTGTAGGGTCTTACAAAACAGTACAGAACTGCAATGCCCGAGCAGTAACAATCCCCTAATGCAACAGCAACATCAGTTGGAGGATCCTTGGATTAAATATGTTAAGAATGCCGCTTGTCAATCCCCTGCAGTTATTGTTCTGCACAACAAAAAGGGTGGAATGTCCCTGAATACTTTTAGGGACTACAATGCTTCAACAAATGGCCCCTTCATGGCTCAGATTTGGCTCACAAAACAGTTCTATTGGCCAAATAACCATATGTAGGCTATTATGGTGGACCAGACTCTTGCTTGCTGCTCTGATCTTCTAGTTCAAGAGACAAATACTGTTTGGATTACTTCCTCTGTTTTTAGTTTGATAGTTGCCATCTAAGTCACAAGGTTCGGATTCGAGTTCGAGTTCAGCAACATTGAAATTTGGATAAAGTTTGGCAAGGAAGAAATTTGGAAAAAAAAAATCGGCATTAAATTTGCATGATGTAAATTTTAAAATAAATAAATAAATAAATATATATATATATACAAAATTGTCAAAATAGTTTAACATTGATAAATAGAATTGAAATCATTATAAAAAGATGACACATTTAGAAAATATAAACCATAAGAAACATGTGAAATCACAATTGCAAAGATGATCTATACTTTTAAAAATATTAAAAACCAATTAAAAAAGACATATATTAATAGTTTTATAATCCATCATTAAACTATATTTATTTATTAATATATATATATATATATATATTTTAAATTTATTTAAACATATATTAATAAATACAATATTATAAAGTATAACTATATGAAAATATTCCAAATAAAAAAAAAATCTAAAAGAAACAAACAAAAATACATCGAAGCAACACTTTGTAGTTCACCGAAAACTGAAAACAAAAGGCAGAAGGCAAAAATAAAAAGAATGTATAGAAATTGCAGGAGTCCAGGAGTTCTGCAGTTTGTCACAGGCGGGAGAAATTATAGAAGTCCCGAAAGCACACCCAAGTCAGCGCGATATCTTTGAACAAATCCCATATGTCTGGTCTTGCAAGAAATCGCACCAAAAATCACAAGAAAATTGCAGCAGGAAAACTAGGAAACTTGCGGCGCAAATGGGTGAACCGCGGCAGCAAAACTAGTAAAATTGCAGGGGAAAAATATAGAAATCGCTCCCAGAGGAAATCACTGTGTTCACATTAAGACCAATCCATTTAAAAGAAAAACGCAAACCCAAAAAATCACTATAGAAAAAGCCTAAAAGCAGTTTGCAAAAAAATATTTTAATGAAAAAAAATCCACGTTTTTTCCGTAAGAAAAAGTTCGCTGAACCTTGTGACACAGGTTGCCATTAATGTTTAATGATACCTTTAACACTCTCTTAATTAGTATATCCCATGGTAGTGATAAGAGTTTGAACTCCTTGATTAATGGGAATGTAATGTCCCCTTTTTCCTGCCCTAAATCCACCCTATTTTAATAGTGTTTTTAAACACTAGTATATATACTATATAATATTAAAATATAAATAATATAATTAAATAAATAAATAAATAATAAAATAAAATAAAAAATACTTTATTGGGGTTGACCAAGTTTGGAGGAGAAAAAAGGAAAAAAATAAAATAAATAAATGAAGGAGGTCGACTGTGTTAAGGTTTCTTTTGTAGGGCTATAAAAGAAAAGTGCAAGTCATTTGGGGTATCCATTCACATCTAATTTCATTTTGGAGATTCTTCTGTTTGGCTGCAACCTTGGTTGGGCTTCATTCCAAGGACGAAAACCCTTATGAATGTGGTGAGTTGAACGAAACCCGAGCTCCTTGTGGAGAACTCATGACGGAGTTCTAATTGCACTTCATTGGAGACAATTGGAGGTTTGGAGCATCATTGCATAATCAGATTTGAAGATCAGATTTGGAGCAGAATTATTGTGGCATTTTGTGAGCAGATTGCATTAGGGTTTTTCCCTAATTTGGAGTGCCATTTTGGAGTAGCCCTGAGCGCCCACCTTTGGAGGGTGATTTTGCATATTTGGAGCAGCAGACCCCAAGCACTTGCCAAGGAGGAATTTAGATCATCTAGGGTTTGGTATTTGAAAACTATTTTGCATATATTTGGTATGTATAATCATAGTTTCAGATCTGATTTGTAGAGCAGAATCTGGGCGTATGTCTGACATGTTTGAGCCCATGAATTCATTGTAAATTCAGTCCAGAATATTCAGTTTGTAATAGCAGAAGTTATCTACAGAAAATCAGATTTGTATGTTGCATTTGGATGCCCTATCTTGTGTTTTTATGGTGGATATTACAGGGAACACTCTTGCTATCTTTTTGAAATCATACATGTTTCCCTAATGGGACACCAGGCTTTAAGATTACATTAATAATTAATCAAATGCCGAAGAACCAACCACGGCTAGTATAGCTTCTCTTTAATTTCATAATATAGTTTTCGTTTTTTCCCTGATCAAAATAGAAAACATATATGCCTTTGTAATTTTTAAAAGCTACATACTTACTTTACTTAAATTTGAACAGTATACATCTTTAATATTTGACTTCAAATGTCAAGTTTAAATTTTTTAACATTTTTTGAGGAACTTGGACAAATTGTCAGGTAATTGTCTCAAAATAATTAATTTTAATTTTAAATGTATGCACCCTTTGCCCCTGTGGGTCAGCTTAATTGGTCTGACTGCTCACTATAAGTATAAGCGCACCGCATGCTTGTGAACCTGAATTCAAAACTTGATTCAAATTGCTGGGTGGAAGTGGGGCATCCTAGTGAGGCCTAGAGGTTATAGGGGCTCAACCTGCTTATCAATGCCTTGTGAGTGGATGCCAGCTTGCTGGGCCACCAATTCCACCAGATTATATATATATATATATATATAGGCATCATATCTGTCGGAATACTTATTCCAATGATATATGTTGTGTCCCAAAGAAGTTGTTGGCAAATCTTGGGAACAATCTGAACACTTTGATTTTGCAAAACAATAACGGGGTCAGCCAAAATCTGCACATAGATAACTAGACTTTACTGTTCAAAAAAAAACATGATTAGTGGGTCTGAAAAAGTTGCTCTTGAAATTTGGTGATGATTTTAGGACTTATAATTTTGGTCAGACCTTGCTCCCACACCGAAGTTATGCCCCAAATAGCACAATCTTAATATTTGGCAAAGATCAAGACAGGCTGGTGTGTAAGGGTTGCTCACTGAATTGAAGTTCTGGGTTAGGTTCACACCATAAAGTCCATTGACATAACAATCCACAAAACATTTTCTTAAACCTCATGGCAACAAGGTGCAACTAAAGAAAAATCTTTCGGTGAAGGAAGACAAGGTTTTGAAACAGAGCCAGATAATTGGATGCTTGAGAAAGTTCAGGATATTATGTGACATCTTAGAGCAGGCTTTGGCAGACAATAAAACAAAGAAAAAGCACTGCTTATGGCTTTTGGGCAAAACCGTCCACTTCCGACAGGTGGTGGTTTTGTTGATATAAGCAGCAATTTTGTTCAGAGGACAGCAACAGTTTCATCAGTGCTCTTTTCAGTAGATGATAGAAAATGGTTCATGGCATTCTGATTTCCTCAATTGTTCAGCTTCCTTCAACTTCTGAGCTTTTGTTCTTCACTGATAAGCATAAATATACTATTATAAGCCTGAATGAAGCAACAAGAAGGCATGTAATTGGCAGTAGCAGCAAATTTGAGAGGATTCATAGCTCCAAAGACCCTCTTTAGGCAAGAACAGAACAATGAGGTGTTTAGGGAGATTAATAGAGATCTTATCAACTGACTTAAGTTAGATTAGGGCTGATTGTGTACCCATGAGGCCTAAGATTTGTACTGACACTGGAGAAAGTGATTAATGAGTAATTTGACTCACATTTTGACAGAGTTTTCCTGGAATTTGGGTTTTCCAGGGTAAATTGTTGTAGTCTTCAATTGTGTGATCAGTTATTCTCATTTCCTTGCACTTTTGAGATTAATTTATTGCTTAGAGGATCTTCATGTTCTTCATTTAGATCTGTTGTTGATGAACTACCATACGGAATAGCCATTGTAGTTTACCGATCATGTTTGGTATCAGAGCAAGTTCTTTCCTTGTGAAAGTTGTTGTGAGTAATTTTATAGGCTCATGCCCACAACAAGGGCAAGTAGGGAATAGTTGTTTCCTATCAAAGAGACATCGGGTTGCATACTTTGAGAAGATAACTAAGAAGCACAGAAAAAAAGCAAGGCTCCTCAAGCTAGAAGCCAATGTTGCAAGTATTTATCATGATTAATATTATATCTCCACCAGCAACCACACCAAAAATTTGAGTGGGGCAAGGAGATCTGAGAAGCTTGAGTGCAACACACTATCTTGAGAGTGTATGAATGTCATGTCCCCAATTTGAAACCTATCTCCAGCTAAGCATTTTTAAATGCTAAACTAAAATAATATTAATATAATAATATTTAAAATAATATTAAATAATACTAAATATTAAATAATAATATCAATTTGAATTATTAAAAATAATATTTAAATTTATAATTCTCTGTTGAGGCCGACATCCTTGAGGAAGGCATTAAGTTGGTGGCCGACCTCTTTCAGGAAGGCGTATTTATACTGGTTCGTTTCCTTTGTTTTGCATCACAGGTTTGGACATATATGTCATGGCGGCTAGTTAGGGACAGAACCCCCTTATAGTCCACATCGGAGTAAGGCGAAAATCTCATTCTGCTACTCGTGTCTTTCTTCATTCGTCATATCTGAGACAGAGCCATTACCTAGACTACCACAGTAAGCCAATCGCATGAGGAGTTGGGGCGCACCTGCTGGAAATTACCAGAAGCTCCATCGCAAGAGGAATGCGCCACTGAAAGGGCGCATATATCAGCTCTATTGGCTGTGAATAACCGGTCCACATCTGGGCACTACCATACGGAAGAACAGAAGCTCGAGATCTGGAGGACGCTGCCTACGTCTGTGCATATCTCCGATCTGTCCATTGGAATCTTCCAGAACTACTGAATGTTAGCGAACTATTTCATTTTACAGTGCATTGAGCTGTTTGAAAGCATAGCCGATGGTTGTGTGGTCTATTGTAACAGCGGTACCAACCGTGTGTTGTCATCCAATGCCATGTTGATTCAACATTAGTAATTATATGCAGATCTGAGTTTACATGTAATCCCATTGATTCTGACATTATTGTGATCTGTTGCTCCAAATTATCATTTAGTATTTGCAAGGGTTGTCTCTGTATGTCGTCATTATTGTGAAACAATATTAGGGAAGTGTTTTACATTGTGATTGACTTCCTAAACAACTTCAGTTTTAAGAAGATTATGGTGATTACTGTTGATTATTGCTGTGCACCATAAATCTGCAAAGCAAATCTGATTCAGGCACATTACAATGAAATCTCAGGATTTATCATAGACTCCTACCTACCTTTGGTCCAAACTGTAAATCTTATCTCTTTATGCATCTTACCACTAAGCATCAATGCTATCTCTATTCCCATCCTTAGTGGGAAAGAACCCCCTTACGACTCAAGTAATTTGCCTTGTGGGGTCCACAGAGGGGTAGTATCCTATGGAAGATAGACACAAATTCATCTCCTTCAAGAGAATTCCATATACAAAAAATTCAGTTTTATAATATTTTTGTTACAGTTCTATATCATTCTAGATATTATTTCAATTCTGAATTCTTGCTTGATATTTTACTTCCACATTGTCACAAACATGAGGTCTATCAATTGAGAGTGCTTCACCATTATCTCCATCAGTTCTTCTCCACTAAACCAAAATGGTGGAAGAGATTCATCAATGACACCAACGTAAATTGGCAAGATGGGAAGGAAAGCACAAAGATATTTTTGGATCACCTTTATAGCCTGTTTATACAAGTATACAACAGCAAAGGGAATGGTTGTTAACCCTTCTTCAATGTTCTCTTAATAAGAATGGGTGAAGATCCATTAAGAATGCAAGTGTTTAGAAAAGTGACACAGACGAACTTGAACTTACATTTTGATTCCCTTCTTCACCCATCACAGAAAACTGGACTCCTCAAAATACTTGTCAACAGAGCCTTTAGAATTTAAAATAATAGTCATATACAGTAAGAACGATATCAAAATAGCATTTCAGAAGACTAAAAGGCTGCAAGGCCCAGACGTGAAGATGATAGGAGGCACGATCAACAGAAGATCTTTCTCACATACATTCAAGGAATGGCCAATAAAAAATTTCATATCTTATGGGGGAAACATCAATGTGACATCCGTTCCCTTTGAAACCCTTAAAGACAAATATATGTTGTGAAGGACATTACTGTTCCAAAACAAAATAGTAGTGAGAATCTATTTCCTGCTCCACTGATCATTCATATATTGGTGAAACCAATAGATCCATTCAAGATAAGGTAAAGTAACATCTTGCATATTTACAACATGAAATTCAGAAAGTCAACTCCAACAGAGCTCTCCATTGCCACCAAACACCATATGTGCAATAAAATTGATAGAGTTAATGCCAAGGTTGACTATTGTATCAAGTGACAGATAAAATAAGCAGCCCCCCATAAACAAATCTTGACAGTGGGTAAAGAAGCCTGACACAAATGATTGACAAATAAAGATGCAGTTAATAAAAAGGGGTTATAAACTTATAATCCAATCAAATAAATATTGTCAGGAGAGAAAAAAAATCTTGCTTTCATGGCACTCAAGTGTTCCTAAGTAGATTAGAAATGAATGATAAATGGCAACCTTTAGGTCCAAATTTGTATGCACGAAAGTCCGGAATAAACAGTCTATCATAAACAAATCTCGAGTGTGGGTAAAGAGGCCTGATCCAAATCATTGACATAATTAAGAATTATCCCACAGTTAATAAAACAGGGTTTTAATCCAATCAAATAAATATTGTTATAGGAGAGAACAAATTCTTTATCACTTTCATGGCACTTAGGTTTTCCCAAATAGATCAGAAATGAATGATAAGTGGTTGCCTTTAGGTCCAAATTTGCATGCAATAAAATATAGCATTTAAGGGATTGGTGGATTTTGACTCTTGAGCCTTGATAGACTATAAACCCAAAGGTTGAGTTCGTTAGATTCTTGTGCTCATTCTTCTTCAAGTTTTGTTTGTAGAAAAAGTTTAAATACAGAAGGAAACTTTTCCCCCTTAGCCACCTAGAGACATGAACGTGTTCTTCAATTTGCCTCTAAATACAAGATCAGTGGGCCATGGTCTCATTCTTTAGGATTCTTGTCCTAAAAGAAAATTTGATTGCTTGTTCTTAAAATATGGCATAAATATTGGAGTTCTTGTGCTCCACCTATTGAATGTGTTTGAGGGTGCTCAAGTTTCCCAATTTTTCAACTATTGAATCCAAATATGGTGCTTGACTTCTGCAAACGTACTAACCTTTTCTTCTAATTGACTCTAAAGCTACAAAATTTGGTCATAAATTCGGGTCTTAACCTCTATAGAACAGTGGAGTGGCCTCCATATTTCCATGAATCATGAATCAACAGGATTACTTCCTGCTATGAGTATAAAAACCCTGATTAGCAAATGTGAAATCAAAGCTCCAGCCAACTGTCAAAACTTATCTCCTATATCTTAAAATTGTGGCTGTAAAATCTGCAACAATCATGGCTCTAGGAACTGCAAAATCTTAGTTATTAAATCTGCAAAATTGGGGTTATGAGATCTGGAAAACCTGGCTCGGGGATTTTGCTAAATCATTGCTCCCCTGTTAGAAAATAATTGCTTGTGCATGTTTTATGCTGAAAGAGTTCCACACCTGCCTTTTGAATCCCACAGACCTATTTTGATCATTTCTTGCCATTAATATAGTTTCATTATTTCCTTTCTCCTTCCCTAGCCTATAAGGACCATCTTTATGAGATCTAAATCTTCCCCAACACAAGTTAAACATGCAAAGAAACTCTTCTAATAACATGAACTCTTACATTGACACAAACAAATAACCCAAATGGAAGATGCAACATCAAATATCACAAAGAGCAAAAGTGTCAATTCCAGATTCTAAAAGGCAAAAACTGCCAAAAAGCAAATATCTGGAACCCAAATGCCATTTTTGAACATTTAAAATTTCAACACTGCATTGCCGAAAGTATTGCATATGAAGAATATCAGAACTTCCTAGTTAGCCTTAAACTTACATCATTCTCATAGTAGGTTGATTGAACTAACAAATATTTTGATTTACTTATTAATTTGACAATTAGTGAAGCTTATAAGATGATTTTTAAGCAAAAATGAAGACCAAAAACTCTGAAATGCACTCTTGTTTTCATCAACCCTGAAATGCACTCTTGTTTTCATCAACCCCATATGCTTAAAACATTCATTAAATCTTGATCCTAGGAATATTAATTTACCTGAGTTAGAAATAACAGCATCGTCAATCTTTGCACAGTTGTGGGGCACCACAGAATCAGATTTATTCTGCTTTTCACTTACCTCTGTAGGTTCATACACTTCAGATCTCTCACCTCCAGCTCGGAAATCCATGCTTACTCCATTAGCTAGAGAGTCTTTACTTGAGGTAATGTCTGCCACAGTTTGATCTACCAGTAAAGCATGTTGACTATCTTCACAAATACTGGCATTGTGTGGTTTGTCTCCCCTGGAAATAATCTCACTTTGTTGTACACTTCTTGTAGTTTCCACAAGAACTTCAGATTCAGCTGCTCTACTCTCAGCTCTATTCACTGAAATGTCATTACCACAAACTTCACCATGAGCATCAATCTGAGAAGCATTAACACTCATGCCCACACTAGTACAACCTATTCCACCTGTACTTAAGGTTGCAATATTTGTTCCTGTGCCCTCCTCAATGCCTTCGTCACTCTTGCATGAATAGTGAGGAATATTATCTACACTATCTGTAGAATTTTCCCTTCTGTCATGGTAACATGTATCAACTGCATTTACAGAAGAAAATCCATGGTATTCACTGCTGCCAAGTTCCTGAACACACCTTTCACCAATGCTCGCTCCATCACGCTTTCGTTTTCTTCTAGTGTTCCCATCTGTATCATCGACTCTTTCAGATCTCTTTCCTTCTATTCTCTTACACTTTGATGACCCTGCAGTGTCAATCCCTTCTCTGTCGATATTTACACTTCCTGTAATGTTTCTTCTGCTATTCACAGAGTTGCCATGTTGTATGGTACGTTGCATTTTTTCCTGAGCCTTGGGTGAATCGGTGGATGTAACCCTCTCACCGACTTCACTACCAGAAGGAAATCCAGCTTTAAACTGTGTACTAGAAGGCAAGGGAAGCAGTGAACTGCTATTTTGTTTAGTTGGTGGAAGGCCCCCTGCTATTGTGAGACTCAAATCCAGAACTCGTTCATCTGAGGCATTCTTCTGACAGGTGCTAGTCATACCTTCACCAACATCATCCAGGTGTTCTTTGCCTTTGCCTTCACTGGTTGAAATTCCACCAATGCAACTAGCTGCACTTAAACCGCACATTCCACTCTCATTTTGTTTTTTGCAAAAATCTTGTGATTCAACTGAACCGTATGTTAACTGCAAAGGTCGATAAATTGTAGAGAAAGTCCACATTCCCACACTAGCTCCACAAAGAGTACAATCAAGAACAACTGAAGCTGGATCAGGCATTTCCTGAAGGCCAGCAGATTTGTTTTTTGGTGATTCTGCTACCTCATTTGCTCGAGACCTGGAACGAAGAAGAACACTAGGACTATGAGCATGGGAGAGGCGTGGAGATGCTTCTCCAGGGTATGCATCTTTAACAATCTCACTTGAGTAATCCTCACAATCAACAATGTAGGGAAGCAACCTTGGTTCCCAACCACAGAGACTGATAATCCTTTGAGCCTGTGGAAATTATACTATTATTTTTTATTATTTAGAAACAATACAATGGTTGACATAGACTAATTTATAGAGCAAGGCAAAATGTTTAAAAAAGATCAAACATCACTTCCTGTTTTTCTAGAAATTTAAAGAACATAGTCTATATTCTGTTGATGAATAATGCAAAGCAGTACATAACACTAAAAAACATTATGTCAAGTGCCATAGGCCATAAAAAGCATATCTAAGGCATTGTGTACATATAAAATAATAATATACCTCATCTTGTGTGATAATCTGTATATTAATATTCTTTCAAAATGTGCAATCCTACAAAAGTCAATCAAACATAATCCTTCATATGAATTCAACTCCGCCCCTCTTCAATTCATCCCCATAATTTGATTCACATTACTAGGGTGTATGTCATATGTTCCATAATATTCTGCCTGATTTGATTCATATTGTGAGTGTGTATATCATGTAAATTCCATAATATAACCTGCCCTAAATCTATTTGTTGTAATCTGTAAAACCCATGTACCCAAAACAGAATATTTTCGTACAAGTGTCATCAGCACAGTGGATTGAATTATTAGCCATGCTTTTTTGGAATTCACTTGCACAGTTTCAAGTCAATCTACATAAACCTAAGTTACCCCAAGTTTCCGGGATGGGCATGGTAGGGGACAGGGGGGACACATTTTAAAGTCCCCGATTTTTTGGGCCATTTTTTGGGACAGCAGGGGACAGCAAAGGGGACAGCTATATAAAAATTAAGAAAAATTTAAAATATATAGAGAAATTCTAAATATTCATATGATAACATTGATAAAGCATTCATTATTCATATATACATTATAGAATCTTAATACATAACATTTGTGTTAAATTGAGAGTTCACATGAGAGTTGAACAAATTAGTAAATGTCCAAACTTAATTTGTGTGCAAAAAATTTTTAAAATATATAGAATTGCAAATACATTCGATATATCATATAATATTATATTTTATAATAATAATGACATTTGAATCTTTGACAGTATGATACTTCATCATTGATCAATGATATTAAGATAATCATAAAGATAGTTGTCTAAGTTGTTAGTTTTGGTCTCCGCTCCCAGACCCCCTCATTGTATTCAAGTTTCTTAAGTGACAAGAAATCTCAATAACTAGTGTTGGTTGGGAGTGGAAACCCCAATGAGGTTGAGGGGCAGCACCGCCGCCACCAAGCACAAATTAAGGCTTTTGAAACCATACAAACCTTCATGACGCACGCTATTTTCACAATTTTAACATTTTTTAAAGCATTGGGTTTTTTAAGCTATTTTTTTATGGGAACAGTTGGCTGTCCCTAGGACGGGCAAGGGCACCTATGACGTCCCTATGACGTCCCTTGACCGTCCCGGGCACGGCCAGCCATCCCCTCTCATTTTCTGGGATGTCCCCAAGGTTTTGGACATCCCTTGCATTTTTTTGAAATTTGGGGACATCCCCTAGGCATCCCCACATCCCCAAAACATCCCAAAAACAGGGATGTTGTCCCCACAAATGTCCCAGAAAAGGGGATGCCCCAAAAAATGTTGGGGACAAGTCCCCAAGTTTCCCTAACATTAACCCACATTTCATGAGTGTTGGTTCACAACAAACTATCTCTCATGGGCATTAATCAATCACTAGGAACTCACTGCATATAGGTGATGCTCACAAGGGTAAAGCATCTGGACCTCTCGAGAGGTCACCCATCCTAGTACTAAATCCTGCTCTCAAGTGTGCTTAACCATATAGGTTCCCCCTAATCAAGTTTGAACCACTATTCATTAAATATGGGTCAACTAAAAACGACATAACCGAATACACAAAGCACAAAATAAAAAATAAGCATTCATCTCAGAGCTATATGTGCAAACTATTGTTAAATTAGATAATAGGAAATGATGTTGGAGATCATCTTTAAGTTGACAAAACAATTGAAGATGCAGTTTGGACCAGTTATAAGGCCTTATAAGTTATATACATGGGATTTAGATGGGTACCAATTGGGCTGTAAAAGTGTAGAAATATATTCCTGGAAAAAGACTTTGCTAGGGTTTGGAATTCATGTTTTGTTTGAGACATCGTGATGAAAAAATGTTTCTCATACCAAGAGTACAAGAAGTGTTTCAGCAAAATGATGTTACTGCATCAGCTGTAGAGATTTCAAATGTATTATGAACCAAGTACCAGATATCTTGAGACCAGTCATCAATGAAGTCCAGAATATTTGGTTGGGAGATTTTTACTCACAAATCCCCAACTATAGTTGCTATTAGTAGGAAATACAACCTTCTTTAGTGGTACATCAGCTAAACAGTGGAAAATAAAGAGGTATGAAATAAGACCACCAGAAAAGCATGATTAATTATTACCAGAGGTGAAACAAAGAAATAATTCAATCATTTTCCAGCCTCGAATATTTTGCATCCAGATTTTGTGATGCTCCAAATTCATAGAAAATTAACAGCAATGCAACATAAATGATAAATCTCAATCATTGTAGTAAGAAAGAATCCAACACCCCAAATGCTTTTGGTTAAAGCAACTTAAGGATAGAGAACTGCTGTGATATTTGAGGAGCAAGTGCTGTTTCCAGCTGAAAAGAAACATCATCACTTATTCCTGGCAATTAATGATGTAAAATTAGAGTTAGAAATTGTATGCTAGTCTTAGAATGGAGAAATTAGGATATACAATTACTTGGATAGTGATGTCAATAGTCCAAGTTACTATATTTATAAGCATAGTAGGTGAGAATCAAAGTTTGTGTAGAAAGAAAATGGGAAATGCAAATCTGAATAGCCCTTGAAGCCTCAGGGCAGAGATCGTGCTTTGGAAGTGGTTTTGTCAAGCCAGTAAAAGAATCATTGTCAGTAGCCAAGTGCAACATCCAGAGTCCCAAGCAGTCCTCAAAGACTTTCCATTTGAAAATGGAGTACGATGCTGCTTCCCTACTTGGCAAGCTCCACAAACACCATGCGCATGCTGCTGAATCTCAGGTACGCCTTCTACCAAATTCTCTTGAGCCAATTGATAGAGGTAGGCAATGTTGAGGTGACCATATCACTAATCCCAAAGAGTGTTGATAGAGGAACTCTTTGCAACCATTGCACACTCCTAAGGATCTCCAATATCAACCAACCAATATAGACCATGATCCTTGAGGCCCACTGCCACAAGTTTCTTGGACTCCTTATCAACAATTTGGCACTTATGTGAACTGAAGATGATGTCCAACTTTGACTGTGTCACATAATTTGACTCACCGAGAGCACAATGAGCTCCATGCCCAGCACATAGTATACATTGAGAAATACTAAATTTCTCCCACCAGATGTGATTTAAACGTTGTCCTTGCCGACAATTGTATACTCTTCGTCACCACCAAAGATGACGGAATCGAAGCAAGCAATATGCTCTGCGAACCAATCTCTCATGTTTGTAAAATGTCGAGAGGCTCCAAAATCAATGTACCATGCAGATGATTTGACACGATCTGCTAGTCATTTGGCCATCAATGCATAAGAGGTAGACTCTTGTTCAAACCACATGAATGCCATCCCTCCTGTTTTCCAAAAACACAAAAAAACGAGGTAAAAGTCTACGATCAACTGGCATGAAACCTTGGACAATCAATTGGCACAACTCCCACGATTTTTTTTTAAATCGTCTAAAATAGAGGCTCAAGAAAAGCAAGATTTTTTCAAAAAAAGTTTTCAAAAACTCAAAAAAAACAAGATTTTTTTAGAAAAAAACCTTCAAAAACTTTGATGATCAACAAAAAATTTTGTAGAAATTTTTTTTTCAAAAAACTCTTCAAAAACACCTCAGCAAATCTCTAGCACAATATTTTCAGCAAAAAAAAAATTCAATAAAACATTTCAAAAATCTCTTGCAGGAATCTTCAGAAAAAGAAACCCACGATCTGCTTGGACCAGTAAATTCTGAAAATTTTTGGCAAACAAAATTGCAACAAACCCTAGGTCTTAGGGTTTGAGACCTTGACAACCAAGACCCGTCAAAGAACAGCTCACAAAAAAAGAAACCCATGATCTGAACAAATCGCGTACAAAAAAACTGTGTAGAAAAACATGAGACCAAATCAATCTATCACGATTTGCAGGAGGTCGTGCGTGCGGTTGTAGGCTCAAGCAGATTGCCCAGAAAACACATCACAAAAAACCTTTGAAAAACGCCCTTTTCTCAGTTGCGAATTCTGCCCAAAAACTCAAAAATCTCGAGCAGAGAATGCAAGGTCACACGGACACAAATTGCAGCAAACAAAACAAAGACGCGTCCAAAAAATGACACGCAATCCATCCACGAAAACACCACCATGACAGTCCACAAATTTTGTAGGAAATAAAACATAAAACCATGAACCAAAAGCAACTCGCGCTTCTCTTAGAGGTTTTAAAAATCGCGATCTCTGTTGAAAAAGATCTGCGGTTTTTCACAGAAAACCTTTGAAGCTTTGTTGTAGATGGATCTTCAATTTTGAAAAAACCCTTGAAAAACTTATTTCAGAAGTGCACAAAAAATTAGGAAATTTTTCACAAAACCCACAAAATTTCTTTCTAAAAAACCCTTGAATTTTTAGAGAAAACCCTCAAAAAAAATTGGAAACAAAAAACTTCTGAAAACTTCCCAAAAATCTTCAAGTAATCAGCCACAAATTTTAATTGCTCAAAAAATTTCCCAAAAAAGAGCCTATGCTCTGATACCATGAAATGATAATTGATATTCGATATTCGTTATTAACAAGGAGAGGAATACTCCTTTAAGTAATAAAGTACACAATCGTGAATTAATAAAGAAACAAACTGAAAGTTGCTAAAAACTAACTGTAGAAAACTAACAACTAAGATGACCATTAAAACACCTCAAGGGAATTTTATTTGGATTTCTCTTATTTTTCCCCTTCAATTTGGCCAACCATCCTTGATATTTCTTCCATTTATTTTCCTTTCTTTATTTCCATTTTCTCTCTCCTTGGTCGCTCAACTCTAGGGCAAATTATTTTTATTTATTTTGAGTTCACCAATAAGCTCTCAAAATTATACAAAGACATCTCTCATCATCAACTTGCCCTAATAAATTGCTAATATTTAATCCATAGTTTGCAAACTCGGACTCGCCGCGGACTCGGCAGCCCTAAAATATGACTCGGACTCGGGACTCGGCACGGACTCGGGAAAAGACTCGGCTATGACTCGGCAAAAAAAAAACCGTAGTTTTACAAAAAAACAAGAACAAATTAATGCATTTAGAGAACATAAGAGCCTAATTTGATTATCAAACACTCATAATTCAAAGATTACACATGTCATATGATCATCAAACACTCAATAATTGAAATTTAATCATTCATAGTCATCAAATACTCATAGTTTCAATGTATAACAGCATCATAAGATTATAAATGTTTACATATAATCCTGGCTTCTTTCAACCCCAATCAATTTGCAGACTTGTATTTCACAAACTTGACTGTTAAAATGAAAGAAAAAGTTAAGAAAAACATGGGTTTTTAACCCCTTTTGACTCCCAGCCACATAGGAGAGTCCTAGGTTGGGACTCCCGAGTCCAACCTTAGGACTCTTTTTAACCCCTTTTGACTCCCAGCCACACAGGAGAGTCCTGGGTTGGGACTCCCGAGTCTGACCTCAGGACTCTCCGAGTCCTGAGTTTGGACTCTCGAGTCCCGACCCAGGACTCTCCTAGACTCGACTCCCGAGTCCGTGGTGAGTCGACTCGGCTGGCCAATGGACTCCCGAGTCCGCGGCGAGTCCGCTGAGTCCAGCCGAGTCTGCAAACTATGATTTAATCAATTAGGTCATTCCCTTATCCCTCCCTCCGGCTTGGCCTACGGGAATAGTATAGGCTAACCAACTCCATGAGGTGATCACCCGAAAAATGGGGACATTACATGAGACCAGCACTATTATCTAATGTAATATGTAATATATCTTGGGTAAGCAAGAAACAACAGACTCTTGCTTTTAGAGTAATATCTTAGCTGATTTAAAATTACACAAGGAGCAAACTAAAAATTTATTTTTGTGATAACTAGTGCATGCTCAATCTAGTAAAAATCTAGTTTCCCATGCGTTTGGCCATTTGCTAGTTGAGAAAGATCTTTTTAAGCTACCAGCAAATACATTTATTAAATCTCTCAGAATTGATTTGGATGAAAAAGTATGATTTTTTAGCAGGTTTAAGACTACTTTGTGGGAGAGAATGGACATCAAATTGAATAGGTCCATAGCATTCAATCCACAAATAGATGGTCAAACTGACAGGGTCAATGGGAAATTGGTGCACCTCTTAAGGGAAGAGGTGCACTATGAAGCATCCTAAGACATGGGATGGGAACATGGCATATGCTCAAAATTCTCATAATGGATTTGTGCATACATCTACAAGAAAGTCTCATTTCAAAACATGCTTTAGATGTTTGCCACCTTGTCAATTTGATGTGGCAATGGGAAGCGAAGAGAAAGAGGAAGAAGAAAAATAAGAAATTTAGTGAGCCAAGAGATTCATTGACCAAGTCAAGCAAATCCAATTGCAAGTGAAAAAAAGCTCATGAAGTCTAAGGCAAGATGCAAGGTGCATATGATCCACATAGAACTGAGGAGATTATGAACTTGTGTCTCTTTGAGACTTGTTAGATGGTAAAAGCAAATACCCATTGTTGTACATTTGAAGATTGGCACCTCATGGACAAGAAAAGCTTGAGAATATGGTGCCGCAGCAGAAGGTGAGTAAAAGCAGAAGAGGAGAGGACAATCATTGGTGGGTTGGGCAGAAGGATGAGCTGGAAAACTGGTACCCCACAACAAAGATGGGGAAGTTGTTTCTTTGTCTCCTAATTAACAAAGCTTTTGGAGTTGTTACTAATTATGTATCACAAGATCTGATTGCATGGACACATCACCATTTGTGTGTCACATGTTCATGCAGTCACATTTAATATTTTAACTTGTATACAAGAAAATAAACAAGAAAAAATATACATGAGACTGAATGAGTAGGAAAAGAAAGAAGAAGGTTTAGAGGGACAATTGTACCCGCATGAAACTTCTCTAACTTCTATATTTTAAAAAAGACATAAACAGTAATAAATTTATGGTGCACAAAACTCATTCCATGTGCAATCATGGCCCATCATATTGATCTGTAAAGTTCCAAAGAACATGATTGCAACAAAATTACATGATAAACTATACTGCTCCTGAATGAATTGGTGACAAAATCCAACATAAGAGGCTGACATTTAGATGTGAGATACAACAATTTGCTAACACGTGCATCGAATGTGGAGAATCAGAACATGTGAATAAGCAAACATCTTTTCTACATACCTATATGAAGTAAAATGAGCTCTCAAGTGTACTTCAATCTATTGGCTGAAGCACTCAAATCTATGAATCAAGAGTAGCCCTAAGGCCTTCTCCCTCATCCCCCACCCCTTAAATCTATTGATCAAAACCTTCTCCCTACTTTATTGGGAGAGTCCTCTCCCATTGGTAGAGGCTAGAGCCTTACAATGGTTAACTTTTTTCCCTAGAGAAACCCATTGTGTAAAAACCTCAACATGACAATGACTACTTCTCGGGATTGTATCAAGCTAAATACAATCAGAAAGTAGAAACAGGTCCAATGGAGCAAGATATGAGCCAAAGTTCTCTTTGGAATCAACCAAAGCCACTCCTACCATCTACTGCAGCACCTCCCTTTGATATACACTTATCTGTTGCCATCTCTTTGATCTAACAAGCCTTGCCTTTATGCCTTCACATTGATGGTTGAGCATTAAAATTTTAAAACTGAATAGACACCTCTTGCTCTTCCTTTCAAGCAGCCAACAATTCCAATTTGGAGTTTAGTGAGGTTGGTTTAATTTTTTCTTTATTTTTTCATGTGTTTCATGTTTTGTCCTGTATTGACCTTGGATATTCAAGCCAAAGTTACAGGAATCCCCCAAACTCGACAAATCCCGACACAAGCAGTTCAAGACAAGGCCCAAGGACTCCTGACCAGGGTACCCAACAAATCTCGTCAAAATTCATTGAGTTTACCAGACTCGGTGAGTCTCAATGGGTAGACTCAGCCAAGTCTATGAAAATCAAGAAAAAAAAGCATAAAATTTTGAAAATACTTAAACATAAAAGCATGAAAGTCGGGTGTTTTTTGAAGGGTTTGGAGGACTTTTGGAGAATGGTTAAAAGTAATAAAATTATGAAAAACGGCATGTGCCACAACAGTCTGTATGGTCTCAAAGGCTTAATTTAGGCTTGATGGCAGGGGCTTTGCCCCTCAACCCTACCCAATATTGCTACTGGGAGCATGACATGAGCGTCACCCTTGACCCCTAGTGGGGTGCAACTCCCAAAATCTAGTTTTAAAAAACAAAAATATAAAAAATCTTTTTTGAACCATGTAGATGGAAGAGCAACAATTTTTTTACTTTTTCCCAATTAAATTCCTAGTAATTAAATTACATTTCTACTTGTAGTTTGCTAAGTCAAACCCTATTCTAAGTAATGCTCCCAAGGTTGTAGCCGCATTTGAAGACTTGTCTGATACAAACACATGACTACACATAGACCTAGTAATGATGGGTTGTGGGATACAAGATCTTTCCACCATAGTCCATGACTAGATATTGTGATTTTTGTTTTTGATGCCATGAATATCATTATCCACGAGCTCTGAATACTGATAATGTTGTTTCCTTTAGCTAAAATCTGCTTTTATACTCATGTGATTAATGTATACTTGTGTATGTGATCAATGTAGCTTATATTTGATTAGCTAATTGTGTCATAAAAGTTAAATTATTGAAGGGCGCATGATACAAGTTTTAAATCCTTAAAAATCACTATATTTAATGGTTTTTTCAATTTGCTGAGTCTGGACGCTGAGTCCACATCTAGGTCAAAAATCACCTTGCTGAGTTTGTGCCGAGCCCAAGTCTTGTAACCATGATCCAAATTACTCGGCATATTTTCTTTGAACTGATCATGACGAACTCATCCCTATAGTAGCAAAAGATGGAGACATATTCAGGTTGACACAAGCACATCACTAAGACATCAGAAATGGATGCATGAATGTCCAAACTAGACTGAATAAAACAGAAAGGCCCATCCAATGGAAAGCAAAGCATTTATATTCCATCTTTCAAGATTTTTGGATTAGACATCTTCTACTTCCAATTGCAAGATATTTCATTGAATGAAGCAGAAACAACATCTGGGTTTTGCTTCTGAGTCGCTTGCTGCAAGAGTACAAGGTCCATTTGTAGGGAGAACATAAAAAATTAGATACAAAACAAGCATATTGATGGTTGTAGGAGCCAGTGGGATTTTGAGCTTATAACCTTGACTTTTTTGTAATAGTTGAAGGAGTAATAGCCCCACTTGCTGGTGTTTTTACTCAGGCTGGGATTTGTTGTATTGGATTGGATTAGGCATGATTTCTGTTAATTATCATCCTGTATTTCATGTTCAATTCTTCATTTCCACATTCAATGCTGCAGTATGGACAACTCTAAGAATATTTATGACTAAGTATAGTACTTATAACTGCCATTACTTTGGAAATCTACCAGGACTGGATAGAATCTGTGTTTACAAATTATACACAAGTATAACATGACAAATCATGAAATAGTGGTTCCTTATTTTCTGCAGGTTTCTGCATTTCTGAAGTGACCATAAATGATCAATCTTATACCTGAATATAACAAATGCAGAGCTAGATCTTTACCAGAAAAACTGTCAGATTAATTCTCAGCTTCAATGAGTTCAAAGTTCAAACAAATGTTAAAAGTCATTTTCCAATAAATAAATGAGAGACTGAACATCAAAAAGATACATTACGTTATAGACATAAAATTTAAACCTGATAATATAGATTAGCAGCAGTTTGGGTAGATTCATTGCTCATGATCTCTATATCAGATCTCTTTCCACCATATCGGGAGAGCAATGACGTTGGTAATGGTGGAGGCTGAGCAAGAAGGCGATCTATCTGAGTACCCCATGATATCTTCATTTGCTCAATGGCAGAAGAAGACACAACAGGTAGAGTTGGAAGCTGAAAGAGAGCATCACATCGATCTCTGTAACTTTCAACAAGAGCCGGGGCTGGAGTCGGTGGAAAATGTGCCAAAGCTTCCTCGCATTCATTTCCTTTCCATGGACAACGAGACTTGTGCCCATCATCAAGCTTTGTGCTAAATAAAGTAGCTGCATTCTCAACTGGTAGAAATATGCACCCATTAAGATATGTAGAAATTATGAATAGAATCATGTCATTCTAACATCAAGCAAGATGGTCATATAAATATACAATTACTTCTGCATTTTAGCTAGACAAAAGATGGCCCTTGTCAAATACCTTGTTGTTTTGTCCATGTAGGAGGGGTGGAAAAGCTGAGGCGAGTACCACATGCTTCACAAGCAATTAAGTCTACATCAACATTTACCCAACCTCTCCTTGCACAGTTCACTGGACCAACAACCTGGAATACAGAAATTAATCATAAGAACACAATAACAATGCCTTTATGCAGTAATATTATTATATAAAATTTGAGATCCAAAATTGCCAATTACCAAGATTTACTTAAAAAGTTCAAGATACAATGTTATCACTATGCAATAAAGTATAATTGTATTAACTTCTTAAAAGAGCATTAAAGATTTTTGGAAGAGAAAGAGAAAAGCCACAAATACATAGAAAAGTCAAACCTTACTGTAGTTCTGGCTTGACATCATCCCATAAATTATATTTACATCAAGGAAATTAAAAAATATATTGAAAACATCATAGTATAATACAATGTTACCACCCCCCATCCAGTATATTTAAGAAAATATAATTGCATTAACTTCTTAAAAGGGCATAGAAAATATTTTGAAGACCCAAAGAAAAGCCACAAATAAATAGAAAACAGTCACATCTCACTATCATACTGGCTTGATATCATCCCATAAATTATCTTTACATCAAGGAAATTTAAGAGTATATTGAAAACATCATAGTTATAATTATAGATCTAACTATCAAGCCATAGAAATAAGGGCTACAATACCAGTTATGGAGTGGCAATGGAATCCTACACTTAAAGCTCTCAGCCTCATCTCTTTACTTTGGGTTAGATTATCTTTCCTCCTATTGTTGAAACTACATACACCCTTCAAATCAATAACCTCTTCTCCAACTATTATGGATTTTAGAAGATTAAAATTGCTAACCTATTCTTTGCTCTCAACAATATTTGCTGCACTTTCCTCTTACAAAAATATACTTTCTACATTCATGAACCATAAATACTTGCATAATTGACTCTCACTTGTCTGGACTTCACACATGCATGCCCACCAATGTTCCACAGGGATGCATCCCCCCCTCAAAAAATCCCTACGTTTTGGGGACAAGGATGTCTTTGAGACATGAGGACTTGAGGGAAACGTCCCTCTACCACCCCACCACTATTTTCAATGCCTTGAAAATGAGATAGGGATGTCAAGGACACTGGGACATCCTCGAGAGTCCAAGATATCCAAGGGATTTCTAAAATCTCCAACAGTCTTGGGAAGCCTAGGTGTCTCTAGCGGTCGGACGGCCAAAAAGGATTGTTTTTTAACTGAAATTTTTTTGGTTCTTCTACCCAAGGCCGAACCCTAAAGACTTATGGGCCCCACCTAAACCCCACAAACACTATAAAACACCTCAAATCCTCATTTCAACTCACAAAAACAAATGGACAAGAAGCTGATAGTGTGAGTGTGAGAGTGAGAGCTGCAAGTGCAAGGTGAAAGAGTGAGAGTGAAGTGCAAGAGAGTTGAGGAGGAGCAAGAAGAGGAGAGAGGCCAAGCTGCAAGCATTTTTGAAGCAAGAGGTAGAATTCTATGATTGATTTTTTGAACTTTTTAATTAGGTTCAGGACTTATGTTGACAGAATCTCAAGTTTCAATCCATAGACATGGTTGTATATCACTATATTTTCATTATGTTTATCTAATCCATGACATGTCATATTTGCAACAAAAAAAATCTAATTATACAAGTTGTCATATTTTTTTTTTTAAATTAAGTTTATTGTTTTACAATTTACTTTTATTAATTTATATGTTCAAATTTTTGATTTTGTCAAACTAGGAGTAGAACTTTTGTGTATCCTATGCTTCTATGCTTCATGTGACCTAAAGTAACAAAAACAAAAGTGAAATCCTTGGTTGACAAAAATTAAGAACAAAGATTTTTATGTGTATCCTCTGCTTTTGTGCTTTGTGCAACCTAAAGTAAGAAAAACAAAAACAAAATCTTTGTCTTAATCCTTTGCATTATGCATAGTTTGAATTTAAATTTTAAAATTATAAACTTATAAACTTTATAATGTTTATTGTAGTGGCCAATCAATGATCCCCTAAATTTTCTCTTGATGCACCTGAACCCCTTTGGCACTGATCATATGCCCCAAGAAAAAAATCTCTGTCAATCCGAACTCACACTTAGACGCCTTTGCATAGATTGATTGAGCCTCCATTATCCCTAACACCTCGTCCAAGTGTCTCAAGTGCTCTTCCCATGTCTTGTTGTATATGAGAATGTCATCGAAAAATACCAGAAGAAACTTCCTCAGCTGCTTATTGAATATGTGATTCATGCAGGATTGGAAGGTAGTTGGACTTGGTGCATTAGTTAGCCGAAAGGGCATAACTAAGAATTCATAGTGCCTATAGTGACACCGGAAAGCAGTCTTATGAACATCTTGTTCTCTCACTCGTATCTAATGATAACCCGAAAAGTAGACTGTCTCGTGTAACTCATCCAATAGCTCAATCTTCGAAAAGTAGACTATCCCGTGTAACTCATCCAATAGCTCATCAATTCGAGGAATGGGATATCTATTCTTTATTGTCTTCTTGTTGAGTGCATGATAATCTATGCACATCCTCACAGTTTCATCTTTCTTCTTAACCAAAAAAATCGAAGAAGCGAAAGGACTAGAGCTGTGCCTAATGTGACCCATCTCGAGCAACTCCTCAATGGTCTTCTCAATCTTATCCTTGAAATTCTTAGGATACCTGTAAGGAGTAGTGATGACTGGTTTAGATCCTTCCTCCATTTCAATGACAGGCTCGAACCCTCGATCTAGAGGTCTACCTAAAGGAATCTCCTCAAACATTGATTTATGTTTTTCCAGTAGTGGTTGAATGTCAATGTGGTAAGGAGTACTATTCTCCACCGAAGTCTTAGAAGAGATTAGACACTTTGCAGCTCGTGCTATATCCCCATGTCTAATGATGCTCTCCATCCTCTTAGCTGACACGATCCTAGGGGCTCCATTCGTCACCCCTCTTAATACCTGTAATGTCCCCGTTTTAGCCGACTTTGTTTGTTGAGGAGTGAGCCTATTATTTTGACCCCCGTAGGCTAACAAATGTGATGAGAGGGTCTTCCTTGGCAGTTATCCAAAGTTTCAGGACCTTACTCCTCCAGTTGATTCAGGTTTGGGCCTTTGCAAAGGCTTCCAGAGTGGTATTCAGGCACTTACTATTTATAGTAAGTCAGGCCGACAGGGGTTACTATTTTTGGCAAGGCACCTGGCTCAGCTAGTCTTCTCAGTTTCAACCCAGTTTGACAGTTTGTTGAGCAAACGAGGAATAATGGAGCATTTAATAATAATTAAAAGATTATTATTATGACTTTATAATATAAAGTCACTTTAATGAAATATTAGAGTATTAATTAATGGTGAATTATAAAGTATTCAATACTTTATAATTGAGGAGCAATATTAATATTAAATGAGTTTTAATACTTATTTAAAAAGGACGCCATTTATTAATAAATTTGCCTAAGTCTCAAAAGGGCCGAATTTTATAATATTAAATGCATTTAAGTTGCTTTTTGAGGGGGTCAAACTTCTAAGAGAGATTATATATTTTCTCAAGACAGAATAGAACTCATTATGATATGATTATTCAAATTTTGTCTTTTCTCTCTGAGAACAATTTGGAGTTGGAGAAACAAGGGTTTCTACAATCAGGTTTTGGAGAACGTCAACTCTTCAGAATCAAGCATATTGAGGTTGTGAAAGATCAGCTGAAGCTTGCTAACAGGGTAGCTTTGTTTAGAAGTTACATTCGTGTTTACAGTGAAGATTTTGCTCTAGGGTTTGAATCGATTTTCACCAGAAGAGATATCTTTTGTTTGGCTGATCAAATCCTTCATTTGGCACATCTCTCAAGGGTCGTATGGCTGCATTTATTGCTGTTGCAGGGCCGTACCAGCTACAGCTGCAAGTGCATTACTTCATTTGAGGCAGATTGCTTTGCCTTTTTGCTGCCTTTTTACTCTAGAGTAGGCGCCTTGGTCTTTGGAGGTGATTCCATTCATTTTACGGAGAAATAAGATTGTAATCAAGCTGGTCGTACCATTTAATGCCCTCTTTCAGGCGGCTGCAATGAAAAATCAGGTTCCTTAATAATATTTTGCTTGGCTTTTTGTATGCATGTTATCTATTCAGCATTGTAATTATTTATCAAGCAAAAATAAAGACATTCGCCACTCTTTGATAGTAATTTGCATCAGTTCTTGCTTTTTCGTTGATCTGGCATGGTTTTAGTTAAAAGTTGCAAACCCTTATATTGCAAAAAATCACAAAAACAATAGTAAACAACGAAACACAAATAAAAAAAATTGCATTCTTCATCAGCAGTCGGGGTTGAGAGACACTTGGTCTCTTACAATACCTCCTTGCCATCTACCTTGAACTTCAGCTCCATAGTTTGGAAGTTTTGTGAATACTTGCCCAACGAGTGTAACCATTGTACCCCCAAGATGACATTGGTGTCTCCAATGTCCACTACATAGAAATCATCTATAACCGTATAGTTACCCAGGGCAATGCTCAATTAGGGAATCTTCTCAGTACATGTCATATTAAATCCATCGGCCACAACCAAATTAAAGCTCTCAAAATCCTGTGTTGGTAATCCCCTCTTAGCCACTAATGTAGAATCAATAAAATTGCGGTGGCCCCACTATCAATCAATATTGTAACACGCCGACACTGTAATACATCTCATACTCTGAAAGAGTTCTACCGTGGTGTACCTAAAAGAGTGGCAATGGTACCTCCTTTCCCTTTATTTGTTGCAACTCCCTCTAGGTCAACAGAGTCCTCATTAGAATCATCTTGTGCCCCACCTATACCTATTGCACCATCATCCCTCTCCTCTTCTTCCCCATTTGAGACCACCTCAATGTAGTGTACCTTCCCCTTCCCCAAACATCTGTGACTTGGTTCCCATGGCTCCTTACAGCTGAAACACAACTTCTTCCTCCTGAGTTCATTACATAACTCATCATTCGTGTTCTTCTTGGGCCACTCTCTCTGGAAAGGTTTATTATCCTTCTTCAAAGGAAAAGATTTAGATGGAAATTTGCTCTTTGGGGCTGAATTCTCCATGTCTCTTGCCCTAGTAATGGCATCTCGTAGAGACTCTAACTTGAAGGCCTTAAACCAACCATGAAGTGGCTCAGATAACCCTTCAATGAAAAGAACAATTAACCTATGCTCTGAAACATCAGTCACCATGATTAAGAGCCTTTAGAACTCTGAGATATAAGCATCCACTATCCCAACCTGCTTGAGCTATGCTAGCTCCCTGAAGTGTAGCTTTGGATCCTTCTTATTGAATCAATCCATAAGCCTTTGTGTGAAATCCAAGTATGAAGTAATATTGGCATGCCCTAATGTGACCAACCTATTGTACCACCATTTGTGGGCCTCTCCGTCTAAGTGCATTGTAGCATACTCAATTGCTTCGAATTCCATCATAGGATTGAGTTGGAAATATGTATCCAGCTTTTGTACCCAAGCCCTGGTTGAGCACTTGTTAGAACCATCAAAGGAGGGTATAGACAACTTCCCAACCTTCCACTAAAGATCCTGATTTTGTGGACCCTTGTTGTTATCCCTCAGTCTGTTCTTGTACTTAATGGTACAAAACTCCTATAAGGACATGGCTGCATGAAATTCATCACCCAGAATTTGGTGCTCCCTCAAGTAATCATTAAATCCTTCACCTTGCCCTTGCTGCCCCTGGTTTCTAGCTTGTTGTCCCTCCAAGAAATTAGGCAGAAGAGGTCTAGGAGTCACCCTACTCGCTGCCCTGGAGTTATTATGGGTAGGCACATGAGTGTTACTTCACCAATGATTCCCATTGTTACCATTATTACCGTTGTTACCATTTGATCCTCCAGAACCATTGTTACCAGAATTGTGTTGGTTTCCTTGATTGTCATAAATAGGGTGAGTAGCTCAACCAACCGATGTTGCCATCTTGCAAGGTCATTTAAAATCTACATAGTGCTATGTTTTGGTGGTTCATTCCTATCCCCCATGTTTTCCTCTTCCAAATCAGAATTTACCAAACTCTATTTCTCCTATATGTGATGTATTCCCTGTCTTTGGGATTCATTAAAAGACATGCAAACTACTAAAAAACTCAATACTGTCCAGAAATTTCTGCTACCAAAATCATGCACCAAAACCCACCAGCTAGCAAGATCACCAGCTCTGACACCATTGTAATATCCCCACCACTGTAATATCCCCAGGTAATTTTTTATGTAAAAATTTTCAATTTCGTGACTATGTGTGAGTGGACATTTCATCAAATAGTTAGCCTTTATGTTGTTTGCACTGGTTACCACTGAATTGCAATTTTTTTGATACCATGCATCCATTTAGTGAAATTTTCCAAAGTAGGACACCACAGAGAATATAATTTCCATATCCAAAATAACACAATTTTGCAGATATAAAATTATGAATTTAACAAATATTGCCAGCAGCAGATTGCTAAAGAAAGCTTTCATGAACAACAGAGATATACAATATTTATCTTATCGAAAATACAATAGTCTAGTAAATTTTCCTAACCTGGAGAAATAGTTCCAGTTTGTGGTCTTTGTTGGGTACTACCCACACTTAGAACTACAGCTCACATTTGAACATGTTCAATAACATATACCCTTTTCTATTCTCCAAGCTATGCTGGGGTCCACCACAAGGGATGATCTGCTCCCAAATGCAGATATAAATATCGAATACCTGTAGCAGCTATCTCAATGCTACATTAGCCTCCAAGCTTCCTTTTTAACTGTTGAGTCACCTTGTACGAGGGGCCTGCCACCATGTCAAACCTTGCTGCATAGTCATCAACTCCCACAAGACCGCAACTCTCCACAAGTGGGGTCCCACAGGATGTGTAGAATAGCTGCAATCAGAAAATAGGAAGTCTGAATGTTCACATCTCCCTTATAATATACTCAATGACATTTAAACCCCTACGACATCCTCAAGACCTATCGCTCCTATAATGTATTTGCGAATTCCTTCCCTAATGGGAATATAGTAATGTTGTGATGAAGATAAGGGCCACAGCTCTTGGAATAAGTAGGTAACTCTGCACAAAATCACTATTGATAGTAGAACCGGATAACAATAAGGAGATATGCAACTGCAAATATATATATAAATAACACCTAAAATCTCCTTCTACACTTAGCCCAATATTTGATATTGAAATTTGTCTCTACAATTTCACCAATCCCGACTGTAGACACACTGAGAAATTTGTATAATCCCTCCAACAAATCAGCTAGGGTAGAATTGTCACACCGCTGAAACCAATCACCCTTAGGGTTTCCGTCCTAGGGTTTGAACTCTCAAAAGCTCTCCAAAATCACAAGAAGAATAATATTCAAGCATAATGCAAATGACTTCACTTTTTCCTTTTGTATCCAATTCCGCCTAACTTTTCAAAATCCCACTTTTTAATATTTAAATAAACCTGAGAATAATAATAAAGTGACCTTTTTAATATCCCACAAATATTCACCAAGTCACTTTAGTTATTTTATTAGTTTAATTAAATAACAATATCCTTATGATATACAAGGACGTATAACATTAATTAATTAAATTAAAATGTTCCCTTTTTCTTTGTAATTAGCCCACGGGAATAATTAGGCTAATTAACCTCATCCAGGCTCACGCCTTGGAAGGGGACATTACACTACTAGAAGGGTTCACAATACTAGAATCAAAATTAATTCTCAATGTCAACATATAATTTTGCTATCATAGCTATTGCAATACAGGTTTATAGATTACATTTGTCTAACCTCAATGTATGCAGGCTACAAATTACATCAGATTTCCTCTTCCAGTAGGTGTGATCAGCAATTTGACCGCTCCACATCACCTCATGTGAAGCTCATCTCCTTCTCAAATAGCTCACATTCCCTTATTAGTTGTGGTGACTTACACAAATACTTTCTTGGAAGCTCAGCAATCTCTTTCTAGAGTTGGTGGCAGATAAAGACCTTCAAAATCATCCTAAATTAGTCATTATTTTTTACCAAATATCCCCACATTAGAGGCAACGCTTCTTATTTTAGAAGACTCACAATCCCTTTTTATTGGCAACTTCAACTCCTTTTGGGGCTAGGTAAATATGCAGCTAGATGTATGGAGCTATATAGTCATTAAAATCAATGGCAACAAGTCTTTTAGAAAAAATGCTGCAACCTCTTTCCAGCCCTTGCAACCACCATTCCAACCCTTACACCACGTCCAAACTAGACTAGCATGTGTTTCAAGTGCTGTAATAATAATAAAAAAAAAAAAACTCTTCTAAACCTGCATTTCCACAAATCCTAACCCGGGTTTATCAACAACAACGACCCACAGAATGAACAATCCCATCCAACATCTTAAAGACTATGATGCCTTTTGTATAGAAATACCTAATTGCAGGTGGTAGCCATAGATTTTCTTGAATGTGGTGACTGGAAAATAGCTATTGCAATTAGGTCTACCAATATTTTTCCAAAACCCTATTCTTGAATGGAATAATTAATATATGCTAGCAATGCATTCAGATTCTTTAACCTAGAGCACATTAAGAATAAACCTCGAACATTTAAATCACTTGTGAATTTTGGGTGAATCCACATGATCAACTAGGTGGGTTTTCATCCACAAAACTAATTGCTAGAAGGGTTTTTGTCCTTCAGCTATAGAATGAACCAAGTTCAATTTCTCTAAACTAGGTTTTGTAAAACAAAATGCAAGAATTCCTTTCCTACTCTATTCTCCCCTTTATATACCCTTTCACAAAAATTATTAAATATTGTTTTCCATAACCTTTTAATTTCTCGCTTAAGTGACCTTTTAATTCAACTTTATTTTTGGTCCCAAAAATAAGTCACTTTTATTTCTCCTAACAGTTCCCTTTTTAAATAATCAAATATAAGTTGTCTTCTAATTTTCCACTTTACAACAATTATTTAATTATTTTCCGCACAACCACCAATGTTTAAAAAAAAGAAGTTAAATACCCCAAAATATGAATCCTAACCACACCACGAAAACCTTAAGTGCATAAGATATTCATCTATATGAAAATTGGCGCTCTCCCAAGACAACGTGCTTCTCCAGGAAGTGTGGAGTGCTCCCAAAATGTTAGACTTGCATACAAAAAGTATCATTATGCTCAGCTTGGCTTCAAGAACTCTTTGTCATTGTCAAAATACCTTCCCAATAAAGTTGTCGCTCTTTAAGAAAGTTGGGGGTTTCCAAGGATGTTGGAATGGACCAAAAAAGGGACATTACAAGTCCTCCCTCCCCAAAATTGTTTGCCCTCAAGCAGAGTCAATTCAACTCACTGACAAATCCAACTAATTGAATCACTCTACAACCATCAATATTCCAAACACAACTGAACACCCATTTACTAAAATCCCATTGTAACTCTTGAATCAAACTGTATCTTGCATTTTCAGGCAAATGCAAACTTTGAATCCCCAATTTTACTGTGCCAATGAAATGGACCAGATTTTGATTCCCAAAGTGTCTAGTTCCTACACCTATCAAAAGGCATCTCTCTTGCCAAGGAAGTTCATGAAGATTTATGTCCACAATATTCTTATGCACCTTTCTAACTTTGTTAACTTTTCTACAAGACTATTTGTCCCCATGTTGGCTAAAAGTAAAAAGATGTGCATATATCACCATAACACAAATGTAAACTAAAAACAAGTTATGATACCCGTATGGCATTGGAATTTCCACCCATTTCAAAGCTATAATGGTAGAAATATTCATCCTCTTCAACTGAAACCATTTACCATCATTTTTCAATGATTTAGTGGCTTCCAAATGATCAATCTTGCAGCTGTTCAAGTCTGAAAGCAACAACTTAAAATCTGATTTTACCAAAATCAGCATCTTGGAAATGGAATGATAGCTGCAAAAATGAAACCTGCTTGCACAAACAAGAAATTGGAGCATTGTAGTAACTGAAAACACTTTTGCAAAGGCTCAAAGTTCTTTCCTAACAATCGCCAACTGAAAATTGGCCCATCCCTTGACTTAAAATTCTTGCTAATCCACTTGTCTGCAAGCAAATGAAATCATGTGGTGGCTTATTTGAATTATGACAACAACACTAAGTCTGAAATTTTGATTTATAATCCTCCTTGGAACATTCCTTCTGTCACCACTAACCTCCACCAAACTCTATTGATGATAAAAACTTGACAATGAAGCAGCTCCTGATACAACAAGATGTTATTCTTCTATTAATCATGACAAACAATCTTCTCCAATATCTGTTGTTCATTCCACATGATTCAGCTCATTACCAGTGCCAATGTTAAAGAGGCAAAAAAGAATCAACATCAATATAAAATGAGAAAACTGTCACTGCCCTAACTAGCAAATTGCAGACTCTGTATGGAGGACAGTCCTTATTTCTTAATGATAGATGTTTCAAAAAAACACCCAGGTCCCATATTTTGTTGTGAAGATAACCTTGAGCAAAACAATGCGAGAATCCTTTGCTACAAGCTGAATTCTTTCTCTTCTCTCCAATCTTATGGTACTTTTCATTACGATAGAAGTCTTGCCATAGATCCCTACTAACATCAATGATTGCATTCCTTAAGCTATAGTCATGAAGGCAATCAAATTGCTCACCATTAGTTGTTGATCCAAAAACTTCGATGAACAGAAACCCACTTGTATATGGTATAGCATCTCTCTCATGTCTGAAAACTTCACTTGGATCCCATATCCTGTTATTGTCAAAACCTGTGTTACTAGTATCAAGCAGTGTCTCAGCATTCATCACAAAAAGCAGATTATCAAAAAATAACTCTACATCCGTCTCATAAAGTGGCTTATCAACAAACTGAAAGTTATTTCTATCCTTTTGCTTGGACCAATCTTCTTGTTGACCCAAACTTGCACATGCAACTTTTGATTTTTTTGGAAAATGCTCTAAATCAAAATCCTCTTGAAGACTATCAATCTCACCAATTACATGCCTAATTTCCTTTGCAATTGTTTCATTCTCTTGCTCCCTGAATTGTTTTGTAGCTACCAGCTTATCTTTTGCATCCATTATTGCCATTTGGGTACTTTCTAATGAATCCTTTGTCAATTTAAGTTCAAACGTGAGTTCCTCAATCTTTACCTTCATTTCCTTAAAGGCAGTTAAGGCCTCATTTGCAAATTGGTGACCACCTATCTATCTTTGATCATATGTAGATATGGTGATTTCATTTCTTCCATGGCACTCTTAACTAATTTGTAAATCAGCAAAGGCAACAATTTGTTCAAGCTATTCTCTCTTCAATTTTTTCATTAATTCTTCAAGAAGCCTTTTTGTGTTGCCCAACCTTTTGTTAGGACTTGCACTTCATTCTTATCTGTCACCAACAATTGTTTCTTCCAATCTCCCTCATGACATTCAAAGTCATGCAAGGATATTGAATTTTATGAGAATCAATGCAAAAATCAGCACTTTTTTCTAGGAGATACCTTACAATGGAGTCTTCTTGAAAGTCACTTGGATGGGTTTCTTGTAGCTCCTACTCACTTTGTCAATTAGATTCACAAAATTGATCTAAATTTTTATCAACGTTTGCTATTATGAAATTTCCAGCAGGCTCAAACCCATCATTAGTAACTGTATATCCTTCAATAAGGTCACTCTAAGAGATTTCTTCTGAGCCTTCTTCTTTCTCGACTTCAAGTTCTTTAGCAGCTTCAAAAATTTCTGATGTTTGCATCTATTCTTCATGCTCTACTATCAAATAAGGAATCAATTTTTCTTCACTTACATCAATGTCTTCTTTCTCGACTTCAAGTTCTTTAGCAGCTTCAAAAATTTCTAATGTTTGCATCTATTCTTCATGCTCTACTGACAAATAAGGAATCAATTTTTCTTCACTTCCATCAATGGGACCAATTCTTTCTTTAATGAACTTAGCTTTCAGCATATTGAAAAAATATTTGGAGCCTTGTTGTGACCTTTTCACACATCGCCCCATTGCAAATGGGGACCCCCAGTAATTTGTTTCTTTTTAGGGTTTTGCCTTCATGCAACAGTTTCATATGGTCATTGCTTTGAGAGTTTCAAGACAGAGTTTTGAGTAAACACCCGAGCCAACTGGAGAATTCAAGCCCGCATCAGTGCCTAAACGTCATGGAAGTGCTCAGAAGGTCCGGAAGACGAGGATCGCCTGTGCTTCGAGTCAATTCTGACACTTACTATTTTTTAGGGATTTTTGCTTTTTTCATTTTTGGCATTTTTGGACCAATCTAGGATCCCTATTTTTTAGGGATTTTGCTTTTTCTATTTTTAGAAAGTCAACCTTGGTCAAGGAGTCAACATTTCATTTTTAGAATCAAAATCAGGCCACCAGAGGGAAAATCAAGCCAAAAAAATCGAAAAATCAAGAAAAGCATGGAAAAGGCATGCAAAAATCTGGAAAAATCAAGGTGAAAATCAGAAAATCAACCAAAACGCATGCAAGTCATGGAGAAAATTCGTGTAAGTCTGGAGAAATGGTAACCTTCAAGCTCGCCCTTGAAGAAGAAAATGGCTAAGGCATTGGGAATTAGCCAAGGAAATGGCAAAAAGACTAGCAAGTCTGCCTTGCCATGGAAAAGGAAATGGCAAACATCATGGCAAGTCCACCCTGCCATGGAAAAGGAAATGGCAAGATTATTGGAAAGTCCGCCCTTAGCCTTGATGAGATAATGGAAAGAAATTGGTGAAGTCCACCCTACCATGGCAAGAAGTTGGTGAAGTCTGCCCCAGCTTGGAAGAAGGAAGAAAATCCAAAATTTGGCTAAGTATAAACATCTTGCCTATATAATGTTATCTTTGGGGGAAAATTTTGCAAAAATGGCTAAGTATTAATGTTACCTAAGGAAGAAAATCTCATGAGTATGGATATGGCGAAGTGTCTAGAGAAGAATAACCAAACCATGTTTTGACATGAAATTTACAAAGTCCGCCCATGCCTTGGAAAAATATTTCTCAAGTCCACCATGGCAAGATAAGTAAATGGCAAGCTTAGCTCAAAGTCCGCCCACCTCTTGAACATAAGGAAAAACACTGAGAAAGTTCACCATGAAGAAGAAACCCATGGAAAAGAGGTTGTGAAGTACGCCCTAGGCCAAAAGAAAGGAAATTTGCCTAAGTACTGATGAAGTTCACCTAGGGGAGATGGTCAAGTAGCATGACGAAAGTTTCAAAGGCATGAAGAAAACGTGAATGGCAAAGAAGTTTGGAAGTCCACCCTGGCTAAAGGGAAATGATCAAAATGACATAAATTAAGTAAATACTTAGCCATGGGTAAATTAAACTGGCCAAAATTGAACGGGTTGGAATAAATTAAAAGTTAATACTTTGGATAATTTATTCCGACACTTAGGAAAATAACATGTCGTAGACAAAAATAAAATTTGCCACAGAGGACTTGGAAGAAAATTCATGGAAGTAAATGAAGTACGCCAGAAAAAGAGAAAATCCATGAGTAAATGAAATTTCGCCATGAGAAGGTTGGAAAAATCGAATTTAATATATTGGATATTTAATATTTTCCAACATTTAAAGAAATAAAAATGAACACTTAGCTAAAATTGAATTTCTAAAGAGAAAATCTAAGGATTTTGCTAAAGGTGGCGCCTGGATAAGCTTGCCATGAAGATTTTTTGAAAAAAGATAGAAACTTGCCTTGATAAAGAGAAGAAAAACAAATCGAAATCAAGAGGAAAAAGATGAAATTACTAAAACAAATCGAACTCTTCAGCCTTATAATGAGTTTCGGCAACACTCATTTTTAATCAGTTCAATTGAAGAGAAGTTAATCTCTCTCAAGATTGCAAGAATATTGAAGGCAAGGTTGATTTTTCTCAATGCAATGAGTAAATTTTTTATGCTGAAGGAATTAATTTTTGGAGAAGTAAATTAATTATTGGCTGAAAATCGTACTTCTCAGCAAGTTGCGCACTTTTTCATTGGATTTATGATTAAATTCTTTCAAGTTGAATTTGATTCGCAGCCAGAGGATATCTCCGAAGGTTTGAAAGTTTGGTTGGCTAAATTTCTCAATTTTTCTTCCATCTTGTTCATTCTGGCAAAGTTTTAATCAAGTTCGCCCATTTTCAGCTTGCTTTTTCGCAGAAATTTATCTTTTAAACAAGCTGAAAGTAAAATCTTTGAATAAAGGCCCGGAAATAAACTATGTTTAAAAGTCTTTGTATTAATGTTAATTCTTCTTATTTACTACAGGGTAATGACCACACCAGGAGAATCATCAAGAAAAGTGCCGATGAAGTTTGCTAGCAAAGGGTTGCAGCAAGAGTCAAAGATTAATTCTAAATGGAAAAATATTACAGACACCGATCTCGAACATGTGGACTTCACGGAGTTCAAGAAGAGGATATACGGACACAATGGATTGCCAACACCAATTGCTCGCCGGATGGTCGGGAATGGCATCTCCCAGGCAGCCAAATTCCCGCCAGTAGCAGAATGTGTTGAGTTGATGGTGGAGTGCGCCATCCATTATGATGCGCAGGAGAGGCAAATTGTTGCACAAGATGGGAGGATATTGGCTCACCTCGGAGAAGTGGCAATTCAGGAGGCATTTGGCATCCGGACACACCATCGGACTGTATATAAGACTAAGGAGGATGCCAAAAAGTTGTACGATGACCAATCTGAACTCTACGCCACAAATATTAACAAGTCATGGTTGGAAAAACCGAGAGCCTCTGCCAAGAAAATGCCCAAGAAGTTGCGTTGAACAGACTTCAAGGAGGATTATGGAGACATTATTTTGATGTTAAACAAAATAGCCGATAATCCACAAGTCGCGCATTTTGAGTCGTGGATGTACTATTTTATTAATGAAATCACCTCCAGCGTTCGAATGTTCAACTGGTCCCAGATGATTAGTGATAATCTCCACTAGCAATTAGTCAATCTAGAGAAGACAAAATCATTCCACATGAGCTCCTACATCGTCTATTTGTTGGCCAGGACGTACAAATATTCAGGACTGACATCCAAAGGCAAAGTAGGCAATGGTGAGAACGAACTCAAGTCATATGACTGCTACCCGCAGCTGCAGCTCAGAGAGAAATCTCCCTTCAGGCGGGCACATGATGCTTTCCTCATGTACATCACCCGAATACTCCAAGGAGGAACTCACCAGAGGTTGAGTCATGAGGCCAAAAGTTTGATTAGTAGATATGGATCCTGGTTTATCCAGTTTCCAAGGTTCACGTACGTAAGGATCCAAGGATTCACTGGAAATCCTTACAGGCTTCCAATCTATCCTACAAATAGGATGATTTTGCTAGAAGTCCTTAGACAGATGGAGACTTACCAGAACATCCAGAGGCCAAAGCAGAAGGCGGCTATCACTTTCCCATTCTTCATTGGGAACATGTTGGAGTCCTGTCCATCAGCACAAGCAGCTGAAAGTGCCAGGTTGGAAATTCAATGGTATCCGTTCACAACTTATCGGTCCAGGGCCAATTTTGACACTCATAATCACATTTGGACCGTGGATGGAAAAAGGTATAAACACAGAGTGGACCTGGAGGATTTCTGGGCAAATGCTGCTGACGAGTATGAAGTCAGGAAAAAGTTATGGTCCAAATTGCCGATAGATTTGATGAGAGCAACCGAACTTTGTCGGTGCCTAATCAATTGCGGGAAGATGGAGAATATGTTCAACCTTGCTTCGATGAGAGTTGGCCTCTTCCTGCAGTGAAGTGGTCAGAACCCAAGCTTTCAGATTTGACTACGCTAATGAGGCCAGTGGTTAAGTATTCTCAGTGGTGGGTCGACTAGCAGGTCCAGGAGTTAAGGCGGAAAAGAATGACGCTCACTTATGACTTGCTGAGTGAGACAGAATCATACTCCTCAAATGTCGGCACATCCCACAATGACGAGTTGGTTGAGATTACTGAGAAGAGGAAAGAGGCAGCTGCAAACACAGAGCCTGTCCAAAAGAGATAGAGGGTGGAGCCATCTCATTCCGCTGCATCCAAAAACATTGATGAGCTAGTGGCTACTGTGGATAAATCTTTGGCTGATATGATGATTCCTTCTCCAATTCAGGAGGGTAACAATGAACCAATCCAGCTAGATGACGACGAGCCCCCATCTCCTACGGGCACCGAAATACTTGGTTTAGAGAATGAAATGGACGTCCAGAATGATGATTTCCAAGAGGGAATGATTTCCGCTCTCAGAGGAGTTTTGGATATTCCAAGTGCAGAAAATGTTCAGGAGGAAGATAGCATTGAACAACCTACCATTCCGAACTGGTTGAAGGAAAGAATGAAGATACAAGCGCCAGTCGAGACTCAAGAAGAAGATGACACTGCAAATTTCTGGCTAGGTTAGAACAAGTTGTTGTAAAGAAGTCTGCCAAGAAATTCTCCACGATTCAGAGGGACAAAGCCGGTGGTCGTTCCGTACAGATTGCAGTGCCAACGGTTGACAAAACACGAGATGAAATCACTCCCCATGAGTACACCATTACCACCATAGACCTAGGCCCAACAACAAAAGGTCAGGAAGTTGAAGAATTGGATAACTCAGTCTCTACCATCAAGGCAAGACTAGAGAAGGAAGTGGCGAAGAAGAAAGAATACAAGGAGGTCAAGCACCTGAAGGAGTATATTCAGCATCTGACCCAACCACTCAACCAGGGTGATGCAGTAGCTCCTCCTCTTCTAAATTCCTCACAGGAAACAGCTAAGGACGTTGAAGAGGGTATGGTCACGGCCAAGGAAGCCAAGGAATGGATGACAGATAAAGGCACAGAAGCGGCTTCATTCATGGAGAGATTGACACTCGCCTACGGACAAACTTCCTCATTCCTTTCCAAACTGGTTGTCATGACAAAAGTTTGGGACAACCTCCCGGATATTCAGGAGAGGCTCATTCCATGCCTCAAAGTGCTGAAGGGCGTCCCAAAATAGGAATTGGTCGAGGGAAAGATAATTGCAGTAGGTGTCGCTTATGACTTCCACCATTAGTATTGGGCATTGACAATACGGAGCGAGGTTTTGGAGAAAGCAAAGGCTGATGGACTTAGAGTGGAGGAACAAATCCGAGAAATTCAGAGAAAGATTTACCTTATAGCTGCGGACGTGTTTGATAAAGATATTGTCCGAGTGAATGACATGCAGCTAGAAAGACTAAAGAGCAAAGTTCAAGAAATCTTCTTCTCTACCACGGGATCAATTCTGAGACAAGACTTCACAAGAGTGGCAAACCTCTTATCCATCCGGGATGCCTTCCTGAAGCAAGAACTGGAATGGGAGAGTGCCTTTGCTAGATATGCTGAGGACTTGGACGGGCTGGAATTCAGAATAAGCATGCTGCCACCAGTCACGATGGAGGAAGTCATTACGATCGTGTCCAGATTCATTGAACACACTGCTGCTCACGAGGATAGGGATGCACTCCCTTGAAAATAGCTCCAGATGCCACTTCACTCCTTGTTTACTCATTGTTTACTAATGATATTTTGGGAAACCTTAATCAGGGTTGATTTGTATTAATCTTGGCCGTTAATGTTGTTTTAATCTTGGCCTTTCATTTGCTCTTAAAAACTCTATATAAACTCTTAAACTCTCATTTTCATTTGGTGAAGAAAGTGTATGAGATTGTTGCGTTTTGCTACATCCGATAATAAAAGCTCTTATGCATGATTTGCTTTGAATCCCTTTTATTGTCAAGTGGTTTGCAAGGTTGCATAACTTCTTCAACAATAGATTAGAATTAGAGTAGAACATGAGATTAAAAGTAAGATAGAATTTGATTAGAATTAAGATAGAATTTGCTTTAAATGTTGTTAAGTGAATGCAAGATTTGATAGTATAGATTTATGGTGAAACATTGTTCATACTTTCTTTGGATAGATGATTTTCATTCAATGCGTAAAGTTAGCCTGAGCTTATGATTGTGGATGCTTAGCTTCAGTCTTATTTGAGACATGAAAGTTATTATCACACCCTTTGAAGATTGCACCCACTTTGTGTAATTGTCCCAGGGAGGTGAAGCAAAGCGTGGTTACCAGTTTCACCTAATCTTTACCGTCTCTTGAATTCTTAGGAGTAGATTAGAACCTCTAAACCCTTAATCCTTTATCCCTTTTTTTTTTGGAATCCCAAACTGAAAATCCCAACAGAAGAACCACTTAATGATAAATCCGTCTAAGTCCTTAACTTGTGAAGAAATTGCTAAACGTAAGTCCCTTTGTGTATTACCAGCATATCACAACGCCCATTGAGCTTATCCACATGTCATGACCTAACGAAAGAAACCTTGGAGTCACCATATGATCTTCTCGCAATCTTAGCATACGCAGTGATTTTGTTCAAGAGAGGATAGAGTGTCTTTGGACATTTTATTCTGTGTGTGTTCGGTGGATGATAAAACGTACACCAACAAGCCTTTGTCCCTTTCTTTAATCCTCTTGATTTTTGCTCTCATTTTGACCCCTTGAGCAATACAGTTTCAATGGCACTTCCATTCATGTTTCAGTTCAGCTAGCCTACTTTGGAGTTCATTGTTATTCAGATTGTTATGAAGTTCCTCTTAGCATTCAACCATTTGCTATTACCCGTCCTTCTCCTATCAAGAGTTTTTTTCATACCAATAGTGGTAAGAAAGGATTTCCATACCTTAATCAAGTTCTCCCAAATTATAATGGCAGATTTGGTTGGGAAAATCCTTAATTAGAATTTCTAATGGTGTGAACTCCATTTATGTTGTCCTAATCTTCAAGAAATTAACATTCAGCTTGTACAAAACATTTCTTGAAGTTTCTATTATTAGTGGTGTTCTCTTGAATCATAACTGAAACTTCAAGTGGACGATGGTTAGACATTGTAGAGAGAAATACCCTCACAAATTTACTACCCTCTGTTGAATGCACAAGACAACTAAGAGGGTGGGTTGAATCAGTTGTGCCTTAAAACTTCAAAACCCTCATAAACATCCAGATCCGCATTCATTCAATTAACCCTTAATCTGTTATAATGATTTAGCATGAAAAGCAAATAACAGAAACTGAAACAAATCAACAACATACACAAGAGAACACCAGATTTATGTGGAAAACCCAAGATGGGAAAAACCACAGTGAGGATTAGCTCACAATAAAAAGTAACATCAACACCGATCACAAAGGGCTCATTGTTGGAGGGCACACTGCCCAGAAGAAAGAAAGAAAGGGCTCACTGCCAAAATAGAAAAGAAGATAGATAAGAATGTTACACAAAGAAATCCATCTCAATGCAACAAAGAAATTCCACCACAATGTCACCAACACCTTCGCAGTCTAAATGAAGAATTGTAGACACCTTCTGCTCACTGCATCCAACAATCTAACACATGAAAGCTCGCACTGCACTTCCCAAATTCGCACCTCACAACTCTGCAATTCGCATCATTCACATCTATCTTATCATCCCTCAACAACTCAAATCTTATTTATACCATCTTCAACCTTGAAACCATTCTCCAAGGTTGGCTATGCACCTCAAATGTGCAAATTCAAATTAGATTGGCACCAAACATTCCCACAGTGGAAAGGAATGAAGGCGGACCACAACACACCTTAGTTAGGACCTAAATCCACTCATACACGCCACGCCATGCTTCCACAAATTTCATAAGTAGTGTAACACCCAAGGTCAGTCGTTGCCTATGTAAACACCATTAAACTTTTAAGTACACGCTTCCTTTGATCCAACAACAACTTGCAGACAAAATATGTCACCTGAACACAATCTGGAATATTCCACAAACATCCTAAAATCCCACAAACTCCTTCGCAACAACTTTCATCTAGAGAATGTACACACCCAGTATACTCAAACAACTCTTCCATACACTGTAACTTAAGAAACTGACTTCTGAAGCACCAAACCTCAAGCAACTTCAACTGAAGAAAGATACCAACACTATCAACATGCCTTCAAATCTGCAAGACCTGAAACCAAACTGCGGAGAAACGTGGTGCAAAAACATTTCTCCCAGACACCTCTGCAATACACAGTTCACACACAGGTGAACACAACTTCTTCTACATAGCAATCCAGCACATCAAATTGTGAATACACCTTTGATCAACATATCCGAAATGCACAAGTAGATCTTCAACTAGAAGAACTGCGGAGCAAAATAGAACACTACTTTGCAACCCAGAACAACACTGCAACTCACTGTTTCCTCTTTTTATCAAATTTTCTCAAAAGCACTTGGAAACCAAGCACCAGAGACACATCCTAAACATCTTCAATACTTTTTCAACACTACAGAACCAACTACAACCTAGCAACTCAACCATACATCCATAGACAAAAGGTTATCAAAGCAACACTAGAGGTTGACACCAGTAGCTTACTAATGACAACATAATGCAACTAATCAAAGCATCAATAATGCAACAACATAGACAACACCAACAACTACACATACTCTTGCAACAATCTTCTACTCATCAATGACAACACAAGCTTGTTGACATCAATGACAACACCAACTGCTCATACTTGCAACACCCTCATCATCACAAGCCTAGAAGGAGTGTTTACTTGAGTAGAATCTATCAAGTCTAGAATAAAGTCTTTTTTGGACTTTTGGGTTATTGCACCAAGTATACCATATATTCTTGCTATCCTTTTTTCTATTCTCAAGTGGATCAAGTAAATTGAGAATTCTCTTTACATGTAGACTAAAAACATAAATCATTACCTTTCCATGTTAGAGTTTTACCCCTAGTTTGTCTTTTTTATACTCTACCATGTTGAAGTCACCCCCTATTATTCAAGAACTTTTAGGCAATTTATTAGCAATCCATCTCCAAAGCTCACTTATCTCCCTATAGTCATCAGAAGAATATACTAATGCAACTATATATATAGAGGGGGGATAATTTCTTTCCAACTAAAATAGCAACCCAACCCTTCCCTTTATCACGATTGAAGGAAAAAAGGCTTAACATCTTCCCTTGCAAATCTTAGACAACATTCTTGACTAAAACCGATGGTTTTCACTTATTGAAGCAATAGGAAGTCAAGGTCACTTTTAGAATTACAAAAAAGATATTAATACATACTTCTTATTAGGGGCCTCCAAGCCCCTAACATTCCAACTTATATAATTTAACCTCAACTGAAAGGTCGGAAGAAGAGCTCTTTAACCCTTTATACAACCTTTCAACACAACCTAGGATCTTTTCTTCATTCCCTTTTGTTCCCCTAGTAGGTAACTTGAGGTTGGCTCTATAGGTTTCCTCCTAGAATCATTCACAAATTCATTAAATAAAGTCCCCTCTTTAATTTCTCCTTCAAAGTCCTTATGAGCAAAAGTTTTGTTTTTCACATCTTCCACCAATCTTCCACCAAGGGACTTTTGTCTCTTAGCTCCTCCCACAAATATAGTCTTGCCTTGTTCAACTTGCATGACACATGGTCAGTCTCCTCCAAAATTGCTTACCATGGGAGTCTTGATTATTCTACATTCTTGATTTCAACAATCTCACTACTAAGCTCATTTCTTATTTTATAAATCTCATAATTTATGCAACTTTTGCAATCCTTATTAAGCAATGAGGGACATTTAGGAACATTCTTTGTTCAAAAGGTAAGGAGCCATTATCTCTATACAGACCCTGTTTCATCCCAACAACCTCTTCGGTTTCAATTATTTTCCTGTCAGATTCTTGATGAATGACACATTTTCTCAAGAAATATGGGTACTTTTGTCATCTACAAGAATATTTGGTATCTTTACGACTTCATTCAATTTTTCTCTGTTGCCAATCACATTTACATTAAAAAAACATCGAATTCCCCTAGTTGGCTAACTTTGAATTGGATTGTCTTTTTATCAAGTTTGAAACATATTGCCTCGAGAATGGGGTTTTCCAAATTGACTACTCATAGGACTCTAACATTCATGTGAGGCAAGGTCACCCTCGTATTTTCAACCTAAAGCACATTACCCAAGAGCTTAAGGGGATAGGGAATAAGAACCCATAACTAACGTGGGAGATCTTTTATTTCAACCCACCTAGGTATTGACTTAACTAAAACCCCACAAGTGAGTTCAGAGTTCCAAGGAACTGCTCTAAAAATTGAAAGTACCTAGGTATTTTTGCATGCTTGCATTTTTAAAAAAGGCAACAACATACCTTGTTGCACCATTCTACAGAAAGAAACATACAACCCTGTTTTTTGCTCCAAATATTCAAGACCCGTTCATTAAAAAATCTTCTAGACAGCAATGCATCACTATCAAGGCAAACAAAAACAATAACAATACTTTTAAGTCATTCCTCTTGCTTTTTTACAACTTCCATAGCAACATTAGGCTTAATAACAAGTATCTTAGCACGAGGATTTCCTACCATGCTCCTCTCTTCCATTGTTGGGGCCTCTTCCCTCAACAAATCTATACACTTCGTCTCCATGACAATATCTTGTATCAAATTTGGCCATTTCAGATGTTTGGGTCAATTCATCGGCTCACAAGGCACTCTTGTATGATTTTTTTTCCACCTTCAATGTTGTCACTATATTTTTCTTCTTAATGCATTGCCTCCAATAACTTTTCTCTCTTTGGTACCAAACTTTTCCATTCACATCATATCTTGCAATCACAAACTTTGATATGTTGTAGCCTCTATGTTAACTTTTGGCTTGAACAAAGGGAAGATGGTACTACCTCACTGCCATTCTAACATAGAGTTTTGCTCAATTTAATACACACAAAGGATGATGAAGGGGAAGAACACCTACCACACCACAACACGCAAAATTTAATTTTGAAAAAATTTACAAAGAACAATATTATGAACGTTAACAAACCACCTAACAACCAACACAAACCATACATAAAATACCCCAATCAGCACCAAACAAACAAAAAAGCACCAATAACACAAAAGAGAGCTAAAATGAGAAGCACGTAGCAACCAATTCAATTGCAAGAGAATGTGAAGGTCTAAAAGGGCAATAATGAGGGATGATGGTTCATCTTCTTAACCAAGCTCCAAAGCACCACCTTCACCTCACTACTCTATGATTGACTAGATCTCTCCCAATTAGTAGGAAGATTAATTTATCTAACCTTATCTCGACCAATTATTACCTACGTCATTGGTATTGCATCTAGATTTATGCAAGATCCTTATATGGATCACTAGAAGATGGTTTAAAGAATATTAAGATATATCAAAACTTTACTTAATTATGGTCTTTATTACTCCTACACCAAGAATGCTAATTTATTTGACTATCGTGACACTAACTATGCTAGTAATTCTCTTGATAGGGAATCTACCTCATGTTATATCTTCAAATGTGGTGCAAGTGCTATTACATGTAGTAAAAAGCAACCTACCATGGCTCTTTCATCCAAGGAATCTAAATACAAAAGTGCAACAAAAGAAGCAAAGGAATGTGGCTGAAGAGATTATTGAATAAGGTTCCATATGGGTACCAGTAAGAGTACCAGTTTATTGTGTGATAGCCAAAGATAGATTGTACTTTCCAAGAATCTAGATCTGCATCAAAAAATAAAGTGCATTGAAATCCATGCACATTTCATTCAAGAAAAAGTTTTCAATGGTGAAATGGCACTCTAGTTCTACCAAACCAATGATTAGGTGGTAGAAATGTTTTCAAAGCCTCTATGTTGTGCCAAATTTTGTAAATTTAGAATAATGTTGAGCCTCAAGGAGTCGTAATTGAGGGAGATTGTGCATGACAATGACACCTAGTGGCCGACTCTGGATATAAGTCTCAAACCTATAGGCAAGGCACTTGTAAGACCTAAAAGGCATTGGATAAGGCCTACACTACAAGAAAGGCATTTGTAAAAGTCTAGTAATGCATTGAATAGGACCTAGACCAACAAGCCAGGCACTTGTAAGATCTATAGATTATGTATCAATGTATTGCTCCTTTGTATTCCTCTTCCATTGAAAAAGCAATGTAAAAAGGCTCCAAGTCCTGTGGACATTGTATGTAGGTACCTTCAAAGAAAACTCCCCATGTTAAGGAGCAATTGTAAACAAGAACTTGGTGGGGGCATTAAGCTTTGGGGCGGCCTCTAATAGAAATTCTAAAGTCCCTTGTGTTGCATCATTTTGAGAAAACTAGGATATAAATTATAGAAGGGATTGGTCATGTAGTCTGAAATGTATGATCTTCATTTTAGCATATATTTTTGTCCCTGTGGCATGCTACTCAAAGAAGTCTTGTGTCACTAGAATTTTCGTCTTTCTTTTTTAAATAAATTAACGACATATACCATCCTATAAACATTAAGGGGAAGTGCTAGAGCATAATATTTTTTTGGGGGGGGGGGGGGCATACATTTTTATAAGTGGTTCCCATAACACTAATAAGATTCAGTTTAATATATGGTAGTCTTATATTTATATTCATGACACATATGATCATTGACTATTAATTATTTAATGAATAGTTTAATATAATATTACTTTATTAATTAAAAATCATTTACCTTTATGTCATATATGGCCATTTGGGGTTGACTATTAATTAAAAGATTAATATAATATTATTTTATTAATTAAAGGATCATATACCTTAATTGAAAACGTATAACCAACCAAAGAGTACTAGATGGTTTCATCCTATATTTAAGGATTCCCATTTGAGGAAATATATCATTAGATATATGGATTTGGCAATTGAAGTCTACAAGAGGTATTTAGGCTGTATAGTTTGGAGGGAAGAAGAGTATGAAAAGACAAATTCTGGATGTAAGTTTTATCAACAAAATTGAATGATGATTTTTTGTGGGATTTCTGGCCGTGGGGTTTTCTCCACATAAATATGTGTATTGTGCAATGTTGTCTCCATTTTTATTTCTGTATATTTTATTTCATTGTATTGTAGTCAATGATTACATGGCTGAACCTAATAATATTAAAATCTTCACCTTAAGTTACCTTCCACAATAACGTCCTTCTCAAGTGAGAGTCATTTTGAGTCTTTTGAATTGTGATTTTGAGTCTTTTGAATTATGATTTAGCTTCAGTCTTATTATTAGAGTTCCATTCCATTTATACCGGGGTGATTTCCATCAAAAGATGGTTGAAGGTATACCCAATCTTAAACCCTACATGTTAGGAGTGCATAAAAAATGCACCTTGGGTGAGCATATCAAATCAAACTTTCCTTTACTGCAACAAAGTTCCATCTGATTACACTTTAGACTTAATTTGCTCAGATGTATGTGGAGATCTATCCACCCTATCAATGGCAATATTTACCTTCTTACTTTCATTCATAACTACCCTAGAAGAACTTGGATTTTCTTCCTTAAAGCTAAATCAGATGTGATTGCTAAGCTTGCTGAGTGCAAGGAGAGAAAGAGAATGAATGCATTAAGATTTGAGCAAATATTTAACAAAGGAATTTAACTTGTATTAGAGAGCTGCTGGTGTTAAGGGGGGATGGACAGGGACATATAATCCACAGCAAAATGGGAAGGCAGAACCTAAAAATCATTCTATCATAAGGATGGGTAAGCCTATGATTCATTATATGGAGCTTCCAATGACTTTATAGGCTAAAGCTTACAATAAGTAGTTTATCTTCACAGTAGGTGTCCACATAGAGTCTTAATAGGGAATACTCCTCTAGAAGCTTTTTCAAGTAAGAAGAAGCCTTCTGTTTCACAGTTCCATGAGTTTGGCTGTCCTGCATATATTCATGCTCTTGGAAGGGATCCAGGTTGGATCCATCTTGCATGCAAGGGATCCTTCCTTGGTATAGGTAAAAAGTCCAAAAGTTGTAGAGTTCGCATTCTTAAGGAATCCTTCTTTGGTATAGGGAAGCCTAAATGGCTAACCTCTACCCTGCAAGATGTTCAGAAGGTAGATGCACCTCAAAGTTCTAACAATTGGTCATTCAACTTGAGATCTTCCAGTTGAGTTCCTCTTATATCTAACACTATTAATCTACTGATAAAGAAACTTCAATGTATGAGAGCAGCACAAAATTAGATTGGCAAGAAGCCGTGCAAGAGGAGTATGAGAGCATTGATGGTAGATTACAAGTGGGATGTAGCTCCTAAACACAAAGACAAAAAGGTGATGAGCAGCAGATGGCTTTACAAGACAACGCGTGCAGCTGATGGCAACATTGGTAAAAGGTGATATTTGTTGCCAAAGACTTTTCACAAGAGAAGGTATATATTATTATGAGGCATTTGCTCTTGTTTCTAAATATACTTCTACTCAAGTTGTTTTGTCACTTCAACTTTATTTAATTGGAATCTTCATCGAATGGATGTTAACAGGGTATTCCTCAATGAAAAGGCTGTGTTTGCAGACTCAAGAAGGTTCTTTATGGCCTTATGCAAGCTTGCCAGGCTTCGTATGCCTGAATTGATGGGTACATTTCTCAATTGGAATTCTTGAGTACAGCAGCTAATCCTAACCTATATAATCTTGTTGAGGATGGTGAAAATTTGCTGAATGTACTCTATTTGATGGCCATATCTTAGGAAGTGACTCTCCCAAATTAATTCCTTGGGTTAAGAGGAAGATTGGCAGGAAGTTTGACGTGAAGAGCTTGGGTGATTCACTCTTTTTCTTAGGCCTTTAAATTTGGAATTAAAAGGGTAAGGTATTTCTTTCTCACAGAAAATATGACTTAGAAATGTTGAAGAGGTTCTACATTGTCAATTGTAAATCCATTTCTACTTCTATGGTTCCAAACTTAAAGCTAATTCCAAATGATGGCACTGAACTTGTTGATGAAACAAAACATAAGCAATTAATTGGTTCCTTGATGTATCTGTTAAAACAAAACACCAGATATGTGCTATGCAGTCCATAAACTTTAGTCAATTCATGGTTGCTCCAAGGAAATCACATTGACCAGCAGCCAAGCACATATTGAGATATATCCCAGATGATGGCATTGAACTTGTTAATGGAACCAACTACACAATTGATTTGTTCCTCGACACATCTGATAAACAAAACACCAAAGGAGTAAAGCACAAACAATGCAGCAGAATTTACAGCCCTCATAAAGGATCTTAGATTTTGTCTGGAAAAGTGTCACAAAGAAGCAGGCATTTTTAGTAACCATGTTCACAGAAGGGAAAATGAACCAGCATTTGAGAATCAAAAGGCTGTTAGCTGAAACAGAATATATATCACTTTATTTGCAGCTCTTATCTCAAAGACAGCTTAAAATGAAAAGATGAAAACTTTTAGCTTTGGAAAAGTACATTATGAAGAAAATTAAAGTTGAAATTACCAACAGAAAAGCAACTCAAAGTCCACAGAGGACTCAGAATAATAGAAGATTGATCAGGGTGGTCCACAATTTGCTAATAATTTTTCCAGTGATAATCACAGTAATACTTCACCAAGCTGGCCCCCACCCAACTTCAAGCCTGAGAGGGAAAGACCACATTAACTTCTTGACTACGAAATTGAAAGTATATGTCTCAAATTGGAAGAATATTAAATATATGTTTGATATTCTTCAGAAGCTTGTTAATTGAAGGAGATATCTTTATATCTTAAGAGAATTTATATATGAACTTCCAAATGTTAGTTTTTATGATCAGATGTAAATAAGCAGATTTTAATTCAAATTCAAACACAAAGACACAGCATATACCCTGGGAAAACCCTCCACTTGACGGAGAAAAACCCAGCAACAATATATCACTTATATATTGAATATCGACAATTGTCTCCTTTACAAAGAGGCCGATAATAAGGCCGAATAATAGCACCTCAACTTGATGCAAATACAGAATGAATTATATCTTCTTGCTGATGATAAACTCAGCCTTCTATAATGCTTCAATCTGCACTTGAAGTATTCGCACTTAACTGAACTCGAACTATGATGAATATGAATAATGAAAATACAATGAAGAAGTATCGAATATATATACACATGCTAATGAAAGGACGCATCTACTTAATCTTCATGTCGGCTTTCTTTAATAATCGCATCTCCTTGACATATGAAGTCGGCCTCTATATGAAGTCGGCCTCCAAAGATCATATCCCTTCAAGAAATCGCGGCTCCAAGATGTCGGCCATATTAACAATAATTAAATATTAATTGAAGTGTGATGATGAAGCGCCTCTTCATCAACCGTTGCCTTACAAATTAAATAGCCATTAGGCTATCATTTAATTTGTTCTTCATAGAATGATCTGGGCTGGAAGTAGAAGCCGACGCTGCCATGTAACATGAACACTCCCTCTCAACTAGGGAGGAATACTTCCAGCCATGCAAGACATATCACCTCATCCTGATATCAACCATCATGGCTACTCCCATGTATGCTAAATGTGCACAAGTGCCCATCACGGAATCACTCAACGTGATGTCGTCACCTCATTGTGACGTTCACCATGGCTACTCCCAGAGGGTGAAAAGCACAAGTACAAGAAAATCATCACAGACTCTCTCACGTGATGTTGACATGGAGTCACACACATGACATCCACCATGGCTACTCCCAGAGGGTGGAAACAAGGGCTTTCACCTCAAATCTCTCTCACAGAGAGAAATGCATTAACAAGGGCTTGCACCTCAAATCCCTCTCACAGAGAGAAATGCATTAAAGAAAATCACTAATGTTGAGACTCCCTCTCAGCTACGACTTCATTCTCCACCATACCAAGCTTGTCTCGAAAGTACACAAACTTTATCCTGGAAAAAGGCTTGGTGAGAATATCTGCCATCTGCTCATCAGTGCTGATATACTTCAACTGGATTGCTTTCCTCAATACCATATCTCTAATATAGTGGTATTTAATCTCAACATGTTTAGTTATGTCATGAAACACTGGATTGACAGAAAGCTTCACACAGCTTTGATTATCACAATGAATGACAGTCGGCTCCAACGATTGTCCAAACAATCTTGCAAGGAGCTTCTGAAACCACACTACTTCTCGAGCTGCCACACAAGCTGCAATATACTCAGCCTCTGCAGTGCTTAGAGCCACTGAAGACTACTTCCTGCTACACCAGGATATCATCGTAGACCCCAAACTGAAGCAACATCCAGAGGTGCTCTTCCGATCAGCAACACACCCTACCCAATCAGAATCAGAATACCCACGTAGCTCCAATTCCACACCAAAAGAATATCTCAAGCCATACCCAACTGTGCCACGCAAGTATCTCAGGATATGCTTTGCTGCAACTAGATGTATTTGCCTTGGTTCACACATGAGCTGACTAAGTGCACTCACTGCATAGCAAATATCTAGTCTAGTATTGACTAGATACATCAAAGATCCAATCAACTGCATGTCATCGTGGGATCCACCAGATTTGAACTAGCTACAGCCTCTTTTAGCTTCTGCAAGTTGGTCTCCATAGGTATAGACATGGATTTGCAATCCATCATACCAAACCTCTTCAGAATGTCAATAGTATACTTCCCTTGACTCAAAATGATCTCATCCGGCTTCTGCCATACTTCTAAACCAAGGAAGTAGTGCATGAGACCAAGATCCTTCATTTCAAATTCAGAAGCTAACTCCTTCTTGCATTTGATAATGAGGTGATCTTCTCCAGTAAGAATTAAATCATTAACATAGAGAACCAAGATTAATGCTTCGCCATCAATTACCTTGAAGTATAGGTTTGAATCAGCATCATTCTTGGAGAAGCTCAAGCTCATCAGGTATTGATCAATTCTTTCGTACCAAGCACGAGGAGCCTGCTTAAGGCCGTACAAAGCCTTCTTCAGCCTGCAAACATGAGACTCCTTCCCATGAACCTCAAAGCCATCAGGTTGCTCAATATATACCTCTTCCTCGATCACACCATTCAGAAATGTTGTCTTCACGTCCATTTGGTGTATCTTCCATCCTTTAGATGCTGCAATAGCAATGATGGTCCTAACGGATGTATAACGAGCAACTAGAGCAAAGGTTTCCTCATAGTCTACTCCCTCTTTCTGAGAGAATCCTCTCGCCACAAACCTAGCCTTGTACTTCTCAATGTTCCCATTAGCTGCATGCTTGATCTTGAAGAGCCACTTAGAAGAAACAACAGATTTTCCTTTAGGTCTAGATACGATGTCCCATACATCATTCTTGAGGATGGATTGATACTCTTCAGCCATAGCATCTCTCCACACTTGCTGACTAGTAGCTACCTCAACACTAGAAGGTCTAGACTTAATGATTTGACTCATCAATGCAACATAGCTTGAAAACTTGTGAGGCCTTTTGCTTTCTCTGAATGTTCCTCTCGGGGCTACAAACCTTTCTGCCTCCTGCATTGTTTGCCTAGCCCAAAGAGGTTTTTTACGACCAATCACAATATCTCTAGGCCCATCAGTAGGTTCCAAAGGCTCAACTAGATCATCATCTTCTTTAGGTTCAATAGCCTCCCTCTGAAAATCAGGAGTATGGTCAACTTCCATATCCTGAGGAGACTCTTGATCTTCATTGTCTATCTCCATATGAGTGCCCTTAGATCTCTTGAATGCAACATCCTCTTCAAATGTAACATCCCTACTAATCTCTATGAGTTTTTGACCTAGAATATAAACTCTGTAGGCTTTTGAAGAGTCGCTGTAGCCTACAAATATCCCCTTCTTGCCAGATGGTTCCAATTTTGTCCTTTTATCTTTAGGTACATGAATATACATTGGACAACCAAAGATCCTCAAATGACTTACTTCCAGCTTCACCCTTGTGAATGCTTCCTTGGGAGTCATGTTCTCCAAAATACGGTGAGGGCTTCTATTCTGAACATAAACAACTGTCCTAGATGCTTCAGCCCAAAGGAAGGTTTGCGAATCTTAATTATGTATCATGGCTTTGGTTGCTTCTACAATAGATCTGTTCTTCCTTTTTGCGACACCGTTTTGCTAAGGATTGTAAGGGACACAAAACTCCCTCTTAATCCCTGCTTCAATGCAAAAGTTACAAAAGCTTCTGGAGATGTATTCTCCTCCGTTGTCGGATCTCAGAACTTTGATCCTCTTCCCAGACAAGTTCTCTACCTGAGCTTTAAATTCTTTGAATCTCTCAAGTACTTCCTCAGATTCTTTAGATTTCAAGAAATAAATCCAGGTCTTTCTAGAGTAGTCATCAATGAAAATAATGTAGTACAAGAAACCACTCAAAGAAACAACAAACATTGGACCACATAAATCAGAATGAATAAGATCTAGAAAACATTTAGATCTACTTTCACTACTATGAAATGGACCTTTAGTATTCTTACCCAATGTGCAACCTCTGCAAGTGCCTTCATGCTCCTGGTTGAGTTTAGAATGGCCCGTGACCATCTTCTCCATGGTTGGTAGTGCTCGAAAGTGAAGATGAGCAAGTCTTCTATGCCAAAGTTCACACGAACTTGATGAATCATGCAACAAAGCCTGAAGTGGATGAGTGCAAAGTCTGTAGAGACTCTCATGTCGAACTCCAATCACTCGAGCAGTCTTGATACTTGAGTTCTTTGGCCATGCAAAAACTTTACCTTAGGAGACTCTCATATCGAACTCCAATCACCCGAGCAGTCTTGATACTTGAGTTCTTTGGCCATGCAAGAACTTTACCTTAGGAGAATGCAACTTGGCACCCCTTGTCCTCCCACGCTGAGATAGAGAAAAGGTTTCGCTTGATACTAGGAACAAATAGAACATCACTCAACTGTAAGGAGATGCCGAAATCTAGGTGAAGAGAGGAGGTCCCAACTCCTTTCACATAATAGCTTTTATCATCACCAATAATGACTTGAACACTAGAATCTCTCTCCACCAAATCAAATAGATGCTCTCTAAATCCAGTGATGTGGCGAGAGGCACCACTATCAATCAACCAAGTGTTACATTGCTTGATAAGGCAGAATAGAATAGAAAATCACTTGAATCCTTCTGCAAAGAGATCTCACCCACATCTACAATTGAAGCCTACTGCTTAGGTCTGGTTGGGCAATCCTTTGCATAGTGACCAAACTTGTCACATCTAAAACATTGAATGCGAGAAAGATCCTTCTTCTTCTTAGATGCAAGAGCACCATCAGATCCTTTATCTCTATTTCTCTTGAAGTAGCCTTTCTTCCCTTCTTTTCCTTTCTTCTTCGAGGATTGAGCGGCAAGAACATGAATGTCTTCATTTGTAGAGCTTTGACCAATGCCTCTTGCAGCCAACCTTGATTCTTCTTGAATACAATCCGCCCTCAAACGATCAAACTTAGGAAGTTTTGATCTCCCACTGATTCCTTGGATGAATGGCTCCCAAGATTGAGGAAGACCATTAAGAGCCAACATAGCCAAATCCTTATCATCCACCAAATGCCCAATGGTAGAGAGTTGATCTCTCAATTCGGTAATCTTCATGAAGAATGAGATGACGGATTCTCCTTTCGCCATCTTGATATGATGAAGTTGTTGCTTTAATGCAAGAGCTCGACTTGTGTTGTTGATCTCATACATCTCCTCCAAGGTCTTGAACATGTCTCTTGCAGTTTTCAACTTGGAGATGATTGGCACAATGTGGTCTTTCACATAATCAACCAACATCTTTTTCACCTTAGTGCCATTTCTCTTCCATTGAGACTTCTCATTCTCATCGGATGGTTCGGGAAGTTCACCCTCCACGAACTCAGCGAACTCATTTTCTTCCAAAGCGAGCATGACTCTAAACTTCCAAGATGTGAAGTTGATAGCACGCTCGAGTCTATCTTCGATATTGAGCCCGTTCACCATCTTGACAATAAGATAGATGCAATCAAGGATGAGAATAAGAGTGGAGGATAGCACTGCTTGAATAAATCTGATCATGATCTTTCTTATACCCGCTCTAATACCATGTTAGTTTTTATGATCAGATGTAAATAAGCAGATTTTAATTCAAATTCAAACACAAAGACACAGCATATACCCTGGGAAAACCCTCCACTTGAGGGAGAAAAACCCAGCAACAATATATCACTTATATATTGAATATCAACAATTGTCTCTTTTACAAAGAGGCCAAATAATAGCACCTCAACTTGATGCAAATACAGAATGAATTATATCTTCTTGCTGATGATAAACTCAGCCTTCTATAATGCTTCGATCTGCACTTGAAGTATTCGCACTTAACTGAACTCGAACTATGATGAATATGAATAATGAAAATACAATGAAGAAGTATCGAATATATATACACATGCTAATGAAAGGACGCATCTACTTAATCTTCATGTCGGCTTTCTTTAATAATCGTGTCTCCTTGACATATGAAGTCGGCCTCCAAAGATCATATCCCTTCAAGAAATCGCGGCTCCAAGATGTCAGTCATATTAACAATAATTAAATATTATTTGAAGTGTTATGATGAAGCGTCTCTTCATCAACCATTGCCTTACAAATTAAATAGCTGTTAGGCTATCATTTAATTTGTTCTTCATAGAACGATCTGGGCTGGAAGTAGAAGCCCAACGCTGCCATGTAACATCAACACCAAAGACATTATAGCAGCTCCCACTATCACCTTTGCAATGAATGTCAGATATTGAACATCAAGATTGGAACATTTCGAAACCTCCAAATTGACATCAATGTGCTTGGCATCTCAGCTGTGGATGCCACTAAAGCATGTCAAACTCAAACAAAGGTAGCACGGGGAAGACATGCAAAATTTCTGACAATGGTAAGGATTTAATTAAATTGAGGAAACTGGAGGTTAGTTTGGAAGCTGTTAATACTATGGCAGCATAGTCCATAAATTCTGTCTTCCGATTTCCCTTGTTCTAGTCAAGAATGAATCTGAGGATTTACAATTTTGGAGATGAAATGCTAGACACAGCGGCCTGTCTTATAGCACTCCAACAAGGAAACAATATGCTATTTTTCTTTAGCAGTAGCATAACAAACAGTCTTTGAACAACCTTGACAACTAGGTTCAGAATCCCTAGAAAGTTGTGGTTCCTTCAGGTGAAAAACTCCAGCTCACATTCTGTTTTAGACTGTATATATATACTAATACAAACCTTTCTTTTTTGTCAACAAGTAACATAAAATACAATCACGATATTTGTAAAATAGCCTTGATTGCATCATCTGCCTGTGGCCTACTGGTAAGGCAGGACAATGGCCAAGACAATGAGCCAGGATCCTGTGGCCTACCGGAAAGGATGAACAGTTTCCAAAGACAATGACCCAGGTTCTGATCCCTGGGCTTACTATGTATTAAGAGTGGGACAAAAAGCGGAGGCTGGCTACAGGTACCATAACCCTTGGATGGAGGCCAAATGTATTCAAAGTTTGATTATTGCAATCCCCCTTGGCTGGTGTGGGTGTTTGTTTGAGAGCTTGTATGATATTAAGTCCACAAAACAAATTTATTAGATTGAGCAGCCACTGAAATCCAAGTTTGGTCCCATCCCACAGGTAAAAGACAGAGAAAAGAAACAAGCAATCAAAGGAAATGCTGAAACATAGATAAAAATGAACTGCCTAAAGGCCTAAGGACCAACACTGGAGTCATCCAAGGCTTGTCTTTTGTTAGTGTCACATGACAAAAACAAATCCCAAAGATACCTAAAATGGATACATTCTTAGTACAGAAATGAATACATTCTTAGTACATGGAGTCAAGACACCAAAAACAACAGATTGATAACAAACTCAACCTAATAAGCTAAGGATCAAACCCAGAATGGAAAAGGCTAAGACACATGTGAGACATAAAACCTATGTGAATGAGCTTTAATTTAAAGGTTACTTGTTCATTATAAAGAAAGATAAATTTCTTTAAATTTCACCACCATTAAAATTTGCCATTATAAACTTAACAATTCGAGTATTCAACTTTTGTATCATGCCAGCTGTAATTATATAATCAAAAAGAGAAAAAATTTAAAAGCTCCATGCCATCAAATCTTACCATTTACCAATTTAGTTTGGTTCTTTTTAGTTTTGAAACTTGAACCAGGAACAATTAGATTCTCAAGATCTTTCCTCTTGATATTTTACAGTCCACATCTCAAATGTGGTTTCTCATAGATGTATCATTTAGTGTTTTACAGTTACCTATATTGGACTGACTAAAGATGGCAAGAGTGAATGACAAAAGAAGAAAATATGCTGATTGTAGATGATTCTAAGAATTAATAGTGAGTTGCAAACATGTAACAGGCAAATCAGAGGGCAAACCAAGAAGCATGCCAACAGTATGAGCTCGCATACCGGTACTGAACCACCATACCAGCATCAAGACTATATTACTCATCCATGGAACACACAAACCAATTACCCAGCTGCTAAAAATTCCATTTTCAAGGTTTCCCTAGTACGCAGAGCATGAAATATAACAGCTAAATATTCATTTCACCAGAATCTGCTATAATTAGAATAGATCAAGAGATAATCTAAAACCATGAATATAATGTACTGAGAGTTCCATGGCCAAATATAGTCATATCCATACAACTAAAACAGTAAGTCAACATAAAAGGCCATGAGAGTACATCTGTATACAAAACTTCCAGAATAAAATACTTGACACAAACATTACATGAATAAAATAAAGGAGAAAAGCCTTTAAAAACAAATAGATGAATAAAACAAAATTCAGGTAATTTCAAAATGCAAGGCATCACCAATCCAAAACAAAGGTTCTGTTTTGTGCAAGCGAAACGAAACCAGTTTTGAGCACACATGGATAACCTCCATCACCATGTCATGCAAATCAAAAAGCAAAACATGTTCCACCAGCTAAACTTCATAAAAGAGCTGTTAACACCAACCTTGGGTTTTCCAAACCATGTCATGGACTTGAAAGTAGCTAAACGCCTCACGAGGTCTCTTCGGTCCCAAGGCCTACACATAGGTGCAGGTGAGCTTGTAGATGTCGATGCAGATTTTAGATTGCTCCCAGATAATCTACGGGGTTGTGGACTGATTCTTGATGACGATGGACCCTTTGCCATCTGTCCAGGCATTGCTTTACGTGCACTATATGCAAGTTCCTTGGGTGAAGGAGTTCCAGGAGAACTGTCAAGACTCAATATACAATAAAATAAATGAATTTTTTTTCTGAAATTGGTCTAGATATCAGTGATTTTCCCAAACAATATAGCATCAATTTGATAGCAATATCTAAAAGAATATATATTGGAAACAAAATCAAAATGCAGTGTTGATATTTATCAAAACAAAAAAACATCATAGAACTTACAGTTTCCATAGCCAGATGAGAGAAACTAATTTATCTTCCTATCTCTTCAGTACAATGCACAATTGACTTCAACTCTTATGCCCATACTTACGATGAAAAACATGTATTTCATTCAGAATTGGGAATTCAAAATTTGAGCTTATGTCTGCAAGTGTTAAAACAATTTGATGAAAATTTTACGTAAGCTTTGACTTTACAACCTTACACAAGATTTTTTCATTTTTAGCTTCCCTTTGTGTAGAACAGAAAGCTTCTACTGTCCCCATATGTAGCTGGTGAAGATTAAGCCCTTTCTCCAAGATAGACATGGCAAGAGTTCAATTCATATACAGGGAATCATGAGCAGAATAGGGACAAGTCTGCATCACATTCATATACTTGGGCAGGTCACAACTATTTTAAGTTTTCAGACAGAACTAAGGCAGAATTCAGTTCTACAGACTGTACAAGCATCTCCTTATAGCAGTTAATATGATACATGAGTAGGTGTTTGGCATGGTTGTCAGAAATTTGACAGGTAGATGCCCCCAAATTCATATTTAAGCATAAATACGGTCTTAAACACTGGAATATATATTCATATTGGATTATTAAAAATTTAAGAAACTGATTTCTTTTTTCAATTTTATATTTCCATACCTATAAATTCAACATCCAGCCAGATCTCCCAGAGACATGATGAGGCAGGCATTTTTCATTTATAAATTATAGTTCTTACACTGATTCACTCAAAAAGAAAATGTGGAGCATAATGGAAAAGAGGTCCCCAAAAATTAGAGTCAATAAACCCCATGACATGGGATAATATTTAGAAGCAACTAGGAATGCACAGGTTTTGAATATGCTTCACTAAACAAGAACACTGATGCCCACAACTATATGTCGATGACTGCTAGTGAGCAAGTAGAAATTCAAATATGCAAGTGCTTGGAAAATTTGGGAATAAACCAGTATCTAAAATGTTGGATAATAGGAAATAGTGGATCAATAATCAATATCAATTCTGGATTTTACAATTGAAAATTATGCATAACTCGCTGAACTCACCATATGAGATATCATCAAGACCCCATTTTTTGAGATATCCGAAGTGTACCCAATTGGCATTTTACAAGCACACTGACCACTATAACCTTAGGGAGATAGCTACAGACCCTTTTTTAACCCTGCAGGTGGCCCCAGCCAACTTTTGAAACAGTGCAACAGGAAGATATAGAATCGTTTCCTTCAATCCAGGAGCTGCCATTTTTTAGCAGGAAGCCTTGTGCAGCTGCTAGAGAGGGTCCACTGGAGCTTTTGTGGTTCCCGCTGTTAAAAGAAGATTTTTTCCCAAATGGCAATATAGGCATGGTGAAATTTGTGTTATTAATTTTCTACTCAAAATTCTGAATACAGGACCCAAAAAATATGCAAGGGAAAGCTAAATTTTCCAATTATTAGTACTACTTCAATGCAAATTGCTCCTATTTTACTCAGTAATGCCCACTGAGAAAATTAAGTTATCCACCCCCCATGCAACCAGTGTCACACAAAGCACCCAGCTTATTGCTAGACATCGTGGAACCTGCCTACTCTAATAGACAGAGTACCCACAGTCCACCTTCATAGATGCATCCATAAAGGGTTGTCCAGCTGGTAGCAAGGATGACAAGCTTAAGATGCAATATCGTTGTTTCCAACGAAGATAAATTATATCAAAAAGTTAGTCGGAATTCAATATCCAACAGAGATATATATATATAAAGAAACTGTACCTTTCTACAGTTAGAAAATTAAAATATCACCACAAACAAACCCTAAACCCTCTTTAATTACCAAGAAGGAGCATCCCACATTCAGTGAAAAGAGAATAATCTTTTTCTGAAAAAATCTATTACAAAGGAATGTTATCAACTTTTGGTCCTATATAAGTGACAATTGATCGAAATTCTACCCTGCACCCAAATCTCCAACAACGTCCATTGGGATTTGGTGGAGTGGTAAATCAGGGAGCTTTCTGTGACAAGACCTGGGTTCAAACCCATTGGCCTGCCCTCTGCTGCGTGTTCCCTGTAGGACCAACAAACTTTCTAAACGGCTATCGTTCCAATTTTCCAAGTGTGAATGGTACCTTGCTAGGTATATAATATAACATTAAAAATAAACTCTAATAAAAAATAAAATATCTAACAAACCATTAAGTATAAGTGTTCAAATTCAGCTCAGTCCAGATCGAAGCAATCCAAACAATTTCACGACAACATTCGAGAAAGGCCAGGCGATCAATCAAAACCCTTAAAAAGTGCAACTAAAAAACACAAATATTTACAATCAAAACTCTTCCAGAGAGAAACTAAAAAATAAATAACCTAAAAATCCGAAATTCCCATGAGCTGCAACAGAAAACCAGCTGACTATTAACAGAATTGCAATAACGGGTGAAAAAGCTGCCACAAACCTGGCAGCTGATGACGGCAATTTGGGGTGGAATAGTTTGTCCATTGCCCTCTCGAAGCGCTTCTCGGCGTCATCCGTCATCTCTGCTCTGATGCCAATATCAATTTCCGCCAATTAACGCTGCGACGCTTCCTTCCCACGAAGTATCGATGATCTTTTTAAAGCTTGGATTTTTAAAAAAGTGAGCTAAAGTCGATAGGCCTAAATTTTGAGAAAATAAACTTTGCTTTATGTGTGACGTAGACTAATTCAATAATTCAATAATTTAAAAATAATATATTTATCTAGGTGGATATAATGAGTAAAGATTTTTAGATTAAAATTGTGTGTAGATTTTTACATGAAATTTCACATCATATTCCATGATCTATCATCAAGATGCAATGAAGATAGAGAGAAGAGTTTCTACATCCACTATTGTAGTCTATGATATATCATTCATTAGGGTATAATGAAAACTTCATGGTTTAGGTGGATATATATTTTTTAAATTAAAACTCTTAACTAAACAAGTGTCACGTAGTCACTAGTACTTGTCTTTATAGTATTGTAATTATAATCGTTTATATTTTAAAAATAATGTAAATTTTGTTAATGTAAATAAAATTAAATATAAGTTTTGTTAATTATAATATAAATAAATGTATTTTTTGTTAATTATAGTATTTTAGTTTTTATCATGGGACAATTAGTTATTTGCATGCTTATATTGTATGATCCTCCTATATTCTCTAAATGTTAATATACTAGCACTTGCAACTCTAGGAGGTGCAAGGGATGCGCCGATAGGAAATTCAAAGGAATGTTATCAAAAGCATGTTGGCACCTAATTGTACCACTGAGTCCTAACCGAATAATGTGTTTTTTACATTGTTAAAGGAGAACAGACTGCATGAGGCATAAATGACAATAGTTCACATTAGTGAGAAGTGTTGCCAGTCTTTCCCAGATGTTCTACATTTTACTCAGTTCGCTAATGCAATGTGTAAAGTAGGGAAGGTAGACAAGGCCTGGGAGCTTGTGCATTTAGCCAAAAACTAAGGGGATTTCCCTGAGTATAGTGCCCTTCAATGTGATATTGAATAGTCCTAGTTGGAGCATACTTGTATAGTGCTAAACAATGTAGAGGGCTAGGTGGGACGGCTGGTCTATAATTGTCTCCACATTGTGAAATTATGATTATATTGTGAAGAAGATCTATTTGCACAAAGATCACAGATAACAAAATATAATTGCCAAATCGATGGTGCCCAACATTGTGATTTCTTAGAGATCTCAAACCATAAAACTTTCCTATCACAAAGTACATTCTTCTGCTGGAATTTTTGTGATTTTGTGTTTCTTTTAATCAGATGATGCAAAATTTTACTTGGAGTTGAAACACCATGTATTCAATCGAAGACAGATAAGGGTTGGAATTATACATTCATTTCTAGCCAATTCAGCAGACTGAGAACTGAACAACTGGGTTCTCTTCTTTTGTATTTATATGTTCTTGCTCTAAGTGTCTGTACATGGCATACACTGTGAGCTGAAACTCTTGTTATTTTCAATCACCTTCACTCTATAAATTGTATTTGATGCTTTTATGTGTATTTAAGCATTCTTTCTAGCAAGGATAATAAAACCAAGGAGATACCATGTTTTCTTTAAGTTTCAGAGGGGAGGAAGATTCCATATTTCAGGATTTTCTGTCAACTTATACACAAAAAATGAAAAGAATATTTTACCAAAACTAAAAAGACATAAAAATCCTATTAAAAACTGTACTGGTGGATACTTACAAGACCATGCTTAGTTGATATGGGTGGACATGGCTTTCATGTTCTACAAAAGGAGGCTTGCCTTGCTTAAATTAAAGCAGGCAATTCTTTGCTAGCAGTTATGCTTCTTATCAATAGGAAAAACTGTCTGGAACAGACATTTTTAGGAGGTATTTTTCATGGTTAAGACTGTTTGAGTTAGAGTAGTAATGGGATGGGTGACCTTTTGGGAAGACCAGTGCTTCACCTCAGTGAGCATCACCTAGATGCAATGAGTGCTAAGTGGACCATTCATTATCATGAGAGTGGGTTCTTGTAAATCACTACTCATGAAACATGGGTCAATGAGTTTTGACTCATAAAACTGCATAGTTGAATTTTGATAGCAATATCATAATGAAGATATACATCACATCTTGATCTAATATTTGAATTGTATTCAACAAGAAGCAAAAACTGTGCTGCAATGCTGGACCATCTAAATTTGATCCCCTTATGGTTAAGGTGCAATGCTAGATGATTCAAAGGTGATCCAGTAACAGTTAAGGTGCAAACTTTAAGGCTCTTGGTTGTTTCAAGATTTTAGTTGGGTTATTTAAATTTCAAGAAAAATTTCAATTGAAGTAACACGGAAATGCTTTTACATCCTCTGAACTATATAGATAAGCAATGTGGCATAAATTTTGTATATAAAAGTTATATGAATTTTCTTTCTCGGAAGATATTTTAGCAGCTAATTCACAACAATATTTGTTCAAAAAAGATAAGCTTGGAAAAATAGGGGAGTTCATCATCAAGCTTTTTAGTAATTGTTCAGCATTTCTGAAAGCTAGAAAAACAAAGACTGTTGTTCCATAGACTATGTTTGACCTCGTGAACATTAAAATTCTTTTATTCTTATATTTTAGAATAAGAACTACAAGAAACAATATACTTCAAATTTTATCCATCATCAACTCAAAATGATGAACTTAATTCTTGCCATCTGTAAATAGTTGAAAGTTACCTGATATGAGTTTCACAACATTCAACATAATGTTTGAAGAGTAGTAGCTCTTAAACTTGCTTTAGATGATGTAGATAACCATGAAAATTATGCAAAGCAAGAGGTATTATATTTCATAACAAATAAGATAAAAAATGTACTTCACAATATCTGATGGAACACTTCTATTTATTCTTTTAGCAAATCTTGAAAGCAGACAAGTTATCCAAATATTCCATAGCAGGACAGCACCACAGGATATTCTTTCAGCTGATGGACATTTAGTAATGATTCCTTATGTCGAATATGTATAATAGGATTTTTTGTACTTACTTCACCTTACTCAAATTTACTTAAAACAGTGAACCCAAATGGTTTATGCTGCATCTCTCTCAACAGCTGAAGGAGACCACGAGTACACAAACACTACTGCACAAGAGTGTTGATTTCTTGCTATATTAAGGGAACTTTCAATCCTTTTATAATTGTTGAATGTTTTACGTTTCTCTACTCGAAAATCTGCTGCAGGCTCCTGTGCAGTTAAGGCAGTTGCTTATTTCTCATTGCTACAAATTTCAAGGTTTTCCAAAATCAATAGGGCATCTCAAACATTTGAAAGAGATAATAATCTTTGAGGGAAAACATGTTACGAGTCTGCCCCAAACAAGAACACCCATAACCACGCATCCTTCATATCAAGCCTAAAGAAGCAGTAGGAACCAATAAGCTTGTTCAGGCTATTCACCATCTCCTTCCAAGCATGTTGACGCGAACATCAATTTTTGTATATTATGTGGTTGTACTTTGTTGGTTTACAGTTCGTGCAATTACAGACTCTCACAGTAAGTCACAATCCATATCCAATAAGTCTCAATCACTTCAAATTTAACATTCTCGTCCTAAGGGCAAAACGCCAAAAAATCACTTAAACCTACATAGTCGACACCAGCTATGTTTCAAGTGGGCCATTTAAACCTACATAGTTGAGACCAGATATGTTTGAAGGTGGGTCATTTAATCTCAATCAAGCAAAGCACTATGAACAAAACCAATAGTGGAACAATATTTTAAATCTACAATTATCCTCTTCTAGATAGAAGATGAACAACAAAAACTAAATACCCAACTTGAAGGCCATTTAACCTTACCTCGAGATTCTGCACAAATAGCCACACACCAATTGAAATGCAGAGTTCGCTGGAAAAATCTTCTGAAACCCTACAAGAGCAATTTTTTTTTAAATGAGACGAACCAAAAAAAATCTCCTTACAGCTAAGACCAAATACACACACATCAATTGAAATGCAGGACCGAATATGTAAACAAAAAGATACAAAACTCACTGCACAAATAGCATCGTGCTCTGAATGGTGGCCGTAAGCCAAAATCAGTAGAGTTCGCAAGAAAAATCTTACAAAACCCTACAAGAGCAGAATTTCTTAAAAATGAGACGAACCGAAATCAATCTCCATACAGCTATTCACAGTAAACAAAAAAACCGGACCTGCAAGCAAAAACTGGACCTGCAAGCTATCGCAGTGCTTAATAGTCTACAACATACTTATAGCCCATATCGACGGTGATGAAGCGGCTCCCATGGAGCGTCACAACAAATATCGCCGCCCACCAAGCAGCTCCGTAGCAGGTTCAAGAAAAATGTGGTGGATTTACCCATATCTGCCAGCATTTAGATCTAAACAAGATTTGATGCGTGCGACATAAATCCAATTTGATTCAGAGATCTGAATATTAAATGCGAGTCATGATTTGTTTTCAGGCGGCGAGGAATGTTTAACTGGTTAGGCTATCCCGGTAACTGCTTTTTACGGGACCTGAATATGGTTTAACAGCAAAAAAAGACTGTTTTCAGGGCGTGAGACAGGTATGGCGGGTGTGAGACAGGTATTTCGGGCTTCTGTGGACTGGCAAGTCCACAATAAGAAGCCTATCGGCTAAATTAATAATAAAATTACATAATCATTTAAGAAATGCACATTAATGTTAATTATTATTAAAATTATGTAAATAATATATGTTTATATTGTACATCCTCTTATATTCTCTAAATGTTAATATATTAATAATAAAATTACATAATCATTTAATAAATACACATTGATGTTAATTATTATTAAAAATATGTAAATAATATATTAATCATTATAATGTAAATTATAGGATAATGCATGCCTATATTCTACGGTTTAATTTTTCATCATTCAACTTTAATATAGCGGCCTAATTTATATATCTTAAATTTAAGATATATATGCTAGTAGGGGCCCAACACATAACATGAATTAATATATTATTTTATTATATTATTAGATATATAATAATATTAAGATAAATAATCATATAATATAATTATATAATTATAATATTATATAATAATAATATAATATAATAATATTATTATATTATATGAATTAATTATACAATATTATTTTATTATATTATTAGATAAATAATAATATTTTAGTATATTATATAATAATATTATATTATATTATTTTATTCTATTATTAGATAAATAATAATATTTTAGTATATTTAATATAAGTTATAGTTAGGGGTCAAACATGGTTAGGTTCAAACTTTTATTAGGGTTGAGGTTCAAGTTTAATTAAGGTTGGGATTAGGGTTAGGGTTAGGGTTAAGGTTAGGGTTAGGGTTAGGGTTAGGGTTGGGGTTAGTTTTAGGGTTAGGATTATGGTTAGGGTTATGCTTAGGGTTAGGGTTAGGGTTAGGGTTAGGGTCATCATGAATAGGATTAGGGTTAGGGTTAGGATTAGGGTTATGGTTAGGGTTATGGTTAGGGTTAGGGTTAGGTTTACCATCACAAATAGGTTTATCATCATGGATTTGGATTAGGGTTATCATCATGAATAGGGATTAAGGCTACGGTTAGTGTTAGGGTTAGGGTTAGAGTTAGGTTTAGGGTTAGGATTAGGGTTAGGGTTAGGGTTAGGGTTAGGGTTATGGTTAGGTTCTAATCCTAATCTTAATCTTAATCCTAACCTTGACCTTAATCCTAACCCTAATCATAACCCTAACCCTAACCCTAACCCTAATCCCTATTTGTGATGATAACCTTAACCCTAACCCTAACTCTAATCCTAACCCTAATCCTATTCATGATGATAAACCTATTCACGATAATAACCCTAACCATAACCATAACCATAACCCTAACACTAACACTAACCCTAACCCTAACCTTAACTATAACCATAACCATAACCATAACCCTAATCCTAACACTAACCCTAGCCCTAATTGTAATCTTAATCCTAACCCTAACCCTAACCCTAATCCCTATTCATGATGATAAACCTATTCGTGATGATGACCCCAACCCTAATCCCAATTTTTACTATAACCCTAACCAAATTACTACATGTTATCATTAATAAACCTATCCCTAACCCTAACCATAACCATAACCATAACCCTAACATTAACTATAATCCCTATTCATGATGATAACCCCAACCCTAATACTAACCCTAACCCTAACCTTAACCCTAATCCCTATTCATAATGGTAAACCTATTCATGATGATAACCCTAACACTAACCATGATATAACCCTAACCCTAACCTTAATCCTAACCCTAACCCTAATCCTATTCATGAGGATAAACATAACCCTAATCCCAACCCTAACACTGACCCTAACCCTAATCCTATTCGTGATGATAACCCTAGCCCTAACCATAACCATAGCCATAACCATAACTATAACCATAACCATAACCCTAACCCTAACCCTAACCCTATCTTTAATAGTAATCCATATTCATGATGATAGCTCTAACCCTAACAATAACCATAAACCTAACCCTAACCCTAACCCTAATCCTATTCGTGATGATAAACCTAACCTTAATCCTAACCCTAACACTAAGCCTAACCCTAATCCTATTCATGATGATAATCTCATTTGTGATGATAAACCTATTCGCAATGATAACCCTAACCGTAACGATAACCCTAACCCTAACCCTAACCCTGACCATAACCTTAACCATAACCATAGCCCTAACCCTAACCCTAACCTGAATCCCTATTTGTGATGATAACCCTAACCCTAATGCCAATTTTAACTCTAACCCTAACCAAATTACTATATTTTATCATTTGTAAACATATCCCTAACCATAACCATAACCATAACCCTAACCCTAATAATCCTAATAACCCTAATCATTCATGATGATAAACTTATTTGTGATCATAACCCCAACCCTAATCCCAATTTTAACTCTAACCCTAACCAAATTACTATGATGATAAATTATTCATGATGATAAACCTATTCGTGATGATAACCCCAACCCTAATCCCAATTTTAACTCTAACCCTAACCAAATTACTATATTTTATCATTTATAAACCTATCTGTAACCATAACCCTAACCTTAATCCCTATTTATGATGATAAACCTATTTGTGATGATAACCCCAACCCTAATCCCAATTTTAACTCTAACCCTAACCAAATTACTATATTTTATCATTTATAAACCTATCCCTACAATAACCATAACCTTAACCCTAACCCTAACCCTAATCCCTATTCATCATGATAAACCTATTCTTGATGATCACCCCAACCCTAATACTAACCATAACCCTAACCCTGACCCTAACACTAACCCTAACCCTAACCCTAACTCTAATCCCTATTCAGATGATAACCCATAACCATAACCATAACCATAACCATAACCATAACCATAACCCCAACCCTAACCTTGATCCCTATTCGTAATGATAAACCTATTTGTGATGATAACCCCAATTGTAATCCCAATTTTAACTCTAACCCTAACCAAATTACTATATTTATCATTTATAAACATATCCCTAACCATAACCATAACCCTAACCCTAACTATAATCCCTATTCCTAATGATAAACCTATTGGTGATGATAACCCTAGCCATAACCCTGACCCTAATCCTAACCCTAACCCTAACCCTAATCCTAACTATAATCTTATTCATGATGATAATCCTATTCATGATGATAACCGTAATTGTAACCCTAACCATAACCCTAACCCTAACCCTAACCTTAATCCTAACCCTAACTATAATCCCTATTCGTGATGATAAACCTATTTATGGTGATAACCCCAACCCTAATCCCAATTTTAACTCTAATCCTAACCAAATTACTATATTTTATCATTTATAAACCTATCCCTAACCATAACCATAACCCTAACCCTAACTCTAACCCTAATCCCTATTCATGATGTTAAACCTATTTGTGATGATAACCCCAACCCTAATCCCAATTTTAACTCTAACCCTAACCAAATTACTATATTTATCATTTATAAACATATCCCTAACCATAAACATAACCCAAACCATAACCATAACCATAATCCTAACCTTGACCCTAACCCTAACTATAATCCATATTTGTGATGATAAACCTATTCGTGATGATAACCCTAACCCTAACCATAACCTTAACCCTAACCCTAACCCTAATCCTAACCATAACCATAACCATAACCCTAATCCTAACCCTAACCCTAATCATATTTGTGATGATAAACCTTACCCCAATCCTAACCGTAACACTAACCCTGACCCTAATCCTAACCCTAATCCTATTCATGATGATAACCATAACCATAACCATAACCCTAACCCTAACCCTAACCCTAACCCTAATCCTAACACTAACCCTAACCCTAATCCTAATCCTAACCCTAACCCTAACCTGAATCCCTATTCGTGATGATAACCCCAACCCTAGTCCCAATTTTATCTCTAACCCTAACCAAATTACTATATTTTATCAAATTTATAAACCTATCCCTAACCATAACCAAAACCCTAACCCTAACTCAGCCTAATTGAACCCTAGCACTAATCCTAACCCTATTTGAACCCTAACTGTAATTGAATCCTAACACTTACCATTGTTAAACTCTAATTGAACAATAACACTCTATAACCCTGATTGAATCCTAGTTGTAACCCTAATTCAACCTTAACTAAACTCTAATTGCACCCAAACCCTAATACTAACTCTAATTGAACCTGAATAAAACTTACCATAGTTAAACCCTAATTCAACAATAACACTTTTTAAGCATAGTCATAACACTAATTGAATCCTAGTTGAAACCCTAACTAACCTTAATTAAATATTGATTGCACCCAAACCCTAATTTATCTCTCATTGAACATTAATAATTAAACCCTAACTGCACTAAAACCCTAACCCTAACACTAATAGTAACCTAATTGAACCCTATACTTGAACCTAACTTATTTTTTAACCTTTAATTTATTTATTTGATTTTTTAATTTATTTATACTAAACATTTTCAACTCTCTATGATTTATCTTTGATTTCTTTTTGTGATCAAATATCTTTAATTTGATTTTTTTGTTTCATCAAATCTCTTTGATTTGATTTTTTTGTTGTTTCATCAAGTCTCTTTAATTTTGATTTTTTTTTGTTTTATGAAATCCTTGATTTTGATTCTTTTGTTTCATCAAATCTCTTTATTTTGATTTTTTTGTTTCATCAAATCTCTTTGTTTTGACTTTTTTCTTTCACCAAATCTCTTTAATTTTTTGTTTCATGAAATATCATTGATTTTCTTTAGTTTTTTGAAATCTGTTTGATTTTGATTTTTTTATTTCATCAAATTTCTTTGATTTATTAGAAAGCAAAAAATATATATTTAAAATTTATTCTAAACAAAGAAATTTAAAATATTTATTTCACTCTTAATTTTCTAAAATTTAGAAACTTCTTTCTTTTTGCTCTAATTTAAAAACTACTTTTATATGAAACTGTAAATTTAGAATTTTTGAATTTTTTTATGTAATAATAAATTTAAGATATTTTTTAATTTAATTTTCCAATTTTATAATTTGATACTTTAATTTAAAATATTTAAAAAGAACATTTTTTTCATTCATTTATAATTATATATATATATATAAGAGGACATCAAAGGATAATTTTCTTTTTTAAAGATTTTAAATATTTTTTGATTTTAAATATATTACTTTAGAATCTTGTAACTTTTATATACAATAATAAATTTAAGAAAGTTTTTTAGTACTTAACTTTCAAAATTCTAGAAATTTCTATTATTTGTAATAATTTAAGATAGTAACTTTCAATCTTTTTATGTGTAGTAATTTAATATAGAAACTTTGAATGAAATATAAATTTAAGAAAGTTCTTTCATACTCAATTTGAGATATTTTTGTGATCAATAAAATTACAAAACAGGAAAGACATGAAAAAATAAGAAAAAAATACCATAAATTTTTTATCTTATAAAAGACCACTTGTAACATATTACAAATTCCAAGGATAATAGGAGAAAAAAAATAGCATAAAATTTTTGTCTTATAAAATTAGAAGATTCATTACATATTCCCTATAATTTCATGTGTATTCATGATAATCATTTCTTCTAGTTGGGAGAAGCTCCTACATTTCAAACACCAGATCAAATAAAATATAAATATAAATATAAATACATAGGACATATTGCAATAGTTAGGGCATTATTTAGAGTCACAGATTATGGAGGCCCTTGATATTAATAGTAATCATGGAACTCATCTAATGCTGGCATTTGTAAGGAAGAATCTGATGAGAAATCTCACCACTATGAATCCAACAGCGAAGGAAATGAAGGACATGGTAAACAAAGTGGGCGCCGCCAACATGATGCAGGGACTAAGGACAACCAAGAAAATTTAGCAAGGAGTTGCATCAGCCAAAAACCCATTACAATGCTCCTACAGAACAAAATAGAAACTAAAAAACCAAACAACTGAATGATATCGTTGTCCAAGAGTTTTTGGGCACAACTAAATGACGAAAAAAGATTGTCGGAAAATTCGCTAGATTTCTTTTACCCATTATTTTGTTAAACCTTCTCCTATGAAGGGCTTTAGAGCATCAACCTGCAGGTGCGAGGAGAGGAGGTAGAGGAACCAAGTGAGTGCGGACATGAGAGCATCGAATCCTATTTATGCAAACCATGTGTAACCATTAACATCGCTTCCACTATGAATCGTTACTGCACAAGATATGCATATTAAACAACATGGAAATCAAGGGAAAAAACAACAAACACTTAAAAATGATGTACAAGATATGAATATTAAACAACATGGAAATTAGGGGAAAAAGCAACAAACACTTAAAAATGATGTACTGTATACACAAAGGGATCAAATCTCCCTCTACTCCAAACAACCAAGCCCTTGATTTTTCAACAGCTTGCAAAACATACAAATGGAAGCAAGGCCTAAGAAAATAATACAAAAAGACACAGACTTTGCTTCAATATGCTAGCTTACATCTGTAGCACCTTGCTATTGTTTGGATTGTCCCTGCTATGATCTCCTGAAGTGGCTCCCAATTCCTCCATAGGGCTAAGAGTCGATGTTGATGGCGGGGAAAGTTTGTGGGGTGTAACAATGAGTTGAAGGCCTTGAATCTCAAACCATACTTGTGTCTGCCTCTCATGTAAACAAGAAGTGGTGTTTTAAATTGGAATGCATCTGTCGCATGCATTTGTAACTGAAACGTTTGATATTCTCCAATTCTGTGAGATGTTTCATTGGATGATGATGCATTTGTAACTGACACCATTTCTTTTTTATGTACTCAGGTCCTTAAACTCTTATGTGACTGTAGAACGCCTCTAGGTGTAATTAAAAATAATAATATTAGTAATATATTAACAAAATATCAATAAAATTAATATTAGTAATATATTAACAAAATATCAATAAAATTAATATTAGTAATATATTAACAAAATATCAATAAAATTAATATTAGTAATATATTAATAAAATATCAAAATTCAAAATAAAAATTAAATTTTTTAGAATTTTTACATTATAAGATATATTAATTATTAAAAATATGTAAATCTTGCCCGTTAAGGGGCTTGGTTGGGTTAATCTAGCGCCTAAGGGTTTGATGGAGGTTAGTTGGGAAAATTCGAAGGAGGGATGGTGGAAATTGAATTTTGATGGGGCTTCTAAAGGACACCCTGGACCATTAGGAGCAGGATTTATTGTCAGAGATTAGAGAGGAAATGTATTAGATTTGGGAGCTAAGAAGTTGGAGGAAGGGACCAATAACACAACTAAAGCCTTAGCAGCACTAACGGTTGTTAGGCTTGGAAAAACACTAGGGGCTTCGAAAGTTCACTTGGAGGGTGATTCCCTTGTAATTATCCAAGCAGTGATGAAAGGGAATACTGGAGCCTAGCATTTACAAAAAAGAGTAGTTAGTAGCCTTTGATGACTTCTATGTAAGTCATATAAGGAGAACGGGAAATGTAGAGGCAGATACATTGTCAAAGTGGGATCTATTTGTTTAAAGATGTTGGTGAAATGAGAATTGAAGACTTTAGGCATTTAGAATTAGAAGAGATAGCATTATGAGAGATGGTACACTTGCAAAAAACAATGCAAGGAGTAATTGAATGCTCTCCAAAACACGAAGTGAATGAGAGAATGTGTGAGGAGTCGGGTGGTGACGATGATTGTACGCCTAACATTAATGGTGAAGGATGTGAATTAAAGTTTATTAAGCTCTCAAGGTATCTCCTTCTCAATGCTTCTTTCATTGTGGTGAAAAATAAGTGCATAAATAGTGGACAAGAGGTGGTGGCTCTAGAGTTGCAAAGGAGATGGAGGATAATTTTTTGCTCAAGATGGGAAACAACTCTCCCCTTTCCATGGTGAAGCATCGACAAAGAGACTAAAAGGTTTGTTCCTTTACAATCATGAAAGATTAGTGCAAACAGTGCAATTAATACTGTGGAAAGGGTTATGCGACCTTAAGCATAGGTATAGGAGGAATATGGACATTTATTCACTGATAATGGCTTGGGGCTTATATTTGGGAGAGCCAACAAAAATTGTGAAAGGGGTGATGAAGGCTTTGGTGCATGAAGATTACCTAGATGGCATGGACACAATCTTGGAATGGGCCATTCTGGGAGTAGGAATGGACTTTAGTGAGGGATTTAAAAATGAAGAGGATGAAGAAGCTGAGAAATGTGCTCCCTTTGTGAGATGGCTAGAAGGAAGGCATAGAGCCAGATGGAGAGAGGATGCAACACGCAAGTGGAAAGCACTAAAATTGTTTGTGGAATTAATGGAGGTTGAGGCGATAATAGAGTAAGCAAAAGTTGAAGTAGAGTAGTTGGAGCAGAAGGAGCTGCGACCTAGGAAGAAGAAAAAGATCACTAGGGTCAAAGCAAAAGCAATGGTAGGTAGTTTGTCTAGAGCTTACTAGTAAATTAATTCTCTATCATGAAATTTTGAATCTTTTTGGTTCCCTGTTGTAAAATTTTTGGGTTTAAAATTATGGGGAATGAAGGGAAGGTGGTGTTGGTTTATAGGGTAGTTAGTAATTATTTGAAAAACTGTGAATGAAATTTTAAGCGTAAATTTTGAGTCTGAAGTAGTTGTATGGGTTTGACAGTGGACGTTAATGTCGATTGTTTGTAATTTTTTGAGAAACTAGGGTTACAATAGATGAATATTTAGATGGTAGAAGGCCTGACAAGAAAGTATGAAGTTGATGTAATTTATCTATATCAATAAAGCAAAATATTATTACTCATAAAAAAAAATGTAAATCTTAATAATTGTATATTTTATATTATTAAAATAATATTAAATATAAATATATTATTACACATTTATTCTTAAAATAAATTTACTAATTATCATTAAATTTATTTGAATATAAATAATAATAATAAACAATTAAAAAATACAACACTTATAAGATGCAATTTAAATTTTAATATATTAATACAAATTTGACATGATCATTATATGATACATTAATATTAATAATTATTAATTTCAGTTCAATGGAAAAAAATGTTTGCATGGCTATATTCTAGCTTAATGGGGAAAAAAACCATGAAATAAGTTGGTTCATAATAATAACAATATATAAATTTAAGTTTTAAATTTTTTAAATTTGAAAATTAAATAATAAATTTTGATCAAACTTTATCAACATCAAAGTTGCGTTGGATAGGGGTGTTTCTAAAGTGTGGATTGAGGGTGACTCTCTCAACATTGTCAAGTGTCTAAATGGCATTCAAAATCTGAGTTGCATGATCGAGTCACTTATTAATGATTCTATCATGATGTTAAGGTCATTTGAAGAGACCCGTGTGTCTTATATTTATAGGGAAGGAAATTCCCTAGCAGATTTCTTTGCTAATGAGGTTGTCAAACTTTCAATTTTAAGTCGTGGGAAGAGTACACTTCCCTTCCTGAGAGGACTAAACTATTATTATGAGATGGCAGCCAAACTTGATTTTTGATAGGGGTGATCAGGTAATTATCTCTCCTTTGAATGCCACATGCTTTATGGGTTGTGTTTGGCCCAATCTTGAGATTATTTTCATTTTTTGAAGTGTTTTTGGGCTCTAGTTTCTACTATTTCCTGGCATTGTTGTAATGGGAGGGGATAGGAGCAGGCTCAAATCCATCTCCTACGACAAATGGAAGAACAAATGCAAAGCTTGGTAGATTCTAAAACATGGGCATTTCACGCCTTATTTGGACAGGCTTCATGGTTTTGACCATGAATCCTCTATTAAATTCAATCATTGTTGGCATAATAGGTACTTGAAGGTGGATGGGACTAAGTTTAACATCACTGAAGATTTCATTGCCTTCATTGTTGGCTTGTCAACAGAGGGGCACAAATTCTACAAAGAAAGGAAAAGTAATGAAGATGCAATGGATCAATTCTTTAAGGGAAATGAGAAGGACGACCTAGTGAAACTTCCCTCTTGGGGTTATGACCGTATTTCACTTACGCACATTTGGATCGATATTGCGGAAGTAATTACGAGGTATGTAACCCTCGACGGTCAGTTTTCTACTATCTTAGAGCATCATTTCACTTTGATCAAACATTTTAGGCATGATTTGGATGTTTCATTTTTGTTTTTCCTTCTCTCCTCGTTGGAAGTTTTGGTCTATACCCACCTCAAGAATCATAGGAATCTTGTGCTCCATGAAGGGCTCATCTTGCTCATCATGGAGCATGTGAGAGCCAACCCTCCAAATAAGTCTATCAAAGGAAAGGAGAAGACAATTAGTGATGATTCATTTTCTCTTGGTTCATATACTGATGATGATGGGGATGATGAGTGGAAGGTGAATGAAGATAACATTGTTGTGGTATCCTCATCCCCTACTGACTCTCACTCTAAAAAGAGGAAGAAGGGGACTCTAAAAAAGAAGGGTCCCACCAAGAAACTAGTCATTCATGGGACGAATTCTGGTGGGTCTTTGTCTAGTGAGGATGATTCTACGTAGAAAAAGGTTGGGCCTCAATGATAGGCAACTAAAAAGAAGGTTGTGTTGCATGGTTTGGATTTTGAAGATTTTAGGAAGGGTGAGGAAGAGCATTCAGTTCAGTTAGAAGACTATGTAGATTTGGGGCTTCACTGAAGGGTTTATGAGAGACTGGCTAAGATGCACAAGTTGGAGTCTAAAGGATGCAGTATGGGTGAGCAAGAGGAATCAAAATAGGTGAAGGAAACTTGCAGACAATGTTATAATTGTGTAAGATTCTATTGCTCGATAGAGTCCTCGTGTTGTAAACAATGATGGAGATAAGGTTATTGAGGATGCTTTGGCAGAGAAGGGTGTGAGGGGGGCTGTGGGTAAGAACCTAACCTTGGATAAGCCAAAAATTACAAATGTTAATCCTCTTTTTGAGGATTTCTCCTATCTTGTTGATGATGACACTTCTATGTTCAAGTTGTTGGACATGGCTAGAATTGACGCCACTTGTACCTTCAAACTTGCCGAATGGGTGATGAAGGAGTTTAATAAGGTGAACATTAAAATAAGAGGCTTGAAGGATAATTTGGTTAACCAACCAAAAGGGTCATTCTCAGATTTTCTCATTGAGAGGATGGTGGATCTAGAATGTTCTTTTTCTGATTTCAAAGTTGAGTGTGAAAGTCGCCTTTGCAAGTTGGAGGGAAAGATCAAGGAAACTAATGAGGATATCAAAATCTCTTACAGATTAGTCATATGTCTATCAAACATAGTGTGGATTCTCTCAAGGTACTCCTTAATAAAATCAACCAACTACGAGAGGATCAAATGCATTTTACAACGATGTATGAGAAGGATTAGACTTCCAAGGAAAAGGGTAAGAAGAGTGCCAAAGAGGAGGCTAAAGGCCTGTGCAACTTTATTCTTTGCCTGATTCATGGGATTCTCTTGTTATGGCTATTGGTAGTACTTCTGTTATATTGAAGATTGAAGATGTGGTGGGTTCTTTGATTTATGAAGAGATGAGGATGAAAGTATCTATTAGTGCTAAGGAGGCTCTAAATGTTTGTGGAAGACCTAAGGGAAAAGACAAGAAGAATGAGAAGTGTCACAAATCCAAGTCCAAGGGAAGATCTAAGTCTCCTAGAAAGTCCAAAGTTATTTGTTGATGGTAAGCCTTGACATGTTCATAAGGACTGTAAAGAAGAAAAGAAGAAGAAAAAGAAGAAATTTTATTTTGATTTTGAGTCTGAGAAGGAAGACGGTGACACATTCATTGCAGCTTTGGCAACTCATGCAGGTAATGATGCATGGTTAATTGACTCAGGTGCATCTTTCCATATGACCTTTAATATAGATTGTTTTCTGAATATGAAGAATTTGATGGAGGTAAGGTGTACTTAGGTGATGATTCTCATTTAGATATTGTTGGTCATGGTAAAGTTAAAATTAGGTTTCCTGATGGTAGAATAAAAATGATTAATGGTGTGTTGCATATCCTTGGTTTAGCACAAAATTTGTATAATCTATGAGAAAAATGATAGATGTAGGTGTGCAGGTAGTATTTTCTGATGCAGGATACAAGATGGTTAGAGGTGCTATGGTGATTGCTAGAGGTATCAAATATGGCACATTGTATAAGCTCAATGCATGCACTATAGAGTGCAATAGTACTTCTATGAAAAGCAATTCTTTGGAAGAAGTGAAGGTTTCACCTTCAGCAAATGGTCATGGCTTTGGGGTACCCAAGGGTTCTCTTTCTTCTAAATCAAAGTTTCTTGTAGAGAAAACTATGTTATGGCACCAGAGACTTGGCCACATTGGAGAAAAGGGTCCAAAGACCTTGAAAAATGAAAACCTCATTGAAGGTTTGTCTAATTGCAATCTTGAATTTGATTTTTGTGAGCATTGCATTTACGGAAAACAAAATAGTGTTATGTTTTAATCAAGTTATCATAAATCTTGTGGTGTATTGGATCTTATTCATTCTAATGTGTTTGGTCCTATAAACGTTCTTTCAATTGGTAAATCCACATATTATGTTTCATTTATTGATGATTATAGTAGGACGTGTATATTTTCTAAAGAGTAAATCTAAATTTTTAGTCAATTTAAAGAATTTAAAGCAATGGTTGAGTTGCAAATTGGAAATAAAATAAAATGTTTGAGGACTGATAATGGAGGTGAATTTTTCTCTAATGATTTTGATATATTTTTTAAAGATTATGGTATTCATAGAAAAAAGACAACTCCATATTCTCCATAATAGAATGGAGTTGCAAAAAGAATGAACAAAACAATGATGGAGAAGGCTAAGAGTATGTTGAGTGGTGCTGGTCTAGAACAAAGGTTTTGGGATGAAGATGTTGCCATTGCTTGTTACTTGATTAACAGGTCTCCTACATCAAATCTTGTTGATAAGATGCCTATAGAAGCATGTTTGAGTCACAAGCCTTCATTAAGACATCTTAGAGTTTTTGGTTGCGAGGCATATGCACATGTGCCAAAGGAGAAGTGAACAAAGTTGGAGAACAAGGTTGTGAAATGTGTCTTCATTGAATACAATTATGGTGTGAAAGGATACAAGCTTTGGGTTTTTTTGCTCATAAAGTAATACATAGTAGAAGTGTTATTTTTATAGAAACTAATCCTTCTTTTGTTACATTGCAGCTAGAACAAAGTAAAAGGAAGATGTGATTCAATTTCCTTCTACACATGAGAAAGTTGAATCAAGGCCCATGGATGGACAATAACTTGAGGAGAGCTCATTTAGCTCTGAATCTTCAAAAGAGGAGGAACAACCTCCAACTTAGCTTGTTCATAGGTCTACAAGGCATAGACAAAAGCTTGAAAGGTATTCACCTAATGATTGGAGATGTTTTTTTTCTTTGAATATTAACGCGGATGAACCCAAATCAATAGAAGAGGCATTAGGTATGAATGATGCAAAATCCTGGAAGATTGCTATGGATGAAGAAATAACAATTTTGAAAAAGAATGATACATGGGATCTTGTACCATTTCCTAAAGGAAAAAAACCTATTGGTTGCAAATGGGCGTTCAAGAAAAAGATTGGTTCATATGGAAGTACTGAGAAATACAAAACATGGTTGGTTGCAAAAGGTTACTAGTGCAGAAGCACCTTGACAATGACATGATTCCATCTTGAAGGTTGATCAATTTTTGGTGTTTCTACATTTATCTAGGGTAATTCAAGTCATTTTAGTCATTATGAGGTTATTTAAAGTTATTTGGGTCTAATTTTGTAAAAAATGTAAAAGTTGTCATTTAGAAAATGCAAAATTGCAAAACTTACAAAAAAAGAGGCAAACTTGAGAAGATGAGAGGTCATTAGCTTTAGATCGATTGAAGGAAGTTAGAATTTGGAGGGAAATGTTGTAAATTCCTTGAAAAATGCTTTTGTAACCATTTTTGTATTTGTGGGTGATTGAAATATGAAGATTGAATAAAGGAAACCTTTGTTTTAAAGCATTTTCTTCAGAAATTATGTGTTTCCAAGCTCTGTACAGTTTTGTACGAACAAGTAAGCCTGATAAATTGTTTGTAAGTGATGATGTAATCAATAAAATTCCATTTGAAGTTTGTCTCATGCATTTTGGTTTTAATTTGTGCAAGCTATTGTCATTTTACATAAAACTGTTAAAAACCCTCATTAGGGTAAATAATGAATTTGTAAATTGTGTTTCTCCTAAGTTTTTCAATGAAACTTTCCAATATTTGGAGGAAAGGACATTCATAACATCTACTTTCATGTTCTTGATGTTTCAAACTGAAAGGATTAAGATAAGTGTGGAAGAAATTGGAGTCTTTGACTGAAAATTTGTGTCTCGGTCTAGAAACAGAGCAGTTAGAAGAATATGTCTTAGGGTTTCATAAAATAATGCTTATAAGGGAATTTTAATGAATAAATAAGCTTATTCAGATCTAAATAAAGGTGATTTAAGAATTGGTTAAGATATTTCAAGTTTGGAGGCATATTAACCATAAAGCCTAGGTCTGAAAATATGAAGAGGACTGGTAAAACCAAAAATATAGTGATGTTTTATTGAGTTTTGTTTGTGGTTATTGAGTCCCTCTTATATTACATCACTTCTAAAAGGTTTTTGGAGATAGATGAATCCATTTCAATATTTTTATTTGGCATTGGAGTCTATTTAATGACTATTCAATAAGGACAGTGTTGTTACAGTCCAATTTTGGAATCAACAAATGAAGGTCTTGGGCAGGTGTTTGAAAGAATGTCTTGAATGCTGGATTGGGAATGTAATAATTTTGTTTTGTAGACACATATAGGCATGTTAGTGCTATTGGTGAATGAATTTGGGCATGGAAAGGTGAATTTTTTTATGGTTGGGGTCTAAATAGGCCTATTTGTTGTTTTGGGATAGTCATGAAGAAGTGATGAAATATGAATGGGCAGTCAATGTAATTGTTTATTTTTGGTTAATTTGATATTAATAAAGTGTTTTGAAGGTCATTGAGGAGATTGGGAACTCTAAATTCAAATTTGAGTGTTTGAGTTAAGTCTTGTGAAGGAAAATGTGAACTAGTGACAAGTAATCAAACAAGGATGTTTTGAGTTTTGTCTAATGAGATTGTGAAAGTGTGTCTTATTCCTTTGTATTGCATCAGTTACTATCAAGTTGAGGGTGTTGATTATGGTGAGATATTTTCTCCTACTGCAAAAATGACACCCATTAGATTTTTTCTTTTGATTACTGCTTCTTATGATTTAGAGGTTGAGCAAATGGATTTGAAAATTGCTTTCCTTCATGGTGACTTGGAGGAGGATGCTTATATGACACAGCCAGAGCACTATGTGGTGAAAGGTAAAAGTAAATTGGTTTGCAATTTGAAGAAATTTTTGTATGGAATAAAATAGAGTCTTAGGATGTGGTATTATAAATTTGATACATATGTGTTGAGTTTGGGATTTGAGTGTTCTAAATCAAATCATTGTGTTTATTATAAAATTGATGGTGATCATTTCCTGTTTATTGCATTATATGTTGATGATATGTTATTTATTGGTAGATGGAAAGGTATGATTTCAAAACTAAAATCTCAACTTGCTACTAAATTTGACATGAAAGATTTTGGTGCAACTAAACACATTCTTGGGATGAAAATTAAAAGAGATAGAGTGAAGAAAAATTTATGGCTTGGCTAAAGTAAGTATGTCAACTCAATTTTATAGAGGTTTGATATACAAGCTTGTAAACCATTGTGTGTTCTTGTTTTAGTTGAAACAAAGTTCTATTTCAGATTGTCCAATATCTCCATCAAAGATGAAAGACATGAGCAGAGTGCCTTACCAGAGTGCAGTTGGAAGTTTGATGTATGCTATGGTTTGTACTAGACCAGACATTGCCCAAGTAGTGGGAGTTATTTCCAAATATATGTCTAACCCTAGTAGAGTTCATTGGGATGCAATTAAAAGGGTCTTTAGATATTTGTGCAATACCTCTGATTATTCCTTATGTTATCATAGTAATGTGATTGAATATGAGATTTCCCTTGATATTCATGGTTATGTGGATTCAAACCAGGTAGGTGATATTGATAGCAGAAAATCTACTAGTGCATATGTGTTTACTTTATTTGGCGGTGCAATCATTTGGATGAGTAAGTGACAGGTTGTGGTTGCTTTGTCCACTACTGAAGTAGAGTATATGACAGCTACTCATGCTTGCAAAAAATCCATTTGGCTTAGGATATCATGTTCAAATATTGGAATAAAACAAGGTGTAGTGACAATTTATAGAGACAATTAGAGTGCGATATGTCTAGCCAACAACCCAATGTTTCATGCCATGGAGTGAAAGCAAGAAGTTGGGTCCACGAAGAGGGGAAGTTTCGACCAAAAAAAAATCTTATAGAAAATGCATACATGTTATTAAAAAAACATGTATGTGTTATGCTTCAGGTACCTGCTCAGTCAAAAAATCCACATATGCACTAAAAAAAATACGTGTTTTATAACACGTACAAATCATTTATTTAAAAAATTAAATACCTTTTAGAAATGCATATGCATTTTAAAACGCTTACACATTTTTAAAAAGTATTTAATTTTTTAAATAATCAAGAAAATAAAGAGCACATATGCATTTTGTAATGTGTATGTGTTTTTAAAAATACGTACGTGTTTTTAAAAATTTAAAATTCCCAACCCACATGCTACCTCGGTTTTAGGTTCAGGAAAGACTTGGCAACCCGATCCTTAGCCTTTGACCTGTAACTTAAAAACTAAGGTAGATTGAAGAAGAATGTCCAACTTTGGCAATATGGCTGATGGACTTTTTTTCTGAATCAATTTATAAAATTAAAAATTATTAGAGAACATGATGTCTAGTTTCCAAATATATAATTTTTATTAAGATTGGATTATATTTGTTATTTTTTAATTAATTTCTAAGCAAACTAGTCCTTAAACTTGAAATATTAGGATTTTTTTTGTTTTTTAATAACTTTTTTTGTAAAAAAAATTATATGGCATCAATCTTTAGACAATTCCATACACAATGAAATTTTTTTTTCTAAAAATATTTAGTTTAGGTCCAATTATGTTGTCCGTACATGTTGATTTTTAAAAACAACAATTAAGGCCAATAAAAATTCAATAAAAAAATATATTAAAAATAATTCCTCATCAATCTTCATGTTGTTAGCTCTCTTTCCCCAAAAATAATTAGCAAAATACTTTTAATTGGGTCAAAAAGTGGTGTCTGTACACGTGCATGGTATGGTAAAAAACAAGGACTTTTAAAAAGTGGTTTTTATACATCCCTATCAAAATTTAATCTCTATCATCTAGGTATTTGAATAAATTACATATTTGGAAACTAGATTCAAAATGTTAAATTTTATTTTACTGACTTTTTTAAAGATTCATTGTGAAAGTGCCTCAAATTTTTAGTTCAAGTGTGACAAATTCTGAAAAACAATAAAAACATTTCCACTTTTTGAGCTTTTTGTGGACCCAACTTCTTGCATTATCCCCAGGACCAAGCACATAGATGTACAATATCATTTTGTTCGATATATGGTCGAAAAGGACAAGGTGAAATTGGTTAAGGTAGAGACTTTGATGAATGTTGTTGATTCTTTAACTAAGCCTGTGAGCACATATAAGTTTAGATGGTTTTCAAAGACTATGGGCCTTTCAGCCCCTAGCAATTAAGAGACAATGTTTACTCTCTCTTGTTGCTCTTGCAAGGTGTTCAACAAGTGGGAGATTTGTTGGGAAAATGTGTCTCCAACCTTTGTAATTCCATATAAGCTATTGTTGATATATATATATATATTTCCTAATTACAATCGGGAGTAAGTGTAATATACAATGGTAGCAAGGGGAGGAGTGGGATGCGTGTAAAGAATTTTTTGTTAACTTTTTCATAAAATTCCTAATGGCCGACATACATTAAATAAATGATACATTGTAAATCTAGACTGTTAATTATTAGGTTTTAGATCTAATGGTGGATATTTTGTTGGCCTATCTTGCCCTAGAAAGCAACCCTATTTTATGATGGTGTTGTACTATGATTGTAGATGGTAATGTATTCAAAGAGTTTGATAGCAGTCATGTTGTCTCTGAATCTCTAGTTGGTGATGCTCATGTGAGAAGCTTGCTCTGCAAGTATATTATAATATTTTTGATTTCTCAATAATATATTTGATGGCTTTTGGAGTGTGCCCAATTTTTGAAAGGGTTTTCCCACGATAAATCACCTGTGCTAGCAACAATATTTCATGCTTTATTTTGTTTAAGTTTTTGTAACTATTAAAGATCTATAAAAATTTGCATTTCATTCTCCTCTCTGGAAGATTAGTGTAGGAAGTTACTACACCTAGCTTCCTTTACAAATACAACCCCACTACAAACATATAATTTCAAATTTAGTTTTACTAGATAATAATTTAATACCAATGCACATGTATTTGTGATAGATTTTAACTCCAAGGTAAATGTAATCCAAAAATATGGTGATGTTCAAGAGATATTATAAAGCATTACAAGAAACTAGGAAATATCTATAAGGTTTGCATATACAATGTAATCTTAACCGATAATGGTGGCTATACAAGAAGACGGTACAACCAACAATGTTTATTTCAAGAAATTGACTCTTAGTTTGTAGGTTAGTGGTATATATTATGATTATTCATGTTGAGACATCATGTTAGTGATATATGTAAGTAATGCTGAGATTGTGGTGGCGATAAAACATAGTCGGTGCATTCTCGGTTATCCATAGGCTTCCATGGACAATTAGATAATTTCTACACCTGATGATGCCATAGTATCTTCATGTGAAGGTGCTAAGGTTAGAAAAATAAAATACTAAGGTCAAATTAGGATAGAAGATTGGCCATTATATGGTTGGATCATAGAGTAGCTAGAAGGGAGATGGGTTTTATTGAATCTTCGATTCCCAGTTAACATAATGATTGACTCCGTATTTATATTATTTTCCCATGTAAACATTGGTGTCTCAGCGTAATATTTTGTTTCATACTATTTAAATTTTATTTATATTAATAAGTTAAGCAAACATATTACTAATATGATTTACTTTTATCAAGACAATCTTAAGGGTTTTTTATTCTAGCCTAGCAATCATATACAATAGGCATATTTGGTACTAAAAAATTTTGTGCGTTAAAATCATGTCAACTGTTTGAAAAACAAACTCTAATGCACGTGTATTGGTGAACCCCAAGAAATTTAATTTTTTGTCATTCAAGTATAATTGGTCACAAAAAAAATTAAGATTTTTTGAAATGACAATGTGGTATTGAATCTATGGATAGCACATCAAAGTCTAGGATTAAATGGTTTAACAATAAGAACTTTAAACTATGGAAGTTGAAAATGGAAGTTTCTTGGTGGAGAAATATTTAGTGGGTTGCATTATTTTCTTTGGATAAACCCATGAGCATGTTTGATGAGGACTGGTAAAATTGGAAATTAAGAGGCTAGAACACCATTCAATTATGCATATTTTATATTTTATGCTTATGAACGCATCTGGAAGAATAGGTTTCTTACTTGTTATGGAATACTATATGTGCAATTGTATGTGTTTTTAAAAACATGTATGCATTTTTTAAAATTTAAAATTCCCAACCCATATGCTACCTCAGGTTTAGGTTCGGGAAAGACTTGGCAACCTGATCCTTAGCCTTTGACCTATAATTTAAAAACTAAGGCAGATTGAAGAAGAATGTCCAACTTTAGCAATATGGCTGATGGACTTTTTTTCTGAATCAATCTATAAAATTAAAAATCATTAGAGAACACGATGTCTAGTTTCCAAATATATAATTTCTATTAAGATTGGATTATATTTGTTATTTTTAATTAATTTATAAGCAAACTAGTCCTTAAACTTGAAATATTAGGATTTTTTTGTTTTTTAATAACTTTTTTTGTAAAAAAAATTATATGGCATCAATCTTCGCATTACCCTATACACAATGAAAAAAAATTCAAAAAATATTTAGTTTAGGTCCAATTATGTTGTCCGTACACGTTGATTTTTAAAAACAACAATTAAGGCCAATAAAAATTCAATAAAAAAAATATATTAAAAAAAAAATTCCTCATCAATCTTCATGTTGTTAGCTCTCTTTCCCCAAAAGTAATTAGCAAAATAATTTTAATTGGGTCAAAAAGTGGTGTTCGTACACGTGCATGGTATGGTAAAAACACAAGGACTTTTAAAAAGTGGTTTTTATACATCCCTATCAAAATTTAATCTCTATCATCTAGGTATTTGAATAAATTACATATTTGGAAACTAGATTCAAAATGTTAAATTTCATTTTACTGGCTTTTTTTAAGATTCATTGTGAAAGTGCCTCAAATTTTTAGTCTGGCGGTGACAAATTTGAAAAACAATAGTAAAACATCTCCACTTTTTGAGTTTTTCGGTGGACCCAACTTGCATTAGCCCCCGTGACCAAGCACATTGATGTACAATATCATTTTGTTTGATACATGGTCAAGAGGACAAGGTGAAATTGGTTAAGGTAGAGACTTTCGATGAATGTTGTTGATTCTTTTAACTAAGCCCTGAGCACATATAAGTTTAGGGATGGTTTTCAAGACCATGGGCCCTTCGCCCCAGCAATTAAAAAGACAATGCTTACTCTCTTGTTGCTCTTGCAAGGTAGTTCAACAAGTGGGAGATTTGTTGGGATGTACCGTGTGTCTCAACCTTGTAATCATATGCTATTGTTGATATATATATATATATATATATTTCCTAATTACAATCGTATAAGTGTGTAATATACAATGGTAGCAAGGGGAGGAGGGATGCGTAGTAAAGAATTTTTTGTTAACTTTTTCATAAAATCTCTAATGGTCACATACATTAAAATAAAATGATACATTGTAAATCTAGATCAAGTAATTATTAGGGTTTTAGATCTAATGGTGGATATTTTGTTGGCCTATTCTGCCCTAGAAAGCAACCCTATTTTGTATGCGATGGTGTTGTACCATGATTGTGTAGATGAAATGTATTCAAAGAGTTTGGATAGCAACATGTTGTTCCAATCTCTAGTTGGTGATGCTCATGTGAGAAGCTTGCTCTGCAAGTATATTGTAATATTTTTGATTTCTCAATAATATATTTGGTGGCTTTTAGAGTGTGCCCTATTTTTTTTTTGAAAGGGTTTTCCCCACGTAAATCACTGTGTTGTGGTATGCACAATATTTATGTTTATTTTTGTTTAAGTTTTTGTAACTATTAAAGATCTATAAAAATTTGCATTATTCTCCTCTCAAGATTAGTGTAGGAAGTTGTTTCGCTACCTTAGCTTCCTTACAAATAACTCACTACAACATACTAAATTTAGTTTTACTAGATACACGAATACTAATGCACATGTATTTGTGATAGATTTTAACTTCATGTAATGTAATCCAAAAATATGGTGATGTTCAAGAGGATATTATAAAGTATTACAAGAAACTAGAAATATTCATATGTTTGTATATATTAATGTAATCTTGGAACTGATAATGGTGGCTATACAAGAAGACGTGTACAAATCAACAATGTTTATTAAGAAATTGACTCTTAGTTTGTGTTAGTGGGTATATATACATGGTGATTATCTATGTTGAGACATCATGTTAGTGATATATGTAGCATGTTGAGATTGTGGTATGATAAAAACATAGTTGTGTGATTCTTGGTTATCCATAGGCCGGTTGGACAATTAGATAATTTCTATATTCCATGATGATGCCATAGTATCTTCTCATGTGAAGGTGCTAAGGTTAGAAAAATAAAATACTAAGGTTGAATAGATAGAAGATTGGCCATTATATGGTTGATTGTAGAAGAAGGGAGATGTGTTTTATATTGAATCTTTTGATTCTAAATAATATAATGATGACTGTATTTATAATATTTTCCCATGTAAACATTGGTGTCTCATGTAATATTTTGTTTCATACTATTTAATTTATTTATATTAATGTTGTTAAATATATTAGCTAATATGATTTACTTTTTTTTATTGCATAATCTTAAGGGTTTTTATTCTAGCCTAGCAATCATATACAATAGGCATAATATTTGGTACTAAAAAATTTTGTGTGTTGGGTAAAAATCATGTCAACTGTTTGAAAAACAAACTCTAATGCACGTGTATTGGTGAACCCCAAGAAATTTAATTTTTTGTCATTCAAGTATAATTGGTCAAAAAAAAAATTAAGATTTTTTGAAATGACAATGTGGTATTGAATCTATGGATAGCACATCAAAGTCTAGGATTAAATGGTTTAACAATAAGAACTTTAAACTATGGAAGTTGAAAATGGAAGTTTCTTGGTGGGAGAAATATTTAGTGGTTGCATTATTTTCTTTGGATGAAACCCATGAGCATTTGATGAGGACTGCAAAATTGGAAATTAAGAGGCTAGGAACACTATTCAATTATGTATTTTATATTTTATGCTTATGAACGTATCTAAAGAATAGGTTTCTTACTTGTTATGGAATACTATATGTGCAATTGTATGTGTTTTTAAAAACATGTATGCATTTTTTAAAATTTAAAATTCCCAACCCATATGCTACCTCAGGTTTAGGTTCGGGAAAGACTTGGCAACCTGATCCTTAGCCTTTGACCTATAATTTAAAAACTAAGGCAGATTGAAGAAGAATGTCCAACTTTAGCAATATGGCTGATGGACTTTTTTTCTGAATCAATCTATAAAATTAAAAATCATTAGAGAACACGATGTCTAGTTTCCAAATATATAATTTCTATTAAGATTGGATTATATTTGTTATTTTTAATTAATTTATAAGCAAACTAGTCCTTAAACTTGAAATATTAGGATTTTTTTGTTTTTCAATAACTTTTTTTGTAAAAAAAATTATATGGCATCAATCTTCAGACAATTCTATACACAATGAAAAAAAAATTCAAAAAATATTTAGTTTAGGTCCAATTATGTTGTCCGTACACGTTGATTTTTAAAAACAACAATTAAGGCCAATAAAAATTCAATAAAAAAAATATATTAAAAAAAAAATTCCTCATCAATCTTCTACAAAGTTAAGGCCTTTCCTAAAAGTAATTAGCAAAAATAATTTTAATCGGGTCAAAAAGTGGTGTTCAGACACTGCATGGTATGGTAAAACACAAGGACTTTTAAAAGTGTTTTTATACATCCCTATCAAAATTTAATCTCTATCATCTAGGTATTTGAATAAATTACATATTTGGAAACTAGATTCAAAATGTTAAATTTCATTTTACTGGCTTTTTTTAAGATTCATTGTGAAAGTGCCTCAAATTTTTAGTTCAAGTGTGACAAATTCTGAAAAACAATAAAAACACTTCCACTTTTTGAGTTTTTTGTGGACCCAACTTCTTGCATTAGCCCCAGGACCAAGCACATTGATGTACAATATCATTTTGTTTGATATATGGTCGAAGAGGACAAGGTGAAATTGGTTAAGGTAGAGACTTTGATGAATGTTGTTGATTCTTTAACTAAGCCTGTGAGCACATATAAGTTTAGATGGTTTTCAAAGACTATGGGCCTTTCGGCCCCTAGCAATTAAAAGACAATGTTTACTCTCTCTTGTTGCTCTTGCAAGGTGTTCAACAAGTGGGAGATTTGTTGGGAAAATGTGTCTCAACCTTGTAATCATATAAAGGCTATTGTTGATATATATATATATATATTTCCTAATTACACCGATAAGTGTAATATACAATGGTAGCAAGGGGAGGAGTGGGATGCGTGTAAAGAATTTTTTGTTAACTTTTTCATAAAATTCCTAATGGCCGACATACATTAAATAAATGATACATTGTAAATCTAGACTGTTAATTATTAGGTTTTAGATCTAATGGTGGATATTTTGTTGGCCTATCTTGCCCTAGAAAGCAACCCTATTTTATGATGGTGTTGTACTATGATTGTAGATGGTAATGTATTCAAAGAGTTTGATAGCAGTCATGTTGTCTCTGAATCTCTAGTTGGTGATGCTCATGTGAGAAGCTTGCTCTGCAAGTATATTGTAATATTTTTGATTTCTCAATAATATATTTGGTGGCTTTTAGAGTGTGCCCTATTTTTTTTTGAAAGGGTTTTCCCCACGTAAATCACTGTGTTGTGGTATGCACAATATTTATGTTTATTTTTGTTTAAGTTTTTGTAACTATTAAAGATCTATAAAAATTTGCATTATTCTCCTCTCAAGATTAGTGTAGGAAGTTGTTTCGCTACCTTAGCTTCCTTACAAATAACTCACTACAACATACTAAATTTAGTTTTACTAGATACACGAATACTAATGCACATGTATTTGTGATAGATTTTAACTTCATGTAATGTAATCCAAAAATATGGTGATGTTCAAGAGGATATTATAAAGTATTACAAGAAACTAGAAATATTCATATGTTTGTATATATTAATGTAATCTTGGAACCCGATAACAGGCTATACAAGAAAAGACGGTACAAATCAAACAATGTTTACAAGAAATTGACTAGCTTGGTGTTAGTGGGTATATATACATGGTGATTATCTATGTTGAGACATCGTTAGTGATATATGTAAAGTACGTTGAGATTGTGGTATGATAAAAACATAGTTGTGTGATTCTTTGGTTATCCATAGGTCGCTTGACAATTAGATAATTTCTATATTCCAGATGATGCCATAGTATCTTCTCATGTGAAGGTGCTAAGGTTAGAAAAACAAAAAATACTAAGGTTGAATAGATAGGAAGATTGGCCATTATATGGTTGGATTGTAGAAGAAGGGAGATGTGTTTTTATATTGAATCTTGATTCTGGCCAATATAATGATGACTCAGGAGCTTATAATATTTTCCTACAAACATTGGTGTCTCATGTAACATTTTGTTTCCATACCATTTAATTTATTTATATTAATGTTGTTAAATATATTAGCTAATATGATTTTACTTTTTTTATTGCATAATCTTAAGGGTTTTATTCTAGCCTAGCAATCACATACAATAGGCATAATATTTGGTACCAAAAAATTTTGTGTTGGGTAAAAAATCATGTCAACCGTTTGAAAAACAAACTCTAAATGCACGTACAGAACCCCAAGAAATTTAATTTCTTGTCATTCATATACTGGTCACAAAAAAATTAAGATTTTTTTGAAATGACATGTGGTGCATTGAATTCATGGATAGCACATCAAAGTCTAGATTAAATGGTTTAACAATGAAACTAAACTATGGAAGTTGAAAATGGAAGTTTCTTGGTGGAGAAATATTTAGTGGGTTGCATTATTTTCTTTGGATAAACCCATGAGCATGTTTGATGAGGACTGGGTAAAATTGGAAATTAAGAGGCTAGGAACACTATTCAATTATGTATTTTATATTTTATGCTTATGAACGTATCTAAAGAATAGGTTTCTTACTTGTTATGGAATACTATATGTGCAATTGTATGTGTTTTTAAAAACATGTATGCATTTTTTAAAATTTAAAATTCCCAACCCATATGCTACCTCAGGTTTAGGTTCGGGAAAGACTTGGCAACCTGATCCTTAGCCTTTGACCTATAATTTAAAAACTAAGGCAGATTGAAGAAGAATGTCCAACTTTAGCAATATGGCTGATGGACTTTTTTTTTCTGAATCAATCTATAAAATTAAAAATCATTAGAGAACACGATGTCTAGTTTCCAAATATATAATTTCTATTAAGATTGGATTATATTTGTTATTTTTAATTAATTTATAAGCAAACTAGTCCTTAAACTTGAAATATTAGGATTTTTTTGTTTTTTAATAACTTTTTTTGTAAAAAAAATTATATGGCATCAATCTTCAGACAATTCTATACACAATGAAAAAAAAATTCAAAAAAAATTTAGTTTAGGTCCAATTATGTTGTCCTGCATTAACGCTTTTGATTTTAAAAACAACAATTAAGGCCAATAAAAATTCAATAAAAAAAAATATATTAAAAAAAAATTCCTCATCAATCTTCATGTTGTTAGCTCTCTTTCCCCAAAAGTAATTAGCAAAATAATTTTAATTGGGTCAAAAAGTGGTGTTCGTACACGTGCATGGTATGGTAAAAACACAAGGACTTTAAAAAAGTGGTTTTTATACATCCCTATCAAAATTTAATCTCTATCATCTAGGTATTTGAATAAATTACATATTTGGAAACTAGATTCAAAATGTTAAATTTCATTTTACTGGCTTTTTTTAAGATTCATTGTGAAAGTGCCTCAAATTTTTAGTTCAAGTGTGACAAATTCTGAAAAACAATAAAAACACTTCCACTTTTTGAGTTTTTTGTGGACCCAACTTCTTGCATTAGCCCCAGGACCAAGCACATTGATGTACAATATCATTTTGTTTGATATATGGTCGAAGAGGACAAGGTGAAATTGGTTAAGGTAGAGACTTTGATGAATGTTGTTGATTCTTTAACTAAGCCTGTGAGCACATATAAGTTTAGATGGTTTTCAAAGACTATGGGCCTTTCGGCCCCTAGCAATTAAAAGACAATGTTTACTCTCTCTTGTTGCTCTTGCAAGGTGTTCAACAAGTGGGAGATTTGTTGGGAAAATGTGTCTCAACCTTGTAATCATATAAAGGCTATTGTTGATATATATATATATATATATTTCCTAATTACACCGATAAGTGTAATATACAATGGTAGCAAGGGGAGGAGTGGGATGCGTGTAAAGAATTTTTTGTTAACTTTTTCATAAAATTCCTAATGGCCGACATACATTAAATAAATGATACATTGTAAATCTAGACTGTTAATTATTAGGTTTTAGATCTAATGGTGGATATTTTGTTGGCCTATCTTGCCCTAGAAAGCAACCCTATTTTACATGGTGTTGTACCATGATCAGATGGTAATGTATTCAAAGAGTTTGATAGCAGCCATGTTTGTTCCTGACCCCCAGTTGGTGATGCTCTCATGTGAGAAGCTTGCTCAAGTAAGTATTGTAATATTTTGATTTCTCAATAATATATTTGGTGGCTTTTAGAAAGTGTGCCCTATTTTTTTGAAAGGGTTTTCCCCACGAAATCAATCGTGGTTGTGGTATGCACAATATTTATGTTTATTTTTGTTTAAGTTTTTTAACTATTAAAGATCTATAAAAATTTGCATTATTCTCCTCTCAAGATTAGTGTAGGAAGTTGTTTCGCTACCTTAGCTTCCTTACAAATAACTCACTACAACATACTAAATTTAAGGTTTTACTAGATACACGTAATACTAATGCACATGTATTTGTGGATAGATTTTAACTTCATGTAACAATGTAATCCAAAAATACAGGATGTTCAAGAGGATATTATAAAAGTATTACAAAGAAACTAGGAAATATTCTAAGGGCTGTTTGTATATAGCTAATGTAATCTTGAACCCATAATGGTGGCTGGCAATGAAGAAGATCTGTACAAATCAACAATGTTTATTAAGAAATTGACCTTAGTTTGTGTTAGTGGGTATATATACATGGTGATTATCTATGTTGAGACATCATGTTAGTGATATATGTAGCACAAGCGAGATTGTGGTATGATAAAAACATAGTTGTGTGACTCTTTGGTTATCCATAGGTCGTTGGACAATTAGATAATTTCTATATTCCATGATGATGCCATAGTATCTTCTCTCAAGCGTGAAGGGTGCTAAGGTTGGTAAAAAATAAAATACTCAAGGTTGAATAGATAGAAGATTGGCCATTATATGGTTGGATTGTAGAAGAAGTGAGATGTGGTTTCTTTATATTGAATCTTGATTCTAAATACTATAATGATGACTGTATTTATAATATTCTCACAAACATTGGTGTTCCATGTAATATTTGTTTTCATACCATTTAATTTATTTATATTAATGTTGTTAAATATATTAGCTACATAGATTTACTTTTTTTTATTGCATAATCTTAAGGGTTTTATCTCTAGCCTAGCAATCATATATTGGCCAGGCATAATATTCCTACTCAAAAAATTTTTGTGCGGTTGGGTAAAAATCATGTCAACCGCTTGAAAACAAACTCTAATGCACGGTAATGTGGAAACCCCAAGAAATTTAATTTTTGTCATTCAAGTATAATTGGTCACAAAAAAAATTAAGATTTTTTGAAATGACAATGTGGTATTGAATCTATGGATAGCACATCAAAGTCTAGGATTAAATGGTTTAACAATAAGAACTTTAAACTATGGAAGTTGAAAATGGAAGTTTCTTGGTGGAGAAATATTTAGTGGGTTGCATTATTTTCTTTGGATAAACCCATGAGCATGTTTGATGAGGACTGGGTAAAATTGGAAATTAAGAGGCTAGGAACACTATTCAATTATGTATTTTATATTTTATGCTTATGAACGTATCTAAAGAATAGGTTTCTTACTTGTTATGGAATACTATATGTGCAATTGTATGTGTTTTTAAAAACATGTATGCATTTTTTAAAATTTAAAATTCCCAACCCATATGCTACCTCAGGTTTAGGTTCGGGAAAGACTTGGCAACCTGATCCTTAGCCTTTGACCTATAATTTAAAAACTAAGGCAGATTGAAGAAGAATGTCCAACTTTAGCAATATGGCTGATGGACTTTTTTTCTGAATCAATCTATAAAATTAAAAATCATTAGAGAACACGATGTCTAGTTTCCAAATATATAATTTCTATTAAGATTGGATTATATTTGTTATTTTTAATTAATTTATAAGCAAACTAGTCCTTAAACTTGAAATATTAGGATTTTTTTGTTTTTTAATAACTTTTTTTGTAAAGTACCTATGGCATCACCCTCTCGACAATTCTATTCACACAATGAAAAAATTCAAAAATATTTAGCTTTAGTCCACCATGCTGGTCCGGCATTAACGTTGATTTAAACGAACAATTAAGGCCAATAAAAATTCAAATAAAAAAATATATTAAAAAATTCTCATCAATCTTCATGTTGTTAGCCTCTTTCCAAAAGTAATTAGAAGTAAAATACCCACCTTGGGTCAAAAAGTGGTGTTCGTACACGTGCATGGTATGGTAAAAACACAAGGACTTTTAAAAAGTGGTTTTTATACATCCCTATCAAAATTTAATCTCTATCATCTAGGTATTTGAATAAATTACATATTTGGAAACTAGATTCAAAATGTTAAATTTCATTTTACTGGCTTTTTTTAAGATTCATTGTGAAAGTGCCTCAAATTTTTAGTTCAAGTGTGACAAATTCTGAAAAACAATAAAAACACTTCCACTTTTTGAGTTTTTTGTGGACCCAACTTCTTGCATTAGCCCCAGGACCAAGCACATTGATGTACAATATCATTTTGTTTGATATATGGTCGAAGAGGACAAGGTGAAATTGGTTAAGGTAGAGACTTTGATGAATGTTGATTCTTTTAACTAAGCCCTGGAGCAATATTATGTTTAGATGTTTTCAAAGATTCATGGCCTTTCGCCCCCAAAAGGCAATTAAAGACAATTGCTTAATTCTCTTGTTGTTTTGCAAGGTGCTCCAACAAGTGGGAGATTTGTTGGGAAAAATGTGTCTCAACCTTTGTAATCATATAAAGGCTATTGTTGGATACATATATATATATATATTTCCTAATTGGCTAATCGTATATGTAATATACAATGGTAAAGTAAGGGGAGGAGGGGATGCGAAGAATTTTTGTTAACTTTTTTCATAAAATTTCCTAATGGTCATTATGCCACATTAAATGCTCAAACCATACATTGAAATCTTTAGACTGTTAATTATTAGGTTTTAGATCTAATGGTGGATATTTTGTTGGCCTATCTTGCCCTAGAAAGCAACCCTATTTTATGATGGTGTTGTACTATGATTGTAGATGGTAATGTATTCAAAGAGTTTGATAGCAGTCATGTTGTCTCTGAATCTCTAGTTGGTGATTCTCTTGTGAGAAGCTTGCTCTGCAAGTATATTGTAATATTTTTGATTTCTCAATAATATATTTGGTGGCTTTTAGAGTGTGGCCCTATTTTTTTGAAAGGGCTTTCCACGTGAAATCAATCGCGGTTGTGGTATGCACAATATTTATGTTTATTTTGTTTAAGTTTTGTAACTACAAAAGATCTATAAAATTCTCAGACTATTCTCCCAAAGATTAGCGGTGGTTGGTTTCACATCTTAGCTCTCTTATTAAAATAACCTACTACAACATACTAAATTTAGTTCTTACTAGATTACCTAATACTAACATGTATTTGTGGATACTTAACTTCATGTAATGTAATCCAAAAATATGGTGATGTTCAAGAGGATATTATAAAGTATTACAAGAAACTAGAAATATTCATATGTTTGTATATATTAATGTAATCTTGGAACTGATAACGGTGGCTATACAAGAAGACGCGTACAAATCAACAATGTTTATTAAGAAATTGACTCTTAGTTTGTGTTAGGTGGGTATATATACATGGTGATTATCTACAGTTGAGCATCATGTTAGCATATACAGCATGTTGATATCATGGTAAGATAAAAACATACAGTGCATTCTTGGTTATCCATAGTCAAGTTGGACAATTAGATAAATTTCTATATTCCATGACAGATGCCATAGTATCTTCTCATGTGAAGGTGCTTGCTAAAAAATGCGTTCACTAAGGTCAATAGATAGAAGATTGGCCATTATATGGTCGATTGTAGAAGAAGGATGTGTTTTATATTGAATCTTTGATTCTAAATAATATAATGATGACTGTGATTTATAATATTTTCCATGCAAACATTGGTGTGTCTCATGTAATATTTTGTTTCCATACTTCATTTAATTTATTTATATTAATGTTGTTAAATATATTAGCTAATATGATTTACTTTTTTTTATTGCATAATCTTGCTGGCTTTTATTCTAGCTCTAGCAATCATATATACACAATAGGCTAACATTTGGTACCAAAAATTTTGTGTGTTGGGTAAAAATCATGTCAACTGTTTGAAAAACAAACTCTAATGCACGTGTATTGGTGAACCCCAAGAAATTTAATTTTTTGTCATTCAAGTATAATTAGTCACAAAAAACAGACTTTGCTTAATGGTATTGAATCTATGGATAGCACATCAAAAGTCTAGGATGTTCGTTAAACAAGAACTCCTAAACTATGGAAGTTGAAAATGGAAGTTTCTTGGTGGAGAAAATATTTATGGTTGTATTATTTTCTTTGGATAAACCTGCCATATTGCTTATGAGGAATCGTAAAATTGAAACAAGAGGCCGTGGAAACACTTATTCAATTCATGTATTTTATATTTTATGTTTATGAACGTGACGCAAGAATGTTTCTTAATTTGTTATTGGAATACTATATGTGCATCAGGCTGCTTTTAAAAACATGTATGCATTTTAAAATTTGTACCCCAACCCATGCTACCTCGCTTAGGTTCTGAAAGACTTGGGTAACCCTCGGGATTCCCAGCCTTTGACCTACAACTAGAAAACTAAGGCAGATTAAAGAAGAATGTCCAACTTTGGTAATATGGCTGATGAACTTTTTTTTTAATCAATCTATAAAATTAAAACCCATTAGAGAACACGATGTCTAGTTTCCAAATATATAATTTTTATTAAGATTGGATTATATTTGTTATTTTTTAATTAATTTCTAAGCAAACTAGTCCTTAAACTTGAAATATTAGACTTTTTTTGTTTTTAATAACTTCTTTTTGGTTAAGTTTCTTGAAAACAAATTATATGGCATCAATCTTTAGACAATTCTCTACACAATGAAAAAAAAAAAATTCAAAAAATATTTAGTTTAGGTCCAATTATGTTGTCCTGCATTAACGCTGGATTTTAAAACAACAATTAAGGCCAATAAAAATTCAATAAAAAAAATATATTAAAAAAAAAATTCCTCATCAATCTTCATGTTGTTAGCTCTCTTTCCCCAAAAGTAATTAGCAAAATAATTTTAATTGGGTCAAAAAGTGGTGTTCGTACACGTGCATGGTATGGTAAAAACACAAGGACTTTTAAAAAGTGGTTTTTATACATCCCTATCAAAATTTAATCTCTATCATCTAGGTATTTGAATAAATTACATATTTGGAAACTAGATTCAAAATGTTAAATTTCATTTTACTGGCTTTTTTTAAGATTCATTGTGAAAGTGCCTCAAATTTTTAGTTCAAGTGTGACAAATTCTGAAAAACAATAAAAACACTTCCACTTTTTGAGTTTTTTGTGGACCCAACTTCTTGCATTAGCCCCAGGACCAAGCACATTGATGTACAATATCATTTTGTTTGATATATGGTCGAAGAGGACAAGGTGAAATTGGTTAAGGTAGAGACTTTGATGAATGTTGTTGATTCTTTAACTAAGCCTGTGAGCACATATAAGTTTAGATGGTTTTCAAAGACTATGGGCCTTTCGGCCCCTAGCAATTAAAAGACAATGTTTACTCTCTCTTGTTGCTCTTGCAAGGTGTTCAACAAGTGGGAGATTTGTTGGGAAAATGTGTCTCAACCTTGTAATCATATAAAGGCTATTGTTGATATATATATATATATATATTTCCTAATTACACCGATAAGTGTAATATACAATGGTAGCAAGGGGAGGAGTGGGATGCGTGTAAAGAATTTTTTGTTAACTTTTTCATAAAATTCCCAATGGCCGACATACATTAAATAAATGATACATTGTAAATCTAGACTGTTAATTATTAGGTTTTAGATCTAATGGTGGATATTTTGTTGGCCTATCTTGCCCTAGAAAGCAACCCTATTTTATGATGGTGTTGTACTATGATTGTAGATGGTAATGTATTCAAAGAGTTTGATAGCAGTCATGTTGTCTCTGAATCTCTAGTTGGTGATACCATGTGAGAAGCTTTGCTCTGCAAGTATATTGTAATATTTTTGATTTCTCAATAATATATTTGGTGGCTTTTAGAGTGTGCCCTATTTTTTTTTTGAAAGGGTTTTCCCCACGTAAATCACTGTGTTGTGGTATGCACAATATTTATGTTTATTTTTGTTTAAGTTTTTGTAACTATTAAAGATCTATAAAAATTTGCATTATTCTCCTCTCAAGATTAGTGTAGGAAGTTGTTTCGCTACCTTAGCTTCCTTACAAATAACTCACTACAACATACTAAATTTAGTTTTACTAGATACACGAATACTAATGCACATGTATTTGTGATAGATTTTAACTTCATGTAATGTAATCCAAAAATATGGTGATGTTCAAGAGGATATTATAAAGTATTACAAGAAACTAGAAATATTCATATGTTTGTATATATTAATGTAATCTTGGAACTGATAATGGTGGCTATACAAGAAGACGTGTACAAATCAACAATGTTTATTAAGAAATTGACTCTTAGTTTGTGTTAGTGGGTATATATACATGGTGATTATCTATGTTGAGACATCATGTTAGTGATATATGTAGCATGTTGAGATTGTGGTATGATAAAAACATAGTTGTGTGATTCTTGGTTATCCATAGGCCGGTTGGACAATTAGATAATTTCTATATTCCATGATGATGCCATAGTATCTTCTCATGTGAAGGTGCTAAGGTTAGAAAAATAAAATACTAAGGTTGAATAGATAGAAGATTGGCCATTATATGGTTGATTGTAGAAGAAGGGAGATGTGTTTTATATTGAATCTTTTGATTCTAAATAATATAATGATGACTGTATTTATAATATTTTCCCATGTAAACATTGGTGTCTCATGTAATATTTTGTTTCATACTATTTAATTTATTTATATTAATGTTGTTAAATATATTAGCTAATATGATTTACTTTTTTTATTGCATAATCTTAAGGGTTTTTATTCTAGCCTAGCAATCATATACAATAGGCATAATATTTGGTACTAAAAAATTTTGTGTGTTGGGTAAAAATCATGTCAACTGTTTGAAAAACAAACTCTAATGCACGTGTATTGGTGAACCCCAAGAAATTTAATTTTTTGTCATTCAAGTATAATTGGTCACAAAAAAAATTAAGATTTTTTGAAATGACAATGTGGTATTGAATCTATGGATAGCACATCAAAGTCTAGGATTAAATGGTTTAACAATAAGAACTTTAAACTATGGAAGTTGAAAATGGAAGTTTCTTGGTGGAGAAATATTTAGTGGGTTGCATTATTTTCTTTGGATAAACCCATGAGCATGTTTGATGAGGACTGGGTAAAATTGGAAATTAAGAGGCTAGGAACACTATTCAATTATGTATTTTATATTTTATGCTTATGAACGTATCTAAAGAATAGGTTTCTTACTTGTTATGGAATACTATATGTGCAATTGTATGTGTTTTTAAAAACATGTATGCATTTTTTAAAATTTAAAATTCCCAACCCATATGCTACCTCAGGTTTAGGTTCGGGAAAGACTTGGCAACCTGATCCTTAGCCTTTGACCTATAATTTAAAAACTAAGGCAGATTGAAGA
>VDFB02109042.1:26538152-26655516 GCA_007258455.2 Sequoia sempervirens
CAATCACATGAGATCTAGACTTCATGCAAGCATCATGAGATGAATAAATTTAAAATGATATGAGCAAAGGAATGATGTGTACCTAATCTAGTTCAAATGATTTGCTAATGTGTTTTATGTTTCCTGGAAAAGGATAATATTTGAGAATGAACCAGAATCTTTGAAGATTGCGAAGAAGTTCAAAAATGATTATTTGCCTAACATCGTTGAGGGTAAATCGAGACAATTCTAAGCAACAACAAGTATACCTAAGGTGGCTTTACAAGATAACTTATATGCATTGGATATCAAGTTTCATAATGATATTTAGTAAAAAAGATTGTTCAAAGATCCATTAAATAGTGTAGTTAAATAAGTTAGTTAAGATTAAGATTTCATTATTATTGAAGATAGATTTGATTTCCTATCTTACATCGAGGAAGGTAATACACACACACACACTATTGAATTCTATTGAATTGGATATTGTTGAGATGTGTAAGCAAATGATTATCATGGTTCCTTAATCAATCATGTATTAAGAAAAAAATGCATATGAGATGAGTGCCAATTGGTAGATGAAAGAACCATTCAAACCATTGTCTATATCCACTAACTATTGAATTGGATCTTGTTGAGATGTGTGGGCAAATGATTATCATGGTTCCTTAACCAATCATGTATTAAAAAAAATGCATATGAGATGGATCTTGTTGAGATGTGTGAGCAAATGATTATCATGGTTCCTTAACCAAATCATGTATTAAAAAAAATGCTTATGAGATGAGTGCCAATAGGTAGATGAAAGAATTATTCAAACTATTGTCAATACTTCACTTGGTTGAAGTTATTAAATGTGATATTGTGCAATGAAAATAGATTCAACATGTGGGTTAATATTAAGAGCCAAATGAAAATTGTGTTGTGATTTATTCGTTGTGAATTTTTAAATGTTATCTTAGAACCTAGAAAGTGTTGTGGGTAGTATGCAATTATGTTTATGGGGATAATGCTTGTGAAATATGTGTGAATTATGTTGTTTGTTTTAATTAATTATGAATTCATATTATTTGTGTACGTGGTGTTAAGGGATGGGAATCTCAATAAGTCTAAATTTCGAATTCATTCTTTAACGAGATTTTAAAAGGGATTAAAAAGCTTATTTATGGTGTAATCATGTCTTTTAGGGCCCTAATGTAAGTACCTATGGGTTGGGGGTTTATTTCCCCTCATAGTTGCCCTTAAAGAAGGTTGATTTTTTTTTTTTTGGTCTTGGGAAAGGGTACAGTGTTTAGTCCTCTAAACTCATTTATGAGAAGGGACTCAAGGGGTGGAGTGTTCAACTTTTACCCACCTCCTCTTAACAATTAGAGGATTTTCTTGTTGGAGTGGAGCACACTCCAAACACTCTCATCTCCCCAAAAATCTCACACTCAAGTGTGAGCATTTGTGGGGATTTGAGCTTGAGGGATGAATGAGGGAGTGACACTTGTCACCCTCTCATTCAAGGGATTCAAACTTGTTATCTCTATTAATCTCCCATTCAAGGTTTCTTTATTTTGGCTTAGAGTTCATTCCTTTTGAGTTGTCTTCCTTTTTGCATGTTTGTTTGGGGGAGAAGGAAAGGGAAAGGTTGAGAGCTTTGGTAGAGAGAAAACGTGATGGATCAAAGAAGAGGGTATCATGGAGGAGGCTACATTTGTACAATGATGTAGAAAGATAAGTCTTCCTTACTCTATTTTGCTTCTAGTTGATGTTATGAATAATATGAAGGATTCTTTCGTTGGGAGTGTTTTGGAAATGAGTGTTTTTAAATGTTTCAATAAATTTGTTGTTTTTTTTGTTTGTGTTAATGACTTTGAAAAGGGTAGGGTTGTTATAATGTTTGGCTCTTCTATGCTTGATTTGTTAAAAGATTTAGTGTTGGGTTGCAACCTTGGTGTGTGTGTTCGAAATGGTTCTCTTAGCTCAGGGGATGGCTAAGATCTTGAAATGGCCTATTGATGCAATGTAAATAGATTGAAGAGCTTTACTCCTCCCATTGGCATACTTCTCTAAGATTTTTTGGAAATTTTGGTTGAAATTCTTCTCTTGTTGATTCCTTGAGGTTTATGTTTATAAAATAAAAATAAAAAGGGCAATATGATACTTGTTCAAAAGGGAGATAAGGAGTATGATAGATTTAAATTTTAGAAATGGTTAAGGTTGCTTCATTTTATAAATATTACTTGCAATGAAGGGTTGTATTGTAAAATGAACTCAGGTTTAGTTGTTGCAAAATTCTTTTGTTGTTGTAGGAGAGAAATGTTGTAATAATGAAGCTTATAAGAATAAAATAAAACTCTTTCTTGTTATCCTTTTGTAATATTTTTGAGAAAAATTAAAAATGTTACTTTTGAACTCATTCATAAGTGCCGAGGAAATAAGTTGAAGTTAATGGTTTTTTTTTATAAATTCTCTTGCAAATCATTATTTTTATATATTAGATAATTTGCATAGTTATAATATATTGATATTTTATTCTATTCAAATTTAATACTAATAAATCACCCCACATTTATACTAGAACAAAATGTGGTACAAGTGCATTTGAGAAAGCTATATTTGTTTAAATAATATCTTAACAAAAAAATGGATATATATATATATATATACCTTTGTTTTGCTTATTTGTTTTATATATTTCTTTTAAAATAATAAAATGCTTACATATTTTAAAAAATTGTAAATTTTTTGAATCAACAATATTTTTTTGAAATCATAGCTTTAAAATATTAATAAGCTTGAAATAACAATTTAATAGAAAAGATTTTGTTTTAAAATCAAAAAAATAGAAAATAAAATAAAAAAATATAGTATGAGAGGTGAGGGATAGGTTACCCATAGAAAGGGAACTTTTAAGTTGTAGATATGAAGAAGCTTGTAGGAAAACAATTTTTAAAATGCAAATAAAAGGATCCTATAATTATAGAAGCAATTTCAATCATTTTTATGGCATTTTTAGAAAATTTGTAGAAAAGGGAATTTTAGGATGTGGATATGAAGATTTTATAGTCATAGAAGCAATTTCAAGATATTTAAAAAAAAAAAAAATTACATTGTAAGAACAGAATCTTTAGAATACATATATAAGAATTTTAAAACAAGAGACAAGAGATGCAATTCTAAGATATTTTAAGACATTTTTTATTAGCTTGTAGGAAGAGATTTTGTAAAATGCACAAAGAATTTCAATAATAATAAGACATTTTTTATTAGCTTGTAGGAAGGGATTTTATAAGATGCACAAAGAATTTCAATAGTAAGGAGATTTTTAAGAAGTAATTATAAGGATTTTATAGTTATACAAAGAATTTTTAAGTCATTCCTTTAAAAATTTGGAAGAATTTTTTATGGTATAGATCAAAGACAATTGGTAAGAAGATTTTTATAATGTAGATGTAAAGATTTTGCAATTGTAGGAACAATTAAAAATAAAATGAAGATATATTTTTAGAAGCTTATAGTAAGATTTTTTAAGATGTAGATAAGCTTGTGGGAAGGGGATTTTTAAGATGTTGATATGAAGATATGTAGGAAGGATATTTTTCAAATGTAGATATAATAAAAGTATTATCATAAAATAATTCACAATTTCAAGATACATGTTCGAAAGACATTTTTTAGACATGAAAGAGGGGGTGAGAGGGAAGGTGTGACCAAAGCTGGATTTTTCAGTTATAAAAGAATAAACACCTACAACTAATATAATATTATATTAGTAAGACGATTACTTCAAATATAAGATTGTTTTCTTAAACATAAGATTCATCATATATTAAACTGTTGTAAGATTGTTTTCTTAACATAAGAATCATCATATATATTAAACTATATACTAACGCGTACCAGATAAAAAATGATTTTATTGAATAAATTATTATTATATGACAGACCAAGTAAACACGCTTCCACCCACACTTTAAACTAGCAACCTAAGAAAACCCAACGAGTTCACCAAGTACTTTGCCTTACATTAAAACGACAACATGATTTGAATGGGCATCCTTCACTTTTATTTATGAAAGGGACCGACTGACTCAACTTGCATGAATAAGGTTAAAGATTGATGGCTAACAAAAAGTCAGACAACTCTTGAAGATAACATGATTCATTAAAGTGTAAATTCAATGAATGATCCAATATTTAAATCAACCGTGCTGGAGAATCTCATTGAAGAAGAATCCCCTATCACATATTTCACAGAAAAATCAAGCCATCATTATAGTCACCACATCAATCTCCATCTCCAAAGAAAGCTGAAATATCAAATGTTCACAGATAATTCCAGCCATATCAATGGTACTATGTTGGGGTGGAGCTCCAGATGGAGGATTCAGACATAAAACTGATGCACCATTTGCAGGAAAAGGTAGCTGAAATATCAAATGTTCACAGATAATTCCAGCCATATCAATGGTACTATGTTGGGGTAGAGCTCCAGATGGAGGATTCAGACATAAAACTGATGCACCATTTGCAGGAAAAGGTAGTGATACAATCTAATTAAGTAGATTAAAGGGCCATGCTAATTCTGAGGCTCATAAGCCATCAATCCAATTTATAAACTGAGACTAAGAAACCATGTTTACCAATAAGCAAATATTAGAATTATGCAAGATGTTCAGAAGGGTTTACTATTCTTAAATATCAAATATTAGTTTAATTTATTGCAAGAAATAAGTATCATTAGGGCTATTCAGAAATATCAATTGGTTTAATAATTAAAAATGAAAATAAGATAATTATTTCTTAAATTTCAGAGATAATAAAACTCAAAATTATTACTGACAGTTTAATTGTTAAAACATGTGATTATTAAATAAAACAGTTCAGAAATGGAAGATAATCACTATCATGGATATTGTGTTCACAAGACTAATCAGTATTATGGATATCATCTTGATAAGGATAATCAGTGTTGTGGAAATTATCTATTTTATAGGTATGAAGTATTTATCTTCAGAAAAGTATTAACATGAAATGTCAAATGTGTGATTTACATGGCAAAGAATATTCACCATGTACAGTGGGCCAGGGCTTCGAATTTTCTGATGTACAATTTGAAAGGTAAATGCACAATTCTAAGCCCTTTTTATGAGATAAGGATATAAGAAGATTGAAGCAACAGTCAATTATCTATGTAAACCATAAAACTGATTTGTCTGAGAATGAAGAAAGTGTTCATCATTCTGATTAAAAAGAGTATAAGAAGATTGAAATAACAGCCAATTATCTATAGGCAATATTGTAAACCATAAAGCTGATTTGTTTGAGAATTAAGAAAATGTTTACCATTCTGATTAAAAAGGGTATAAGAAGATTGAAACAGCAGCCAATTATCTATGGACAATATTGTAAACCATAAAGCTGCTTTGTTTGAGAATTAAGAAAGTGTTTACGATTCTGATTAAAAAGGGCATAAGAAGAAAGAAACAATCTCCAATTATCTATGGGCAATATTGTAAACCATAAAGCTGATTTGATTGAGAATTAAAAAAGTGTTTACCATTCTCAATAAAAAGGGCGGCATAACAAGATTGAAAGAACAGCCAACTATAAACCATAATGCTGATTTGTTTGAGAATTAAGAAAGTGTACACCATTCTGATTAAGAAGGGCATAAGAAGATAGAAACAACAGCCAATATTGTAAACCATACAACTGATTTGTCCGAGAATAAAGAAAGCATTTACCATTCTGATTAAAAAAGAGAATAATTTTTTTTGAAACAACAACCAATTATCTAGAGACAATCTTATAAACCATAAAACTATGTTTTTCTGAGAATAAAAAGTAAGTGTTTACAATTCTGATTTCATTTGATCTGAATCAGATAAAAAACAAGTTGTCTGGGGCCACAAGCAAATTGAGCTCCAATCAACATTGTGGTAGGGCCGATATACAAATTTCATGTTCATGTGTACAATTGCAGGGAAAGAATAAGCGACCTCGAGCTCATTTCAAGCTCTCAGGATAAAGTTTTCATACGGAGAGAGAAAGATCAGGATCAGATAACAACAAATAATCAACCCTCCAAATGGAGACAAAGGATAAATGAAAATGCCTTCATCTCCAAATATAAGGATCCCCCACAATCACAAACACAGAAACATTTTAAACAACAAAGGGAAGGAACCTCTTCTTTAAAAAAAGATACCCAAAAAGAAAAAATTGCCTCCCTATCCATAACTATTAAGAGCAGGAAACCCTCTTACTTGACCTTCGATAAGACACTTTCCCCAATTTGGGGAACTTCTTTTCCTGCAAAATCTTCTCCCGCTTAACTCCTTTTACCCCATCTTCAATACTGAAATTCCACTCGCCCTCCGAGCACGGCTGTTCACAGGTCAAGCACATATCACTGCAAACCAAACCAACCCAAATCCGCAATGAATATACACAGTTGCAAACCATCACACCTATGAAACAATACAGTGTATATACACACCGCTGATGAATACACAGTGTATATACACACCTGGGAAGAAATCCGAGGGCCTGGAGCTTGGCAGAAATCTTTGATGCGCGTGCAGCAGCGGCCGTGTCCATTTCGGGAACAAAACAGCACAATCGATCAAATTATCCAGATGATCTAAATCAGAGACGATTTGACAACTATGAACAATGCATTTCCTGGGCATAAAACCAGAGAATCAATTTGAAGATATAAAGCACACTGTTTTGAGGTGAAACCGCTCATATTGCGGTTCCGTCAACAAAAATCATACGATGGATTTTTGTTTTACTCAGTCTTATCTGCGGCAATACCACTGGCGGCCGCTGGTTTTCCTCACCACCTTTTTAATGTCACCTCGCCATTATTATTATACATATTTGAAGCCGACCTACACGTTATTAGCAACGTTGCCATGAACACAAGAAGATTAATATTCCCTCCTTAGTCAATTTTGGCCGGTGAGGTTGGGATATCTATCCATCATCCATAAATTTATCCAAATAGAAATGATTGTCATAGATGAGTTCTTTTTTAAAATCATGATTATTTCTTGTCATGTAATTAGTAAATTGGTATATGTTATTTCGATCAATGGAATCTCTCTTTATTTAATAGTCGAAAGGATTTAATAGTTGAACACTTTCCTTTTGTAATTATTAAATTGGTATATGCTATTTCAACTAAGGAAAACTTTTTTTAATAGTGGAAATGATTTAATATTTGAGTAAATTGGTATATGTTATTTCAATCAATGAAATCTCTCTTTGGTTAATAGTCAAAAGATTTAATAGTTGAACACTTCCCTCTTGTAATTAGTAAATTGGTATATGCTATTTCAACTAATGAAATCTTTTTTAATAGTATAAATGATTTAATAGTTGAGTAAATTGGTATATGTTATTTCAATCAATGTAATCTCTCTTTATTTAATAGTCGAAATGATTTAATAGTTGAACACTTCCCTCTTGTAATTAGTAAATTGTTATATGCTATTTCAACTAATGAAATCTTTTTTTAATAGCGGAAATGATTTAATAGTTGAGTAAATTGGTATATGTTACTCCAATCAATGGAATCTCTCTTGTTTTAATAGTCAGAATGATTTAATAGTTGAGCACTTCCCTCTTGTCATCCTTTGGTTGTAATTAGTAAATTCGTATATGCTATTTCAACTAATGAATTTGTTTTTAATAGCGAAAATGATTTAATAGTTGAATAAATTGGTATATGTTACTTCAATCAATGTAATCTCTCTTTATTTAATAGTCAAAAGGATTTAATAGTTGAACACTTCCCTCTTGTCATCCTTGGATGTAATTAGTAAATTGGCATATGCTATTTCAACTAATGAAATCTTTTTTTAATAGCAGAAATTATTTAATAGTTGAGTAAATTTGTATATGTTATTATCAATGGAATCTCTCTTTATTTAATAATTGAAAGGATTTAATAGTTGAACACTTCCCTCTTGTCATCCTCTTGGTGTAATTAGTAAATTGGTACATGTTATTTCAACTAATGAAATCTTTTTTAATAGCAAAAACGATTTAATAGTTCAGTAAATTGGTATATGTTATTTCAATCAATGGAATCATCGAAATGATTTTATAGTTGAACACTTCCCTCTTGTAATCTTCTGGATGTAATTAGTAAATTGGTATATGCTATTTCGCTAATGAAATCTTTTTTAATAGTGGAAATGATTTAATAGTTGAGTAAATTGGTATATGTTATTTCAATCAATGGAATCTATCTTTATTTAATAGTCCAAGAGATTTAATAGTTGAACACTTCCCTCTTGTCATCCTCTGGGTGTAATTAGTAAATTGGCATATGCTATTTCAACTAATGAAATATTTTCTTAATAGTGGAAATGATTTAATAGTCGATTACATTGGTATATGTTATTTCAATCAATGAAATATTTCTTTTTTAATAGCTGGAAGGATTTAATAGTTGAACACAGTTCACTAGTTGTGAGTGTATTTGTCATATTATGATTTATTAATAGAATATATACAACTATTCAACATCTCATATTAAAAAAGCAAATGACAATAATTAAAATTTCAACTTGACATATATCATTAATAGAGAAAGATATGTACAACTATTAATCTCATACTAAAAAAATAAATATTACTAATCAAAATTTAGTTGCACATGGAATGTACGTTAATTTGATTCATTGCACATAAAGATTGCATATTAAAATATTATGTTATTAAAATAAAATATTACATATTTGTCATTGCATTGAATGGTTTGAGTTTGCACATTTTACACAACTCTTTTGCCTAATTATTATGCCATTAGAATAAAATATTACATCTTTTTCATCAAATTGAATGGTTTGAGTTTGTATATTTTTCACAACTCTTTGTCTAAACATATAAAACATGGCCGACAACATCATATTAAATCTTTCAAATTAAATACATACTTGATAATATAAAAATACATCATTGTGCAATTTCTAATTTTAAACCAAATTCAAATTAATTTTTTAATGAACAATAAATGTTCTCAACACGTCTTATTTATAATTTTTGGTTTCTAACAAGCGATTCCTTCTATTTCAAGTTATGTACAACTAATACTTTTTTTGAGATGTAAGAATCAACAATTGATACATAAATCACATTTTATGTAGATTTCCAATATGAAATGTATAATACTAATTTACCCAAATTTTAAAATAAAATCCTCGCTCAATCTACATCAACCTTTGTTAATTAATAGAATTTTTGTCCATGGATAAAATAAATTAAAAATATAGAAGAAAAAAAAGTTTATAAATTGAAATAGATATTCAATAAAATATTTCCATTCAATGTGATTGAATATGCCTAAAAAATTTAGTTACAGATATTATTAGACTTGAACAATTTATTCACTTGTTACTACATAACTTATCAAATTCTAGCTCAATTATAATTGGATTGAGTATTTTATGTTTTCTCTCTTATTTTTATTTAACTATCATAACATTTTAAATTTGTTCACTTCAATTTGTCATTGAGGGATTCATTTTATTTTAAATTAAAATGGAGTTCTAATATGTAATATTAAATTTAACAATGATAAATGATTGAAAAAAATTGTATCATAAAGGAGAGGGGCCTATAGTGGGTCACCCTAACTTCACGCTTCTCAAAGTCTTATGTAAAAATTTCAAATCACTCCCAAATTTGCATAGCTGCTTATTTGGAAAGTCCCCTACTTACAAAAATTGGTTTCAAGGCCACATCATCAAATATGATGCTACATCAGCATGCTTTTTGTCAAGGTATCCAAAAAGGACCAAAAAAAAGGTGAGACCAATAGTGGGTCAATAAGTCGTGTATTATTGGTGTGTTGATGTGGCATCACATGATTTGTCAATTTGTGTACTTTATGGATAAAAGTGTTTTGCAATTGGATATTAAGTGTAAGTTTATTGGATATTAAGCCTACCCACTATGAGGCCCACTCAGGCCTACTTATATACCCACCATTGGACCCCTACCCACTATGGGCCCCTTTCCCTTATATGAATAAATGCAATAAACATAAAATCCTATTACATGCTAGATTGTGATGAAAATCCTATAGACCAAGGAAAGTGAATATTATGTGTTTTTAATTATATATCTTCTTGAATCATTTTCTAGCTATTATATAATGTTTAGTGTTGTAATATCCTTTGAATATGAAACTATACTAATAGATGACTGATTGAATCAAAATGAATTTCATTATATTTATTCATATATTTTGGTACATGACAAAAATCTATTTACAAGTTTATAGTTTCAGAATATGAATAGTTACTCATTGAGTGTTCATTTCATGTTGCCTTCATTTTGAAGTAAAGATAGGTTTTGTTTATAGTCACTTTACAAAAATCCAATGCTATTGATAAACTTTATGAGCATTTTTGGATATAAAGGTTGATTCTCATGGGGATAAAGGAATACAAGGTAAAGACTACTAAAATATTTTAGCTATTGGAAAAAGAGACTTTTACTGTGGAAAAGGATATATATTTATCATTTTATTGTATGGTTTTCTCACATCTTGTTGTACTACTTAGTAGTGAATGTGATTCATATTCTTTTATACATTATTCAAGTAGATATCACCATTTTTCAAGAGATTTAGTTATCAAATTTATCACATATAATATATATGATAATGAAATCTTAAATGATACTCTTAATTTCATTTTTAACCTTATATTTTGATTTTTTAATACCCCCTTCTAGTACATAATTTCTATTAAAATATCTCCATTTTTTGACAAAAAGAGAAAATTATATTAAATGAAAAATTAAAATAGATTACAACATAAATATTTTCAAATAGAAATATCCATTAATACAACCAACAAAGAAAAATCTTAAGAGAATTTTCCACTATTCCACCAACCCCCCAAAATAGAAGAGTTTATAATCCCAAAAAAACTCATATCCCCTAAGAACAACAAGCAAGGAGAATTAAGTATGATTATCATGGAGAACTTGAAGAAATTTACTAGCTTTATTTTGAGGCAAAGACTCCTAATTAGTAACATTCCAATTTCTATCATTAAAATCCCACTAGTTAGGCAATCAACAACTATGTTCCATTCTCAGGAAAAAGTGACATTAAGTTAACGTCAAGAAAAAAATAGAAAACAGAGGAGCCAGAAGATGATGGGCGACACAAGATCGTGGGAAACAATTGTAGAGCAGGAATGGCTGATGGACCAACTTTGGTAGAGGGACGACGTCATCGAGAAGAAGCGTCTGGAGGCGGATAGTGTTGGAGTGAGCACAACTCTAATAGGATGACATAATCAAAGCTAGTTGGATTATTGCCTTGCCACTGGAGCCAATGTCATCTCGATGGGAAGAAAGGCTCCTACATGCTAGAACTAGCAGGTGTCTCAACCTACACCATGGGTGGAGGCCTCTAGAAGGCCCTGGGTTCACTCAAACAATAGGGGTTGCGCTTGGGGATTGAAAATTATGGGAAGATATCCCAATGCAGATTGTAGGAAAGCACATTTTTCACCCTAGTATTGGTACAATCATAGGCCCCCTAGGAAACCAATAAATTTCTCTAGGTCTCCACTCAAGGAGCTTGCTAAGGGTGGGCGATATGGGTGGTTGAGGAAAAACAATGGCAAGATCTCAGTAGCTCAACCTAATCATTGGAAGAGGAAGCCTCCAAAACGGAGCTCTAGAAAGCACACAGGGGACGGCGACCTAGTCATGCAAAATTCCCACTTTGCTATTGAAGTGAATGCAAATAGCTTGAATAGAGGTCAGATTCAAGGGAACAAAGATCATGTGAAGCTGAGTCAAGAAGGTGTGTAGGAGAAATCTAAAGTGAGGAGAGATCATGTTGTTTTTGGAAAAGGGATTGTAATTGATGAGCCTAGAAGAAATGGCAAGGTGATTTCATCCCTAATAAATCCTTGCAAAACTCTAAGGATATGCTGAAGGAGCATTCTTTCTTCACGAAGTGGGGAGGGGGTGGATGTCCTACAAAGAAAATGGTAGATTGGTGGAGAGACCAATGGGGCAAAGAGGTTTGTATCAAATTTTTCTCCTATAATTTTCTTCTGGTTTTATGCCCATCACCACAATTGAAACATAGCATCATGTTTGAAAAACTCCTACAAATGGATGGAATAGGGTCTTACATCAAAGAGTGGGAACCAAAATTCAAGCCCCACAAACATGAATTGGATAGAATGAAAGCATAGGTAATCTGCACAACCTTCCCTCAGAGTACTGGGATGATGAGGTCTTAATCCTAATAGGGAATCAATTGGTCACTTATATTGGGGTGGATAAAACCATACTTCATGGAGAAATGAATACCCAAGTGAGAATCTATGTGGAAATTAGCTAGGGTAGTTCGCACTTGGAAGAGCTGGAAATTATTGTGAAGGAGGGCAAGTGGTACCAATAAATAGAATGGAATTTCATAACTAGCAAGGTCCCTACTTTTCCAAAGTTTAATACTATGAATAGGACAATGGAACCCAATGGGGTTTCTCTACTAACTCAAGAAGCGAAACTGTGAATAGCATGGTAGTTATAATGGATAGGGAAAGTCGCGGTCAAGAGACACAACAGGTTTTCCAACAAGAGATTAGTGGGTATGAGATTGCATAGGAAGAGGAATTGGCCACACTAGAGAATTTAGAAGGGGTTTCAAGATGTTCCCTAAACGCTCAAGAGGAAGAGGGGACTAGAGAGGAAGTCGTGGGGTTGGAGGAAATTATGGAAGTTGGATGTGAATTGATGGGCTATGTAGCTCTCACAGAGGAAGAGGCAACAAATTCAGATATGGGAGATGATGATAGAAATAGCTTGGAGTGTCAAGCTCTAAAGGATAGTGACCATCTAGAAGAAGGAAAGGTACAAGATTTTGAAGAAAAGGCAGCTCTATTGGAAGTTAATGCAAATCCCTTAGCCACCTTGGTGACTCAAGGGAAATTGGGATTAAAGTCAAGGAACAAGGATAGGAAGTCATACTTGACTGTGGGGAAGGAAGGAGGAAAGGTAGGTTGTCAAACATAGAAAAGAGAGCTATAGATGGTGATGCAAAAGGTCAACAAAAGCTCACCATGATGCTAAGATTAGGGAAGGGTAGTACCCTTCCTGGGGAGCAATGAGGCTCATATCATGGAATGTTAGGGGCTTAAATTCCACTAACAAAAAGTTTCTTCTAATGCGCCTCATGGAGACATAAAGGGATGATGTCCTCATGATCCAGGAGTCAAAGTTAAGCAATATAGAAGTGGAAATGTTTAAGAAGAAGTGCAAAGTGTGGAACATTGAGCAAGTGGAAGTTGCAAGAACCTCTAGGGGTCTACTTATGATTTGGAGGACCTAGGCAACCTATCTAGAAAAGATTGTGATTTCTTAGCCTACAAGGTGAGAAGTCTATCATCAAATTTGGTCTTCACTTTAATCAATATATATGGCCCCTCAAGTTACATCAAAAAGAGCGAATTATGGGTAGAGCTTAATGTCTTCTATAATAGGGTATCCCCGGAGTGTTACATTTTAGAGGTTGATTTCAATGAGATCCCGCACAATGAGGATAAGATGGGGGCTATGCAAAGCAAGTACCAATCCCAAGTGGATTTTGAGAATTTTGTAAGGGGGAATGATTTGTTTGAAATTTAGATGGTATATGGAAAATACACGTGGATGAATAGGAAGTTGGGATTTAGTCATATTGCAAAAAAATTGGATAGATTTTTGTTTAAATGAGAGTTGGGAGCTTTTCTATTTACTCTTGAATGCAGTATTTTACCTCAATCAGGGACAAATCACTATCCCATTAAATTGGAAATAATGGGCGAAAAGAGACCTGTGAGGTGTCCCTTTAAATTTGAAAACATGTGGTTCAAGGATAAAAATCTTCCAAGGCTGATTGACATATGGTGGAATGGGTGGAAAATTGAGGGTACCAAGATTTTTGGGGTGGTGTCAAAGTTGAAACTTCTCAAGCAACAATTAAAGGAATGGAACAAGACCCACTTCAAAAACATATTTGAATCCAAATGCAGGCTGGAATAAGAGTTAAAAGGAGTTTCTCAGAGAATATGAGGAAGTGTAAGTGAAATCGAAAGTGTATTAGCGACACAAATCTAGGGAGATTTGGATGTCAGAAAGGGACAATAACACCAAATATTTTCATAACACTAAGGCCCGAAGATAAGTCAACAAAATCATAAGCATACAGGGAGCTAATGGATCAATTGTTGAGCCCCTAAGGTAATTTCCAGGGAAGCAGACACTTATTTCAAATATTTTTTAAATAACAGAGGAGGATCAAGTCTTGTAGCAAAAAATCAACTCTTGGAGGTTATGCCAAGCCTAGTGGATGAAGAGCAGAACAAGATGCTGATGAGTGAATTTATGATAGAAGAAATCAAGGTTGCAGCCTTCTAGCTTCACCCAAATAAAGCACCTAGATCATATGGGTTTCCATCTTGCTTTTTTCAAAAATGTTGGAACAACGTGGGTAGTGAAGTGTTTACTGCCATAGAAGACTCAAGGAGCTCAAGAGTGGTTTTAAGGGAGATGAATAACACCTTCATTGCTTAGATCCCAAAAAATGAGAAGCCATCTTCATTAGATGGTTTCAGACCCATAGCTCTCTGAAACACCTTGTATAAGATTATGACAAAAGCAACAACAAACAAACCAATTTTTTTTTATAAAGTTAATTTCCAAGGAGTAGTCAGGGTTCGTACCCAGAAATTCAATTTTGGAGGGGGTCATCATTACACAGGAAGCCATTCATTCTATTCAAAGAACCAAAAAATAGAGTATGCTACTAAAATTGGATATCAACAAAGCATATGATTGGGTGGATTGGAGGTTCTTGTGCAAGGTGTTGCTAGCCTTTGGGTTTGATAAAAATTGGGCAAATTGGGTTTTTAATTGTATAGCTATTTCTAGATTTTCAATTATTGTGAATGACACACCAAAAGGTTTCTTAGAGGCATCCAGAGGAACTAGATAAGGAGATACCCTCTCACCCTTTTTGTTTATCATCATGACTGAGGCTCTAAGAAGGAAAATTAGTGTAGCAGAAAGCATTGGGAGGCTAGAGGGAATTCAAATAACGAGCAATGTGCCTATTATAACCCATCAATAGTTTGCAGACAACACCATGCTTTTTGGGGCAACAAAATGCTACAAAGATCGCAAGCTAAAGGAAATTTTGGATCTTTATTCAAAGGCTTATGTCCAAGAGGTAAGTGAAGTGAAATCAAAAGTCTACTTTTTTCATACTCCCCCATGCAAGGAGCAAGAGATCCTTAGAGTATTGAGATCGAGGAAAGGCCAATTACCATGCACATACCTTGGCTTTCCTTTAGCAAAAGGATTGGGTAGCTGCAAGTTATGGGACCCCTTGGTAAACAAGGTAATCAACTAGATGTCATCATGGAAGGGGTGGTGGCTATCATGGGTTGTTATTTCTGCAATTCCAATTTACTTATTGTAATGTCTTGCTTTGCCCAAGGGGACATATCAAACTTTAAATCAAAATATGAGGAATTTATTTTGGAAAGGAAATGCAAACAAGAAAAATTTTGTCCTAATTACATGGGATTGGATCTGTAAAGTGAAGGAGGCTAGGAAAACAGGATTAAGGGATCTTTTGAGGAAAAACAAGGCCTTGAGGGCCAAATTGGTTTGGAAGATGTACACAGAGATCAAGTTGAAATGGGCTCAAATTCTTCAGAATAAATATTTAGGGAACGACATTGAGAGAAACATCTTCACTGCCACCACACTTCCTAAACATTCAAGAATTTGGAATTTCATGACGGAGTATATGTTGCTAATAAAAAAAATTATTATCTTGCAATATTCATGATGACAACATTTCTCTACTTTGGGAGGAATCGTGGGGAGGGTAACCCATAATTTATAGTTTGGCATACATGCAACATACAAAAGGTCTACTCATGTAGCTTTAGGGGATAAATGCGAGAGATTACTTGGAAATCATCAGTGTTGATAGGATCTGTAGATGGCAATGGAAGGAATTCAGCAGGCTCAATCTTTCGACCACTAAAACCTCACAGTTGCAATCGATTCTTAAGGATATAACCATAATCATCCAAAAGGGAAAGGACAAGCTAGTTTGGACTGCTGCTAGTTTAGGGTAGTATAATACTAAGGATGTTTTCTTGGTGCTAGGGAAGTAGGATGAAAGGACCTCACTCCCATGGAAACTATCTTGGGACAACAAATTCCTTCAAAAAGCTTGTGCCTTTTCATGGACCGCAATCCAAGGAAATATTTTGAGAGTGGAAAGGTTTAGTAGAATGGGCTATCACGACCTATCATGGTGTGTAATGCGCAAATCAAGTGAGAAATCCCTTTTTTCTTAGATGTCCTTTTCTCAAAGTTTTTGGAGTTTCTATGTGTGAAATTGGGTTGGTAGGTGCCCTCTCGAATGACATTATTCCCTTTTTCAAATCATGACCCTTATTAAAAGGAAAGTGATGTATTCATGCATATGGATAATTAGCCCATCAATTATGATATGGGAGATTTGGAAAGAGAGAAATAGGAGAATATTCCATGGAAAGGAAATGAATACATCATTCTTTCAAAACAAGGTGGAGGTAGCCATAGCTGAGGTTGTGAATAGTAGAGTTTCAAGAGTAAATCCACAGAAAGTGGAATTCACATAATGGGATGTGAAACTGAGACTTGGGTGGTTTTGTCTCAAGATCCCAAAATTTACAAGTTAGGGGGTAGCAGGAAAATAAGAACTTCATGCCAAGGCGGTTTGGAGGCCTCCTTCTCAGTCATGGACCAAAGTGAATTTTCATGGGGCTTCAAGAGGGAACCCAGGAAGGTCAAGTGCATGTTGCATAATCCATAATTGGGAAGGGGCTATAGTGGGTGAAATTTCAATCCCTCTTCTAGATGGGACAAATAAATTAGTAGAGCTAAAGCTAGTGATGCAAGGGCTTCAGTTATGCTAGGAACTTAGACTCAAAATTATCGAAGTGGAAGGCGATTTGTCTTTGGTGATAAGTTCTCTCAGGATGAGTAAGATATCAAATTGGAAGTTGCAAGGGCTAGTGGAGAGAGCTATTGAACTGCTAGGGAAGTTTGAGCACTATGTGGTTAAACACACATACATAGAAGCTAATTCTGAAGTGGATACATTAGAAAATCTTGGTGTATATGGAGTACTTAAGAAATAATCTTACCCCTTATTCTCATAAGGCTTAATGGTTGGTGCATGCAGATTCATGCAATAAATCTCTATGGCGGGGAGGTTATTTTGAGTTGGTTGCATGGGGGGTGTTGCATATAGTGCTTCAACGGATATTGGGTTCAGGCTTTGCACTTCTAGTTGGTGTAAAATCACTCAAATTTGAGTGACTAGTTATAGGTGTACGTGGCACTCATGCACTTGTTTTTGTTCCATGCTTGAGCCTTTGTTGTGGAGAAGCGCATTGGGCTGATAGGTGGCAGAGCCCATGCCAAGTTTTATGAGTGTGGCTCTCGATCATTGTCCCCTAGATTTATATCTTCCCTGTTGTGATGTGTAGTGATGGATAGAAAGGATAACTAATGTTGGTGTTAATCTAGGAGCACATGGCGTCACTCTCTAGCATCATGCTTAAACTTTGTTGTAGGGAGGTGAACAGGGATCATGGCAGGTGACATTGCTTGACTCGGGCCATATGCATGTGGTGCCTTGGCAATAATTTGGGTAACATATCCGAGCCTTTGTTGTGAGGAGGTGCAACAATGTGACAAGTGGCAATATTGACTACGACTTACATGCTTCCATTTAGAGGCACTTGCCTAGAACATTTTTTTGGGCTAACCATTTTTGGTGGCTCTCCATACCACAACATAAAATTAATGGTGAAATAACATTGTAAATCCTTCACTCAAAATGATTTGACGCATGGAATTGATTAATTAGGGTGTCTTATCACTCAAGCTAGCTTAAGTGTCCTAACAGGTGGGCTATCTCAAGGAGTTATGGTGAAGCATTTACTACGTTAGGCTCCCATCCATGCAAGAAGATTGAGGGATGATTTCATATTCCAAAAGTGTTGCATAGACAAATTGTAATCTTGGCAAGCTTTGACTGAAGTGAACCAATATTTAAAGGATGATTTCAGAGGCCAAATATTCAGTATGTATGGATTATTTTATGGACAGAGTAATGGACGCCCCTATATGGTTGGTTAACTCTTGCCGACAAATGAATTTTCTAGGTGAAGTCTCAAAGATTAGGCTAAGGACGATCCTACTTGAGAATGATTTCTCATCGCTTGGTGTAGTGAAACTGGTGTTGGGGCATGAGTTCTTAGCGACGGATGAAAGATACAAGGTGGATATAGACATTTCCTCTTTGTTGGTTGCAACATTGTTGGATCTCCAATTACCAAAGAATGAGGTGTTGCAAACAACAAGGAAGTTGGTGAAGTCATAGTTGTTGGGAGGCCTCAAGGAGGTAGTAGGTTATGCTTAGCTAGGTGCTGGAATTTGAAGGCCAAAGGACCTAGGCATGCTCAATGTTTCGAGTGTGGTGGTAAAGCTCTACCCTTTCTTGTTGGATGTTAAAGGTGTCAATATGTTGCTTCATCGAACACAGGAGTTGGAGGGGTGAGGTTCTTGAAGAAATGGTTGCATATGGAACTAGTTCAGGATTTTTCCTTGGTTGGTATCTACAAAAGAATTTTGATGAATAAGTTCAAGTGTTTCAATCATATCACAATCTTTTTGTGTTGAGGCAATTTTGTAAACTATTTTTTGATTGCGTAGGGTATCTTGGGATGTCCCTATTTCAATAGCTGGCTCCTTTTTGGATAGCTAGGAATGAAAGCATTGGCCATGATCTTTATTGTACACATAAAATATAATATTTTTAATATTAATATAATTATATTCTTATGTAGCAAAAACCAATTATGCTCCATTCTTTAAAAGTATGAACAAAGGAAATGGATTCAAAATTTGGGTTGAGATAGAGAAGCTCCTCATAAGATATGTCAACCTCCAAGAGGAATCATTCAACTTCCCTTTTTTCAAGAGAGATGCCAAGATCATAGAATTCACTTCACACGCAACCTTCTTCCAACCTAGCTTATATGCATGAACCCTTATTTGCTTATCAAATAATCACCCCATAGAATTGTTAGAGTTATCATGCATTAGCTAATAATTAATTACTCTTTAACTGATTATTAGTCTAATCTATTCTCATGCACTTAAGATAAACTTAGGAGTGCTTTTATAATTTTATGGTTTTGCTCCTATATAGCACTCAACCCTCATTGTAATTACTCAAGCTTTCATATCATTTGATAGTCTCCTGCTTCTCTAGCTCTTTCTTGTTGAGGAATATTGCACATATTATTTACATATCTCTTGCGGGGAAGGTATCTTTGTTTGTTGTTTGATCCTGTGGCTCATGGTTTTGTGGTTTTTAAAAATTCTAACATGGTATCAAAGCCTCGATTTAGCAAACCCCTTTTCGATTTATGAGGTGCTTTTCTTCAACAAGGGTTATAGGCTTCAGATATGAATTCCCTTTGCTTTTGTTGCAAATTTTGGAGGTGGGCATTTTATGGTGCTTTTTTGTGTGAAAAGGACCTTGTTGTTGGATTTAGAGCCGTTGAGAAAGTCAGATTTTCCTTTCATTTCCCTTGATTTGGGTTCTTCATTCAAAATCTATGAGGGTTTGAAGCGGTTGCTTTTTTTTTTCAATCTAGAAGGTAGCTATGTTTTTGGTTCATTTTGACATGAAAAGGACCTCATCGTTGGATTCAAGAGGCTGATTCCATGAATTTTGACTATAAATTTGTCCAATTTGTCTATCGGGAGTTTCTGAGGCAAAATATTTTTTCCTTAAGGGCCATACAACCTCCATACAACCCCTTGGGCATGAAAATCCAAAAAATAATTAAAAACAAAGAAAAAGGGCATAAATTTTTTCAAAAGTAAAAATGCAGGGTTTTAAATTTTTTGTGGGCGGATTTATGTTTTTGGGTGCATTTATTTTGAAGGTACCACAAGGTACCTTCTTGTGACAGGTCCCTACGTGCCCCTTGTCCCCTGTCATCACTGGCAGGCTTCAAAAACCTACGACCGACAAAAAAATCCACCGGTGGCAATTTTTTTCCAAGCCGACAGTAGACTTTTTTGGTGTTGTTTTTCTACTACTTGATTGATGTTACCATCAAGGCAATATTCCAGGTTTGCAGATGTTTTTGGCAACTGTGCTTTTTTCCCAACGGATGTCAACTTTTTCCAAGTAGTTTCATTCTTTTAAGACAACAGGTGGAATTTCCCGATGGCGAATTTTTTTCGAGGGCAATTTTTTTTCGACGAAGTCAAAGAATATTCACAAAATATTCCTACTGACATCAGCATGATTCCATCCATACAAATGCTGACATCAACTGCACAAACTGCCCAATGGCCCCCTTTGACCCCTTCTTTGGCCGTCAGGAGCAGTTTTTTTCTTTTGGCCATAACTTGAGTACAATGTCAAATTTTGACAAACGAGATATTGTTAGAAAGTGAAACCAACTTTCTAGTGGTGTGGGTCTCATCACGTTTTTTGGTGCTAGTGCATTCTACAACTTGTTGAAGTCAGAGGTGTTGTTTTCAATCCTGAGCTCATAAGTTTTGACTAGTTTCTCCATTTTTTCGCAATTCCAATGACATTGGAACTATCTTTCAGAGCTCTTCACTTCCATCCATGCATTTTTCCATATTATTATCTAGGTACATTTTATTCATATTTTTATGTTTTTGCACTTGGTGAATTACTTGGCCATCTTAGCTCTTGGAAAGTTTTCATTTGCATGGGATGACTTGTTTTTTACTGTTCTTTATGTATTTCTAGTATTTTGTCCTATTTGTGCACTGTAGATATGTTTTTCATGCACATTCTCTTTTGTAGATGCATTGAAATAAGGTGTCATTCTGGTGTATAATTTCTATGGATTTTGCACATCTTGTTGTGCCTTTTGTATTCGCACTATGATATAAAGTGACATGGAGGGTTGATGTTTGCCTTTGGTTTGTCGTCAAACCTTTGTCAAGTGAGTGTCCCTTCCATGACAACAGTGAATCCTAGTGATTCTTTCCTCATGTGTGTGTGCCTTAGTTTGCACACCCTTTTATTTGCAAGTTGTTTCTCCTATTTGCACTTCTTGGTTTCACATAGTTTTAGTGTACCTGTCATGGCTCTCCCTTTTCAACATTATGGGGGGGTTTCTATTGTTGGTGCTAATGCTTCCTTGGTTTCATGGGTTGAAGTGATCTACGTATTTATTTCTTGTTCCTATGTACTTTCAAATGCAACGTGCATCAATGGTTGGTTACATGCATTTCAGTGAGTTGGAGCACTTACCATATGGACTTTCTTCAATTCCTATTTTCTGGAGGCGACCTCCCATTTTCATTTGATCAGGGACTATTGGGTACCTGTATTTTTAACTTGCATCTTGCATGTTGAATAGTGTCATTTTTGGTCACTCATACAAATCCATGTGTCGTTTGTATCTTCGAGTTCCAGATGTTTGCATTTGTTTTCCATCGGATTCGAGTAATGTTGTTGGGGACACTCATGCAAATTATTTTCTCTCTAGTGATTAATGTTTTTGATTAAGGGAAAAACAAGTTTTGATGGGACCTAAAACCCATTACATAACGGTTTTGAAGGGACCCGCAACTTTATCCAAGAAAAACATGTTGCATCAAAGATACACCATAAACCATTAGTAGCCAATCAAAATTAGCACTAAAAACAAAGTACGATACCACATGTTGCACAAAGGAAATAGCAAGGGCCTACATCCCTTAACCAGAAACAATCAGGTTTTACATGGGACCTTAAACCCAAAGGTTTTGAAAGGACCTTAAACCCATAACCAGGCTTTTCAAGGACGTTAAACCCAAAAGAGATCCATCAACAAGTTTTGGTTGGGACCTTAAACCCAAAAACACTGATGACTGAAAAACAACAGCCGTCTTACAACTACTACCAATCTGAAAAACTAACCCACACTCCACCTCCATAGGACAGGGCCCCCCTTTATAGGAGAGGAAGATACGAGAGCTCGAACCACAAAATCAACCCAACTCCTGCTCATACCAGCCCCACCTAAAAAGGAGCTAATGCCACCTCTAAAGGATAAGCAAAGGAGAAGAGGACTTTCCACTAGACCTGCAACAAACAAATCCACCTCAAAAGGAGCGGGATCTACCTCAACAAGAGAAAACTTCACCTCTAGAGAAGAGACCATTTGTAGAAACCAACCAAAAGAAAACACTCTAGTAGGACAAGCACTCACAACAACCTTTGGAAATCCCAGCAACAGGAGCATAAGGTGGACCAAAAAAAAGCTTGAACAACAAAGCCACCATATCCGAAAGAAACTTTAAATTCAACCGGGTGTACATAAAAAGCATGAAGAGCCACCCAACCATCAACTAAGAACTAGCACCAAGGGTACACCAAAACAATACCCCACACAAAACACGCCAACATTTGGAAAAAATCTGGGTAAACAAAGATAACCCAAAACAAGCCAATAGAGATCGAGAAAACCCCAACCCAAGCACCAGCAAAACCATCAAAGCCATAAGGAGCCCAACACCACACAAGGAACATCCATAATGAGCAAAAGGATCATCCCACCAAGGAGGAATACAAGAAGCAATTGAGAGAGAAGGATATCCTTTGACAACCCAAGACCAAAGGCGTGAAAAGCTCCCACAAACAAAAGGGAGCACAAAACAAAGGAGGATATCACCCAAAGGAAAACAAACCCCAACCTCACACAGGGGCACCCAAACACAAACCAAGGGACCAAAAGGCCGAAGAGCCACTAAATAGCCACCACATGAATAGAGGCAACCCGAACCATAGCAGAAAAGCACCACAAGTGCCATACCAAAGGAGGGATGAAGAGGGAGAAAGCAACAACCTCCCATGCAAGCAAAAGTTGTAGGACACCCCCAAAACATCCACCCAACACCACCATATAGATAGAAGAAAGAGGCTCCACCATCAAAGAATGAGAATCCTAGAGAACAAACCCCAGCCGCTCAACCTTAGAAAGCCACTCAACCTCAGAAAAGATGAAGACAAACAACCCTGAACAAAAGAATGCAGGAGCCGCATCCATAAGAAACAGGAGAACCTCCAAAACCCACAAATTTGCATTAGATTCATCCTCAAAATCGCCATCATTGGTAGAGGAATTCAAACTTCCTCCCCCCCCCCGCTCTTCTCGCTTGCTCTTCCTTTCACTCCCGCTCTCGCCATCAATTTCTTGTGACTACATTAATTTCTCTCTCATGATTAGTGTTATTTAGACTTATTGGTACATATATTTTCAACTTGCATCTTGCATGTTGAGTAGTGTAATTAGGGTCACTCATGTAGATTCATGTACCACCTATATCTTCGACTTCCAGATGTTTTCCTTTGTTTGCCATCTAATTCAAGTAGTGTTGTTGGGGGGAACTCATGCAGTATAGTCTCATTGATCTTGACATTTGTATCTTTGATTTCTAGATGTTTTGCCTTTGTTTTTCATTTGATTCAAGTAGTGTCGTAGTGGGAACTCATGCATATTCTTGTTGTATTGATCATGATCATCATTTGTTTCAAAGGAGGTTCTTCATTTTAGCACTATATCAGTCATCATTCAATATTAGTCTATAGCTTCTTCATGCTTTTGTGATTTTCTACATGTTCCTCTTTTTTAGGACATTGTTCGGTTGGAAACTTCTTAGTCCTTCACACCTTGATTTGGAGGCTTTTCAGTCCTCCATTCATCTTTCTCTTTTGGAGAGGAGTTTTCTCCCATAGGGTTTTTCTCCCTTTTTTCTCTAGTTGTGAGAGATTTTTTGTTTGTACATGGGTACCTAACCAGGCCTTGTTTGTTGGGACCCACCATGCATTCTTAGGGTTTTTAGCTACTCCCTAAGTTCATCTTAAGGGGGGTGTTAGAGTTATCATTCATTAGGTAATAATTTATTAATCTTTAATTGATTATTAGTTTAATTTATTCTCATGCACTTAAGCTAAACTTAGGAGTGCTTTTATGCTTTTAGGGTTTTTCTCCTATATGGCATTCAACCCTCATTGTAATTACTCAATCTTTCATATCTTTTGATAGTCTCTTTCTTTTGTAGCCTTTTCTTGTTGAGTAATATTGCACATATGGTTTGCATATCTCTTGCATGGAAGGTGTCTTTGTTTTTGTTTGATCTTGTGGCTCGTGGTTTTGTGGTTTTTCATAATTCTAACAAGAATAAGTGTAATAAATACACAAAACCATCATTATTGCATTCAATCCTACCAATCACAATATCACCTAAGTTTCCCCATGAGGACCTATCAATATTAATTTTAAAAACTAAGAGGGGGAGGAGGCCACCTACCCATCCTTTTCACCTTCCTAGAAGCCTTTAGCCTAGAGCTAGACCAAATTTGAGCAGTAGATGAGGAGGAAATCTCTAGGAGGATTGATATGTGAGAATCATAAGGTGAAAAAGGCTCTTTAGAAGAGAATTTTTCCTATTCCATATTGGATAGAGGTATGGTTCATTTGACTACTTATATGCCAAGGATAGAAGAGCCTGTATTGGCTATGTTTCCTTATTGTTCCATATTGCACACTTTAGCCTAAATTGGCTATTTCAATTCCCAAGTGCTCAAATTGACTTAAAGATAATAACTTGTTATTTACAAGAAAAATTCTAATTAAACTCTACTCGGGTCTTTACAAAACAATACTAAGTGGGTTGTTGGTAAGGGAAAGATAAAGTTGTTTTTTAGTGGATGAATATTTAAAACCTTTGATGATGTTTTAAAAATTCTAAAACTTATAAGAAATTCAATTTCTATATCCAAGTTGAATGATTCTAATGTTCATGTGATATTTGGCAAGTCTAATTTTAGGTTGGTAAGAGGGAACTTGGTGGTGCAAGAGGATCTTAGATTGGGGCCTTGTTTAGTTTCAATTCCTCTACATTTTATAATTCTACCAATGTAATTAGCACTAAAAATGCATGTATGTTGTGGCACCAATGTTTGGGACACATAAGTGACAAGGTCTTAGAACCATTATTAATAGAAAGTTGGTTGATGGTTTTTTATTATTCTTTTGAAAAACTAATTCTATGAGAATTATGTGCTTGGAAAATGGAATGGATCTTTATTTACTATTTTAATTAATAGGGATACAAGATTGGTATAAGGAATAGAGATATCCAAAGCACTATATTGAGAAAGGTACAAAACATTTGATTTGTAAGTTGAAGAAGTTTTTGTATGGTCTTAAGAAATCTCCTAGGATGTGGTACCAAAAGTTTGTTTTTTTGTGTGTTGTTTGGGATTTATGAAATCCAAATTAGATAATTGCATCTATTATAATATGGATAATGATCATGTTCTAATTATTGCATTATATGTTAATAATATGTTATTTTTCGGCAATAGGAGAGGTTTGATTTGTGATTTGATGTCTCATATCTCAACACAAATTGAGATGGAATTAGGGGCAACCAAGTGCATCTTGGGGATGGAGATAAAAATAAATAAAAACCTTGTTGAGGGGTTAAATGATTGTAATATTGAATTTAATTTCTTTGAACATTGTGTACATGAAAAATAAAACCATGTTCAGTTTTATTCTAGCTCTCATAATATTTTAGGGTATTAGATTTAATCCATTCTAATGTATATTGGTCTTGTTAATATTCCTTTGATTTCCAAATTTGTATATTATGCTTCTTTTATCGATGATTACAATAGAAGGAAATGGGTATATTTTATTATAATTAAATATGATGTCTCTGATCATTTTAAAGAGTTTAAGGCTCTTACAGAGAATCAAAATGGTAGGAAGATTAATATTTGGAAGAATGATAATGGTGGTGAATTTCTTAGCAAATTTTGATAGATTGTATAAGGACCAAGGGATAAAAATATATAATAAAACCCCATGCATTCATCAATAGATGGATTTGTAGAAATAATGAATAGGATGTTGACGGAGAGGGCTAGGAGTATGCTAAAGGGGGCTAGCCTGGAATTTTTTTTTTGGGTAGAAGCAACTTCTACAACTTGTTACCTAGTTACTAGGTCTCCCACACTAACTCTTATTGATAAGATACCTATGGAGGTTTGGTTAGGAAAAATTACTCATTGAGACATCTTCAAGTCTTTGGTTGTGAGGCATATGCACATGCACCCAGGGAGAAGTGGTCAAAGTTGGAGAATAAGATTGTAAAATGTATCTTCATTGGCTAGGTGTTGGCATGAAAGGATACAATATTTGGGACCATGTGGCTAAGATATTTTTTTATAACATCAGTTTTATATTTAGAGAAGTTAAGTCTTCTTCCACAACTAGAGAAGGATGGAACTATATATGTGGTTCAAATAACTCCAAAGATCGAGAAGGTTGAACTAGAATCCCATGAAGATATTGAAAAGGAAGAGAGATAATATAGTTTTGAAGAAGAGATAGAACCTCCACCTCATTAATTAAATAGGTCCAATCAACAAAGATATCAACTAGAAAGCTATACTCCATCTTATTGAAGATGTACTTTTAAATTGATTACTAACATCAATGAGCCTATTGAGGCTCAAATCTGCAATTGCTTTTTTTTCTTGAGTCCTTTTCCTTTTTGAGCCTTAGCTATTTTTCCCAAGCTTATAAACGATATGATAAATATATCACGGGTGATATTTTGTCAAAAAAAAATTGCATAGTTGGTGTAGAGAAGGGGGATTCTCTACTCACGAGTTCTCTTCATTCAGATAGCCTCATGGGGTGAACTTCCCTAAACTACCTCAAGGAACAATAGAGAGAGTTCTAGAGTCAGAAAGAGTAGGTCACGAAGATTTTCTGGACTACAACGCAATGTGTTGGTGTCTCTCGTGTGCACTGGCATCTCATACAGACCAAAAAGCAAGAATATCATAGAAAATGACAAAGTGACTACTTCTATTCTAATTGCTAAGGACTTCCAGAATATAGAAAAGTAACAGAAAGTAATAGAGTGAAGTAGAACTGATAAAGATAAGAAGAAAGGAAATTCTTACAACCACACAAGTGATGAAGCCTCTAGTGAATGAATGTCTTCAAAACCTGCATGTGTAATATTTGGAGAAATTGTTGGGGCTGTATAGGGGTTTGCCTCAATCAAACCCCTATTTTGGTGTTCCCACCTCCACAGATAGCTAGATAGATGGAGAGAAATGGATAAAGTGTGTGGTGAAAGCAAAACCTGCTTCAGGAGTAGAACCTGCACCACCAAGTATGAGTGATAAAATCAATCCTCGCTCGAGGAGGAGAACCCATATCACAAAAGAGGTAATAAAAGAAATCCCCGCTCGAGGAGGAGAACCCATATCACAAAATGTAGATGCAATAGGTAGAGGATGTGTGAAATCCCAAGATACTCAAAAGTATGAGATAAGGGAGATGAAGCTACAAGAACCAAGAATGTTGCAAAGAGTGTTGTAAGAGCTTGATAATACTGGAAAAAGAGCTTGAAAAGATGTAATAATGTTGGTGTAGCAAGCTATATGAAGTCGTGCAAGCAAGAATTGGAGAGTAGAAAGCTAAAGCCAAAGTAAGAGAGAAACTAGAAGCGGAAGAGAGTTGTAAATGAAGTGAAAAGGTAGCATTTAAGGAAGGAAAAGAAGCTTCCCAGGTAGTTACAAGGAATCTTGAGTCGTTACCACCAACCAAAGGAGGTGACAAGTGGAAAACATGCACGGAAATGATTGTTTGAATGCTGAAATGTCACAGGATGCTAGTGTGGCGCATAGACGTCTACACGATGCGCTAGTATCTAGACATGTCACGCTACAAAACAACACAAACGAGAAAAGCACAAGGGCTGATGCAAAGCTGACGTGCGAGGGTAGCTGCTGAAAAGGGGTATAGAGCATCCTAAGAAGGGAAAAAGGTTGATGCAGGGGCTAAAATGAGCCTACACAAATGCTAAAGGAGTGGATACTAAAGCAGATACAAGAATGTATGTGAAATTGCAAGGGGTGCAATTTTATGACTATACATTTTCCCCCCACTTTAGTGAGCATATGATTCTATGCTAATATGGATGCTAAAGGAAATCTACAAAGCATAAATAACATCATACGCCAAAAGGATACTATAGAGGAAGTAGATAATTCTTCGAACCACAAAAGCATGCCCCCAAGCTGAAGAATTGCAAAACAAATGCATTAGACGAGGAAAACCTGCACCAGACAATAATACTAGAACACAAGAAACTAAAGGATTTGAGTTAGCAAAGTGAAACAGACCTTGATGTAGAACGTTGTCTCAGTACTATGTGTCGTCCCCAAATTAAGAACAATACATAGAAGAACTCTAAGATTTTGAAGAGAGGAGCATATACTCAGGATGAAGAAGTTGCAAATCTTCGATCCAGTATATACAAAAGAGAAGAGAAGAGAGAATTTAAGAATGTAAGCACCTCACAAGCCTGCAGACCTACAAGGAAGGTGTCCTCCAAGATCTCTCACATGAAGGAAACCCAAAAGAGCACCTTACAAACCCGCAAACCTAGAAGGAAGTTGTCCTCCAAGATCTCTCACATGAAGGATACCCAGAAAAGTTCCTTACAGATCCATAGACCTACAAGGAAGGTGTCCTCCAAGATCTCTCACATGAAGGAAACCCAGGAAAGCACCCTATAGATCCACAGACCTGCAAGGAGGTATCCCCCAAGATTTCTCACATGGAGGAAACCCAAAGAAATCACCCTATAGACCCACAAACCTGTAGGGGAGTGACCTCCAAGATCTCTCGCATGGAGGAAGCTCAAAGGAAGAGCCCTACAGACCCACAAATCTATAGGGAGGTATCCCCCAAGATCTCTCGCATTGAGGAAACCCAAGGAAGGGGACTTCGCAGAGTCAAAAAGTGGCTTCACAAGGACACTTGCAAAGCGAAAGGGGCCATGTAGGCAAGTAAGTGGACAATCACGCAAACTGTAAATAGATTGGAAAGATTTCAAAGGGGTCCCTCAAGAACCCTTCAAAAGAAAAGGGGTCCACTTGAGGGACACATTATTTGAAAAGTGAGGTCTAGTCAGGCTGCTCCCAAGCTAGACGCAAAGGATTCATTTGGGATAAAATCTTTCAAAGGGGGTGCCTCAGGAACCTGTCAAGAGAAAAAGGGGTCCACTCAAGGGATACTTCAATTGAAATATATAGAGAAGAAAGGAGGTCCTCAAGAAGGACACATATCTCTCGAACAAGTTATCAATGCCCCCAACATACAAGGGAGGAGAACCACGCAAGATACTTAGAACATAAAGGATAGAGGGAAACCTTGATATCACTTGTCATTTGAAGAAGAGGCAGGTGCATTAATCAAATAGGAGTAAACATCATATATGAATCATAAATAACATCATATGTAGTAGGTATTGCGGGAGTAAACATCGACACACTAGAAGACACTGAAGGGATAAGAGTAGGCACAACCAGAGCTTGAACAACAACTGCCATCTCACATAAGTGCATAGCATCAGGGTCAGCCTTGACTGTGACTACTCAATTATTACAAATGAACTCAATAGATTTATGCAAGGTAGACAGGACTGCACCCATAGCATGAATCCACGGTCTACTGAGAAGAAGGTTATCTGGTAGCTTTTTTGACATAACATATACAAGGGTGGGTACGGTAATGGGTCCAAGCCTCAAAAGTAAGACTATCATGCCTAGGGCTTTTCGACCAACATTATAAAACACATGAATAAGAACAAAAGAAGCATTAAGAGAAGATGAGTCACTATTAATCTTAGGTGATAGATCAATACTACACACATTGAGTACCGAACCGACGTCAACGAGAGTTCGCCTAATACCAATTTTATTAATGTTGACTATGATCATTAAAGGATCTGCCTGCTTCTACACTTTCAGAGGTGGGAGTTCTTGCAGATAAAACATAATATTCAAAAAATCCGCACGAATATGAGCTATCAACACATTAGCATCCGTTGGCCTGGCAGAAGAAGGCAAGATGATCTTTTGCAAGGCTTCCTAAAGCATACCTTGATAAACTGGAGTAGAATGAAGCAAGTCCCACAGTGAGATCTTATCTGAAGTAACACAAAGTTTCTCGACAAGATCGTAATCACCGGGTGCTTTAGTTGTAGGTTTAGATGCTAAAGGAAGACTTGGTTGTTTATTCATTCTATTCTCATAAGTATGGGCTACCACTCTATAAGAGGGAGCCTTATAAATATCAATAGAACCATCATCAAATGAAACACCATTAATAAAACAAACCCTTTCAGGAGAAGGACTAGTTGGATTCAAATAAATAACAGGTCTCTTAGGCCTTTGAGGGGTAAGAAAGACATAGATTATATTTACAGACTCATCACAACTAGTGGAACAATTATTTGAAGAAATATTCTCAACATCAATCGAGGGAGGATCAAATGTGGAAGGAGGTTCATCATTCGTAATGCATCATCCCTAGAAGAGAGTGCATTGGAATAAAGATGAGATTCACCATTCACTAATGCAATGTCTCTAGAAGAGAGTACATTGGGATGAAGAGGAGATTCCTCATTCACAAATGCAACATCTCTAGAAGAGAGTGCATCAGAATGAATAGAAGGTAGAGTAACCTTAAGAAAGGTATCAATGATTTCATCTTCTTGCAACAAGATATCCTCCAAAGCAAGAGGAGTCTCATGAGAAGGATCAAAGATACAAAGTTACATCATGGCAAAGCCAAGTCACTATCACATGCATAAAATGGAATATCATTAACATTTTGAACAAAATTAGATACTGAACTAATAAAAGAAGATATTAAATTCATTATAATTTTTTGGTATTTTCTATGTTCTAGTAATTCACGTTTTTGAAGGTCTTCAGGGCAGAATTTGAGGTTGTAACTTGCATTTATCCCTAAAATCTGGTTGTCAAAGGCACAATATTTTAGGGACTAAACTAATTCTCTAGGAGACCTTTCCAACGGTGCAAACGGTTCTGAATTTTGAGCATTGAGTCAAAATTTATGACCCTGCCAAGTAGGGGTAAATAAATTCCTAGTTTTTCTCTTCATGTTGGGTTCACCAAAATGTAGAGAAGGGGATTTACTACTCATGATTTCTCTTCATTTAGAGAGCCTCACAGGGCGAAATACCCTAAACTACCTCAAGGAACAGTGGCGAGAGTTCTAGAGTCAGAAAGAGCAGGTCACAAAGATTTTCTGGACAAATTGACAAGCTCTCGACCAAAGGATGATAGCGTGGGTTTGGGATGACAGTGTAGTGCACTAGCATCTCTCGGGTGCGTTAGCATCTTGTACAGACTAGAAAGTGAGAATATCACATAAAATGACAAAGGGACTACTTTTATTCTAATTGCTAAGGACTTTCAGAATACAGGAAAGTAACAGAAAGTGATAGAGTGAAGTAGAATTGATAAAGATAAAAAGAAAGGAAATTCTTACAACCACACAAGTGATGAAGCCTCTAGCGAATGAATGTCTTGAAAAAATGCATGCATAATAAATGGAGAAATTGTTGGGGTTGTATAGGGGTTTTCCTCAGCCAAACCCCCGTTTTGGTGTTCCCACCTCCACGGATAGCTAGATAGATGGAGAGAAATGGACAAAGCGTGTGGTGAAAGCAAAACCCGCTTTAGGAGTAGAACTCGCACCGCCAAGTATGAGTGATAAAAGCAATCCCCACTCGAGGAGAACCTGTATCACAAAAGAGGTGATAAAATCAATCCATGCTCGAGGAGAACCCGTATCAAAAAATGTAGATGCAATAGGTAGAGGATGTGTGAAATCCCAAGATGCTCAAAAGTATGAGATAAGGGAGATTAAGCTGCAAGAACCAAGAATGTTGCAAAGAGTGTTGTAAGAGATTGAGAATGCTGCAAAGAGAGCTTGAAAAGATGTAAGAATGTTGGTGTAGCAAGCTATATGAAGTCGTGCAAGCAAGAATTAGAGAGTAGAAGGCTAAAGCCAAAGCAAGAGAGAAGTTAGAAACGGAAGAGAGTTGCAAATGAAGTGAAAAGGTAGCATTTAAGGAAGAAAAAGAAGCTTCCTAGGTGGTTACAAGGAATCTCGAGTCGTTACCACTGACCAAAGGAGGTGACAAGTGGCAAACATGCATAGAAACAATCGTTTAAATGTTGAAATTTCGCATGATGCTAGCGTGGCGCATAGACATCCACATGGCGCTAGTGTCTAAACACGTCACGCTACAAAACAACATGAATGAGAAAAGCACAAGGGTTGATGCAAAGCTGACGCACAAGGGTAGCTGCTAAAAAAGTGTGCGAAGCATCTTGAGAAGGGAAAAAGGTTGATGCAGGAGCTAAAATGAGCCTACACAAATGCTAAAGGAGTGGACACTAAAGCGAATACAAGAATGTATGTGAAATTGTAAGGGGTGCAATTTTACGACTATACAATTGGGTAGAGCATGAAAAATTAATCCTAGTTGTCTTTTAAGAAACTATGCTCATGGGAGTTTTTCTTTCCATCTAATTCAATCCTTCAGATCCACATTGTCCTGTCCTAATGGATCTTTCTAAAAATCTACACTTTTGATCCATTCTCTTGCATGGTGAAGTTTTGATGGTTTTCCCTGCATAGAAAGTAAATTGAAAAATTATTGTTTTGGATGTGCAAAAATCCTTTTCTTGTTCAAACTTTCCTTCTAATCCACTTTCATTTGGTTCACTGGATTTTTTTTCTTTGCAAAAAGGTCTACTCATCTAGTCTTGCGAGTTTCCCCAAGTGAATTAACATGTTCCACATGTCGACCATTCTTCCACATTATCCACTTACCTAATAATTTATCGCAAGCCTAGTTTGGAATTAGCTAAGGTTTTATGGGCTAATGGACCCCATCTTCTTGCACCCACCCTTGATGATGTCATCTTCCTCTTTGCAAAATTTTCTAAGAACTTATCTTTTCAAGTGCACTTGTCTAGTTCACTCCACTTTCTCTACATCACTCCTTTTGAGAAATTTCATCTGTCATTTGAACTCCCATTTTCAAAATTCTTCATCCAGTTTAGATGACTTCTTATGTAAACTTGATCCACTTCACAATCTCGTACCTACACTCAGATGACATCACGGTGATGTCATCCCATCCTACTTATGTTATGCTGACATCACCATTTCCAAATCTTCCCAATCCATTTCATCTCATTGCTTACATCATGATGACATCACTAAATGTTGATGTCACCATCAAGATTTTCCATCTGAACCAAACATGTTGATAAGTGTGGATGCACTTGGTTTTATTTCACTAGTTCCACTTGGAAAGCGATTTCCTATAATGACCCGATGGATCCTTTTGACCCACATGAAGCTATTGAAGATAAAAAAGAATAAGGAGATAGTTTGTGGGTAGTCCAATGTGAACAAGATGTATTTCTCAAAGGTGTAGATGCACTTGCATTTGAACTTTCTGTAAAAGCTCGATAGGGGTGCTTTTCCCACTAGTGCTATTTGTAACTTGATATTCAACATAGTGCACCATGTAGAGGTTTGGTGTTGATCTAGTTGTATCCAGATGACTGTGGAAGTTCCATATTGATCTAGATGACCCTTGAAATCCTACAATGCATGATTTTGAGTTGTAAATTTATCTGATTATCCCATTTTCACTATTTTAGTTTGAGATTTATCCTCAAATGATTTTCAATGTGGATCAGAGTGTTGTTGGTGATTCTTCCACCAACCAAGAATTTATGAGACAACTCTAGGTAGGTATTTTGGCCCCTATTGTATTTCTCTACGAATTTCAAATTGATCAACTACCATTATTGTTGGTCATGATTTTGATTCATCAACCTACATTGATGGTGTTGCTCCTTCACCCACTAGAAGTTATTGAAAATTCTCTTGATCAATCTGATGTGTCTATTTAGGGGGAATCTTCATCAAATGTTGATTGGATGCTACTACAGTGGTCCACCTTAGGGTTTCCTTTACTTTTAGGTTTTATTGGTATTTTTTGTTTTCATTTTTATCATGATTAGACAATACAAGAGAGTAGAGGAATAATCAAAAAAGAAAAAACTTTCAAAATATCAATTAGATAGAATAGTTGTAAGAATGCATTGACTGTGATAGGTTGTTATATAAATTTTATAATATTATTTATTATTTTATGTCTATATTTTTGAAACATAAAAATGTGGATACCTTAAGTTTAGTTTCCAAAACCTAGGGCTAATTCCATCATTACTAGGATTTCATTAGGATGCAAATCAACAAGGTGCATAGATTGACTTACAACCTCCAAGGTGAGTCAATTAGACCTAGATCTGATCATTTTAAGTCTTGGAAATGAATTGGAAATTATTTCAAGGAGTGATTTCCCTAATTATACTATATGACCTAATATGATAAATGCAAAATCCTCAAGATAAACAAACAAAAAATGTGATTTGCAAGTGGATTTGGAAGGTGTAGATGATTGTGTACCTACCCAAAAAAATTGGTCTCATTGTGCATACAAGGACTCAGTAACCCATGGGCAACTGAATCTTTGATAGGGTGTCCCGAAGTTCTTTTGGGGTCCTTTGGTACTGGATCTGAGCATTTGTTTCCCGTCTACAAAAGTGTCAGAATGTCGTCTGATAAATCTGTAAGTGAGTTTCCATTTCTTGACAAGGTTTGTGACAACAAATGCAACAATGAAAAATGGATCTTCAAGCCTTCTTCAATCCTCTTCAACCTAAGATCTGCACATTCACAAAGAGAAGAAATGTTGGGACATTTTAGGGACTTTCCTTAGTCAAACCTCGTGCAAGTGTTTCCACTTCCACAATGGAAATTTTGATGATAAATGGATAATTGAAAGGAAGGAATGATGAAACCATAAAATGTTGCAACTCACCACCCTTCAATGGCTTCCTTGAAGGACTGAAGTGACACACATCACCTCAAGGATTTGGATCTTGTTTTGTTTGAATTCTTGGATGCTTTGGAGACCTACAACAAAGGTTAGCCTTCACAAAATAATGACAACATGATAACATAAACTCACAAACACTTTGACATGATGCTTAGATCTTGAATTATTGTAATGAAACTCTAATAATGCTACTCTTGACTTGATCTTGAATGCTCTTAATGTTCACCTCTTGCTAGATAGATCTCAAACGATGCAATAACTAGGTATTTATAGATGTTTATCCAATTTCCCAAAAAATAGATTCCAAAAGTTGACACTTCATATTTGAATTTTGGATATTAAAATGCCACTAGCAACATATTTAAATTTGGGTCCTGGCTAAGGAGGGGGACCCATTCGCCCATGGGTGAATGGGTCCTAGAAAAAATTTCTAGGACGCTCAAAGTCAAGGACAAATTAATGATTGGATGTATTTTTTCAATGCTTATCCTCCTTTGGGAAACGATAAAAATTAGGCTTTGAAATGCATAATTTGGAAAATCAGAAGCTTAATTAAGTCCAATAAATTAGGGGGATAAAACATAATGTGAAATTGTTAAGGTATACAATTTTTTACGCTACATTTAGCCCCCACTTTAGTGATAGTATGAATTTATACCCAAATTCACACTAAAGTAGAGAAATATATGTCAAGAATGGTCCAATTGTACAAATGGAGAGATAGGATGACTAAGGATCAAGGGAGGTGATCAATCCCCTAAGATCTAAGATCCCATGTCAAACCAACATGAGCATAAAGGAATACACATACACACACATGTATGGTATGCAACAATACAAGATACACAAACATACATGTTGAAAAACATGAATCATACAAGATAAAAACACATGGCATGATGGAACATGAAGATGGTGAAGAAATGGACACAAACATGATGTAAATATGAAGAAGACATATATAAAAAGGCACATGCAACCAAACCAAGGTTAATACTAAAAGATTCGAGTCATTAAGGAAAAGAGACCTTGGTCTTAAATTATCTCAAATACCAAATGTCATCCATTGAATGTGTTGTATAAATAAAATGATTCTCTCACAAGGATGAAAAATCACTTATGAACACATGGCTCCACTGGAAAGCAAGTTGTATTATTCTAGGTGGTCATGTTAAAAAAGGGTGTCCATGACTCACACCATAGTAAAGTTTGATATTTTATAGGTGAATCATAAACTGGAAGAAACATGAGCTAGTGAAGTCCTATATTCACTAGGTGAGCCCCCAAGATAAGGTAAAATGAGAGACACAAACTAGGTCTACAAGGTGTGCCCATAACAAGGTGGAAAAAAAGGAGAAACACACACTAGGTCTAAAAGGTGTGGTGATAACAACCATACCAAGAGTTATACTCCATGATAACCTTGATAAGGTGCCACAAATGATCAATGTACTATGTCAACACTACACTAAGTTCAAATCCTATGAACAAAGTGAAGAAAAAATGCCAAGGTTCAACATCATGTGGGATGAATATGAAAAATTTTAACATTACAAGGGACGAATATGATAAGGATTAATGTCACAAGATGTTTAAATAGCATCACCAAAAAAGGTAACACTCAAAGGGGCTTTACTTAATACATGAAGGTCACATCTTAGGGAACATCACAAATGATATCACTAGACCAAGAGAGGACTAATCAAGGAATGAAAAATCACACCATAGGGAATACTAGCCATAGCGTTATCACCAAGAGAAACATCATATGCCAAGAAACATCACACTCTCATGGGACATTAAGTCTAATATCACCACAAAGGAGACATGTCACATGGATTAAGAAGGCCATTGTTTGGTTGAAAAGGTTACACTTCCTAGTAGATGTATGAGATATCATCACTAAGAAGGGACTATTTCCTATGCAAACAATGAGCAAGGGACTATATTGACATGTGGTAGTGTATTTTGGAAGCAAGCATTGGCAGGGTCCACTTGTGTGAGTGTTTATCTCTTCAGAAAAGCGAAAGCAAGGGAATATGACACTTGTCACTTGGGCACTCACTTGAGCATTGAGAATTATGCAAACCTCTAGGATGAGCATCATGATGCCATTTGGCATAAGTTTTACTTGTTTACTGAAGCTTGAAGGCAAAATTTGCTAAATGGAGATTGAGTTGTCTCTTAGAGTGACAAGGAGCCTTGGGTGAGTTCTAATTTGGCAATTGAGTTGGTTTTCTCTATGGGACACCTAGCATGTGAGGTTGCTTGATTTTTGGAGTTACAAACCTTACATGTGCTTGCATGTTGTTGCATGTTGGTTCATGTATGTGCATGTTTGACAAGTTGCTAATTGGGTCACTTGGGACTTGTGCATGTTGCTAGTTTTAGTGCATGCATGCAGAGACTAAAGGATTGACACATGGAAATGTTGGACACCATGTATGAGAAGTATATATTGATTCCTTAGTGCATTTTTTGTATGTTGATAGATTGTAATATATGTATGTCGTTATGCTATCGGATTCACTCTAGAACTTGTATCATAGTGAATTAACACCTATAAGAGCATAGACTCTGAATATTGTATTGTAATAATTTATTACAATATACAATTGATCTATACTTTGGTGTGTGGGTTTTTTTTCTTGAAAGGGTTTTCCCACGTAAAATTTGTGTTGTGGTTTATATGTTTAAATATGAAAATAACTAAATGAATGTGCAATCTTGAATGTTAACTGTAAAATTTTAAAGGATTTGAAACAAAGTTTTGCAACCCTCTCCCGATTGATTTGCATTAGGGAAGTGTTTCTACACTTGGATTTCCTTTCATTATTTATTGACAACCTTAAATAAAACTATTATAACTTTCCTAGGATTTGCAAGGTAAATAACACCCAATCCCAACCCCAAAGATGTTGGAGATTCAACATTATACATTAGGATCAGAGTTAAATATCACACCATCCTAAAAAAAATGTGTATATATAATAATATTAGATATATGATCCTTTCATGAATGGTAATAATTATATAATAAATAATCATATAGACAACAATGACTATATTTCAAAGTTTTTGTTGAAACATTTGGTAAAAACTATGGAAAGTATTGATTTCATCCAACCTTTATCTTTGTATTTCTTTTAATGTAATTAAATTCTATATAGGTTTTTGTAGTAACACCACTCTTAATAGCTTTTGATATCTTTCATTGAAAATATTTTTGTTGTTTAGAATGGGTTCCCTATGGCCCTTATGTTGGTACAAAAGAAATAATTTATATAACTATATTATAATTTACATCGTTGTAATAAATTACCACAAGGTTTTCATTATATTTTAAAACGCATTAGTAGAATTAGAGATCAATATAATCTAGCATTTTTTTGTCTTACCAAATAATGGAGAGAATCAACATAAGTATGATATAGAGCATAGTATCAAAAATAAATAACACTTGGTCATACCTTTGCATCATCTATTACAAAAGGTAGGTGAGTTAAAAAATGAGTTATTTATTAAATTCTTATAACAAAAAAATATTTATTTCTATTTTTTTACCTCATTAGAATCATTAGTATGCTAAAATTTATCTATTGTCTACAAGTGTTACAAGAATGATAAATTATTGTATTTATGACAGGGAGAAATAATTAAGACTATTTTTTTTACCTCCTTTACATCATTACTATGTTTAACTTAAATTTTTATTTACATGCATTACAAAAATGAGATTACTATATATATATATATATATATATATGAGTGGGAAGTAAGTAATTGAGACCAAAAATTACTAATATACATTAAACTACCAATGAATGCACTTTTTTCTTATCTACACCCTATTTTTTTCTTATCTACACCCTATTTCCTATTAATTAATTTCAGGTAGTTTTTAAACTAGATGCAAAATGTCTTCTTTGATTCACCAATAATTCGAACCCCCATATGTAGAAATTATAATGAAGCATTGGCTATAAGGGCATATTCTATTACAATAGCAACATAGTCATCTTCCAAAATGTGGTCATGACATTTAATTCCTAGATAGGTTGCATGATTTTTTCCCATGCTAGCATTACAAACCTCTTCATTTTTTTCGTCATACCTCTTCTTCATTTATGACATCACAAACATCTTGACTATTTGCAGCATTATTAAATTATTTTCTACTTGCACCATCACATACCTATTCTTCTTTATTTTTCTTATATAATAATGACATGATAAATGATCTCATAAATCTTTTTCATCTTCACAAAATAATCTTGAAATATAATTTAATAAATGTAGGATTTCGCAAATACCTCAAGAACCTTTTTGATATAAGCTCTTGTTCTCAAAAATTTAGTATGATAAGATATAATTTTTGTGAAATTAAAATTTTGTATTATATTCTTTCTTGAGTAATTATTGTGTCCATTTTTCCATATGTTTTGGTTGATCATATTCATCAAGGAGAATAAATAATTTTTATTTTGTCTATTGGCTAAGTAATGATAGATTCTTTGTGTCTTCTTTAGTGTAGATTTTTTAAAATAACCTATGTCTATAGACTCTACAATTTTCACGTGTCACTCAATTGTTCTCTTCCCACCTATCTTTCTCCAAGAAACTTTACCTTTTTTTTATATATTTTCTTATAACCTCATTACCTAGATTATGACTTTGTATAAAAAGGAGCCCATTGTGATGGTGTTCATTCATATCTTTTAAATGTCCTTTTAATTTGGGCTTACTTTCATAGTGTAACAAGGAGAAGTCATACAATTTTATCATTAACTCTTCCAAATTTATTTAATTATAAAATCTTATGAGATATTATTAATAACCATTAATCAAAAATACCATACTTCTAGCTAAATATACCCAGCTTTGGCACACTTTCAAGGTGGAAATCCTCTTCAATATCTGGAAAGATAGAAATGCTTGCATATTTGCTAACACACAAATGGATAAAAATGTTTCTTTGTATTCTAAAGCTATTATTTGCTCTAATGTGCTCTTACAAATTTAGGTTCAGGCCAACAAGGTTGCACTTGAGGTGGCTCACCTTCAAGTGCTTTTGGATCATTGGGGCAATGCCCCATATACTGTTGCTTAGGTGTTTGCTTCGCCCACTTCCTCACACGACTGGTCGCTCTCTTGGGGTCGGTAGTGGAGTGGCTCTACTCGCCCCCGCTCTCAGCTTCCTCTTCGGTGTGGTTCCCGCCCTCCTTCACGGACTCGTTCTCCTCCTCCGCGGGTTGGCCAAGGGTGGCCCTTTGGAGGAGTTGTGGGGAGCAGCGGTAGCCGTTTCGGGTGGCCCTCTGATGACACTCTTGCTATTGGCTCTAGTTGGCCATATTTTGGCAAAAAAAATTTGCATCTAGTGCTTGCAATCTCGCCCCGGTGCGAGGATAAAGATAATGAGAAAGAAAAAGATGTTGACGATGGTTGGGGTCCTCCTCCTGACGTCACTCCAGACACCACTAATGTATGGGGGAAACACATGGATGACAGAGACCCTCCTAGCTCTAGTGGCACTACTCTGGCCGCTTGATGGCCATTTTATTTTATAATTGTACTGGCTCTGGTGGCACTACTCTGGCCGCTTGATGGTCATTTTATTTGATAATTGTAATGTTTATGGACTTCTGGGCTAGGCCCAAGTGATTCTGGTTTTTTAATTTTCTGGGCTTTGCCCATGTGACTCTCGTGGTGTGCCTTCTTACCACCCACCTTTTTTTGTGAATATGTATCCTTATCTTTATTTATATTAATATAGATAGCTGCCAAATCATCAAAAAAATATCATAAAAAAAATAGAAGAAAATATATTCTAAAAACAATTTGAATACAAACTTGAAAAAAAAATACGTGAGAAAAATAGACTAGATTAAATTACTTATTAATCATGCTCCATCACTTTCGAGAGGCATCTCAAAGTTTGGGTCATCCAACTAATCTTCATTTTTTCTCTCTCCCTTCATAGTCAACATATTCAAAATCAAAATTAGAGTAATTTTCTTCATTAGTTTGTTTTTCAACACCATCATTGTGTATTACTTTGTTGGGTTTGTCTTAAATGAAAGACTTTGTTGTACTACATATAAATAATACATTCATACATTAGTCTACAATTATATAGTTGATATTGACAGACTTAAAATTTGCATTATTTTACATTCATAATTATGAAAAAAAATTATTAAAAAATTTGTAAATCGTAATAATTATTTTTCTTAATACATACATCTATTTCAATATTTCCTTATTATCTAAATTTTCTTAGAAGAGAGCTTATACTTCCACATGACATGATTGAATTGATTGTTCAACATCTTTCTTTTCACACACATAAAAAAAAACATCCACAATTCAAAAACATATATATAATTTTAAATGCAAGCTTAATTTGACTATAGAAATGTATGTAGATACATAATTGCAATTATCCTTTAGCTGTAGAAAAATATGACTTGATGTTCCAAATTCAATGAACTCAATCAGATCTCCCAATTCAATGAATTCAGAGATGCATTTTCCACTTAAAAAAAATATATATGACTTGATTTTTCATAACCGTACCCATATAAAAAGCTTCAACAGTTGGTATGCTGTAAAATCAGCTAAAGTTGAAGTAGAAAGAGCTAAAGATAACAATATTTTATGCACCAATCAACAAGATCTTTTACTAAATATTTAGTTGTTGATCTACTTTTTCTTTTCCTAGATATTCAGTGCTCAATCTCCATTTTCAACATGTACTGTTCTACTGGAATGTTTTTCACTCAATTATAAACTATCTGTACTTATGAGGGAAAGTTACAGTCATCAACTGAGCATAAAGTATTCAATGGGTCCTCCATTTCTCCATTATTATCTCTAATCTCTTAGATTCTTGTAAGTCTCTTCAACTCTAATGTTTAATTTATATTTTTTGGTTTTGTTAAGCTGGTAAAAGTGAGATTCTAGAACCACATTTCTGTACAACTGGCCTCCCAATCAGAGACATTTTCTTCACCAACATTTTGTGTTGAAAGATCTTGACTTTGCTGCTTTTTTTTCACTGGAGATTTCTCTGTCTGATTGGAAGATCTTCAGCATTCTGTGAAGATAATATAAATGAGGGAATTACAGAGTTTTGGCTGGCACGGAAGAATTAACTCAGTTTGGGTTGCAATGGTTGTGATGGTAGAAAAGTTGATGTTTAGTTTTATGTGGGGTTTTATTTGTAGAAATTATATAATAAATGAAGGTGGAAGTCTATTTTTTATTTTCAAATTAGAAATGTAAATGGGAAATATATAGAATATACTTTACAATTAAATGATGAATGTATTATATTTTCAATATGTTTTTAAGTATATATTTTCTTTTCAGTTTTTGAAGGATTCTTTTGTCAAATTTTGAGTTTTGTTTTGAATTCAACGATCATTTATCTTTATTTCTTTTAGATGCTCTTGAACTTTTTGTTAGTCGAGCTTGGCATGAGCTTCTTTGTAATTCTTCTTGTTTGTATGTATTGAAACTGAATGTTATTGAGCTGAAATCATAAATGTGTATTTGCTTTTTTGAAAGGTATATAGTGTAATCAATAAAGAAGACAAGTATCAACTAACTTTATTGAAGAGTGACTGACTCATTATGATGTTGGGGCTTCTAAGAACATGTTGAGGATTTTGGAAATAATGATGATGGAGAGTGAAGGAGATAGGATTAATTTGGTGGTTGTTGTAGAACTTTTCGAAAGGATTGTCTTTTCTTGGGTAAGGAAAATTTGTGCAAAACACATTTGTGTAGAATTCTTTATTGGTTTGTCAGATTTGATCATAATATTAAAAATCAATCAAATATTGTAAGAATCTATATGTTATAAACATAAAGTTGTTGGGTTTGAAAAAGTATTGTTCTAAAGAAATGTAGAGGAATATTATTTTTTAAATGCTAAATGTTTTTTTTTATAAATTAACTAAAATGTTAAATTGATAAAATTTATCCACTAGAACTTTCCTATTCTTAGGACACTAGGAAAAGCCTTAACAATTTATCAAGTCAACTTTATTAATTTTAAGAGGGAAATTGAGGAGGCTAAAACTATAAGGAACTTCAAGATGTTCAATAAATGTAGAGTTTTAATTATGAACCTTCTATTTATAAAGCTAGATACACTTTTTCATAAAACCCTTATACTAAAACCTACACGACAAGGGATGAAAAGTATTTACAAAGCTTTAAAGCTAGATGTATTTATTCATAAAACCCACATACTCATACATGCCTAGCAACAGATGAAATAGTATATCCAAAGCTTCAACCATGAAAAGCTAGATATAATTCTTCATAAAATTCATATGAAGAACCTACATGACAAGGGATGAAACAACAAAAATATTTTTTTGAAGGTTTCAACAACTTGTTTAAAAATTAGTCATAAGAAATAACTCCAACATACAACACATACATTACAAATTAATATTAATTTTAAAATAACATAGAGAATACATATTTAATCTCTGATTTGACAAAACAATATAAAAAATTATCTATAGAACAATGAAGAATTTGACTCTACCACTAAGAAAATGATGGGAAAGATCAAATACAAAAGGGTGAGACTAGATTCCAATCAAATAAGGTAAAACATGTTGAATAAATACCTTTGCAAGTTTGGACTATTCCATAGCTCACATTGTGTACTCTTGTAAATGATAGCAACTATTAATTTAAATACTCATACAAAAAAGTAAGATAAAGTAATTGCCCTAAAGAGAGTTGTCCTTTTCCATTTTAAAAATAAAGTGTTGCGAGGTTAATCAATGTGGGTCATTTTCTATTTTCTAAAATTTGTGTTTATTAATCTAGATTTTGTTCAAAAGGGAGTAAAAAAATAGGGCTTAATCCAAAACCATATAAGATAATGATAGAATCTCATATTTGGAGATGAAATCCTAAGCCATATAGTCACCAAAACCATAATCAAAGCTTGAATCACAAATTCAAATAAACAAACAAAATCAAATGGTATGTGTTTTTATGTCTTATGATAGTATGATTGTTGTAAATGTGAATGTTATGAACAAATTTTTCTTGATATATTTAGGGGAATTTAAGATGCAAAATTGCATGTTATATATTTTTCTCTTTATATTATTAGGAGGTGGGTGATCCCACAAAACTAGTTTACAATTCCGTTGAGGAAGCAAAATTGCAAAAAACACCCCCATGGAGAAAATTTTGGGTTTTGGGGGGTTCAAACGAACTTAGGGTCCAAACGAACCCAATAAGGGTTCGCTAGAACCCCCTTCGAGCAAACCCTATTAAATGTTGGGTCTCTCATTTTTCATGTTTCCCGGAATAAAAAACAAAGAGAAATTTTGTAAAAAGGGGGGTTTTCTTGAACCCCCCTTTGAGCAAACCTCCATTCATTTGAAATTTCAAGGGGGTTCACTTAAAGAGGGGTTCGAGTGAACCCCCCTTTTTCCCCCTTCTCCCCCTCTTGCACCAAATTTCTACAAAAATTTTCCCTTCAAAGCTCGAGTTGAGGATGAAAATGGAGGAGTCTTCACAGACCCAACTGGATGATGGTAGTCCTCAGAATGAGTTATCCATCGAATATAATTTTAATATGTTTTGGTTTTATTATGTATTTTATTTTTTAGTTTGATTAAACATAGGTTTTTCACGGAAAATCAAACTCTATGTTCAACACATGTGGAAAAATAGCAAATTATCAAAAAAAAATTGAAAAATATCAGTGCACTAGATATTGATGTCCTTGATCTAACCCAAAAAAAATTGAATTTCGATACATACAAAAAAAGTTATGATTTAGCTAGTGAATCATGTCTAAATTGTAAAAGGTTTGACTTTGAAACTTAATTAAGAAAAAAAAATCAATGAAATGCTATGAAACCAATTCCATGCACTAGATATCATAGTTATGAATCTAAATTCAAAAAAAATAGAATTTTATCCTTCATAGAAAAAAAGTTGTGTTAGCCACTGACGTCACTCTTAAATAAAAAATGGTGTTTACTGTTAAAAACTAGTTTTTGAAGATGGAAAAAGAAGTGCAATATGATTCCAAAAAATTTGAAAAAAATATATTTAGAATCTACAGAAAAAAATGTCACAAATCACTAGTTTGCATCATCTTCAAATTCCTCACGATTTAGTTGCTATAGGTGCCTGAAAGTGAAGATTTAGTTAAAAAAATTCAATTCACTGTCCAGTTTTGCCAAAAATTGTAAACTAGTGTTGTGGAATCACCCATGTGAATGATGATGATTATCTATTAGATGCATTTGAAAGTACTTTGAAAATAGAGAGTTATCATGATTTATGTTACACATGATTATTTTATATAATTCCATGCTTTGTCTTGTGCTTTTATAGATTATTTTACTCACATGGATTAGATTATGTTCTCCCATGGTTCTACTTTTCTAACCTCTAGTGGTCATTTATTAGGAAGTCTTATGGGTGTTGATATAGTATCTTAATATTCTCATAGTGAATCTCCTAATGAACATTAGACACCATATTTTTGAGACCATACTAAGCATGATTATCATTTCATCCCTTATACTGATCACCCTATCCCACATGAGATTACATATTATGTTAAATTATATACACTACATCTCATGAGAAAGAGATGTAATAAAAACCAAAGGCATATAGAGACTTCACTAATTTGGTGCATCCTCCATATAGTGTTGAAACAAAATTTACAAAAAAAAATCCTCACTCTACCTCCCATTAAACCAACTGATATGTCTTTAAATATGCCTCATTTAATTTTAATGCTACATAATTTTGTGATTACCATAGGACTCTTTAACACACTATGGGTAGGTGTATTGCACTAATGCACAATATTCAAGATCTTATTGATAAACATATGACCTAAAAGTTGAGAACATTGAAGGCAAAGTAAATTGACTTACAATGCATCAATATGATAAGAAGGATCCTTCTAATCCTAGTCATGAAGAACATCACAATTCCAAGGAATAATCTAGCTCATTACATGACAATATCACATGAAGATATAAAACAATATGAGAAAATATAAATATAAAAAAATGATCATTAATGACATAATATGTGATGGTATGATGGTTTACCTATGTGCTCCAATTAAAATTACTTTATAAATAAAGCTATGCAAAAAAATGATATGAGACAAGAGTTTCAAACTATCAAATTTTAGATAGGCATTCTCATGAACATAATCAATGTAATGGTAGTGAAACATCCATAGAAACATCTTCAAAATACTTGTGCATGCAATGCAAGAAACAACATCAAAGGCTCCATCTTTATACATAAATTTTATTAATAAAGAAAATTTATGATCATGATCCACCACCATCATAACATGTGCACCCATAGCATCTTAGGAGATACTCCAATGGGGGCATATATTTCTTATTCCACTAAATTTTTTAGGCCTTTCTAATATTGATACGTAACCAACATTATGGAGTATTTCACATGATTTTCATTATAGCATGCTATGATTTTCTATGTTACATGATTTCACTTGATATTTTTGTTGGTTTCTATGTGTTTTACATGCTCATATTTTCTCTTCCTAGGATAAAAATAATGGAGGCATTTTGTCATCACACTTTCCAACATATTAGTCAGTTAAATATGTGAATACAATTTAGGCATACATTCTATATAGTTTAGTCTTACATTCCATACTTATGATCATTTTTTATACAATTTTTGAAAATTATAATTTCAAATTTACATCTCCTAGTTTGATCTAGCTACTTGAATTTTCCTCTCCTTGAGTTATGTGCACTTATTCATAGTACACATAATTCAAGGGGTTTATTATCTAATAATCCCATTTTTAGTTTTGGCAATAACCTTTCAAATGACACACTTTCTTTAGTAGTTCAAAATACTTGATCTAAAATTAATATTATTTTTATCAAGGCTTATTCTTCTATGTATTCATCATTTGGCATGTATACACATATAGTTTTTCACAAACACCAAATGGGGAAAAATTTAGAGTAGAAAATTGTATAGCCTAACACTTAATTTGACTATTTTGGAGCATTCGCTAACTCAAGACCCATTCGATAACTCAAACATGTTGTGTTGCTCTATTCAAAACCTTTCTTACCCAACTCCAAGTAGTTTAATCATCTTGTACAAGATTGCAATATTGATCTTTCCAAACTATACAACATTATTAGTGCAATCACATCCCCAACTCTCAAATTTTGATTTATCATATAATGGTTAACATTCCTAGTATTTGAGATAGATACCCATTCACATCGCTTTTAAAAAATAAAAATTATACAACTAGGGTTATTTATTTAAAAGTGTCATCCTAAAGCACTTACACATTATCATATCATTAAATAATCAAATGAATAATATGAAAAAAGCATCAAAAGTGTTTATCCTTTTGTTATATAAAATTTAACTATGTTTAATTTACATTATAATTAACAAGTTAGGGAATGAAATCAAGGAAAAGGAGAAATAAAAAAAGTATAGAAGTATTGGAATTGAAAATGCATAGAAAAAATGGAAACAATACAAGAAGAGGAACATTAAAATAAAATGAAGTAACTCATTCACCAATATGCCAATGTGATGTGTTGTATTTTGATATGTGATATCATCCAACCTACATGTTGTCATTTGTATCTAATGTAAAGTGATTGGATTAAACTGTGGTTGATACTTTGAGCATAACTATCCTTGTAACTCTATTTTGAATGGGTTGAGATCAACCTTTCATAATTTTGCAAGTTCCTCAGTTTACTCCTCAATGTCAATCCAGGAGCGTAGGCTTGTGAAAAATATTGGAGTTGTTTGGCTAAGGGTTGAACCTAGAAAGCCAAGTGGGGATGGATGCAGCTACATGGGTAAACCCACAAAACTAGTTTACAATTCTAGCGAGGAAGGAAAAGTTGCAAAAAATTCCCCCATGCAAAAAAAATTGGTTTTTGGGGGTTCGAACAAACATCAAGTTCGAGGGAATGCAAACCCCCCTTCGACCGAACCCATTAAATGATGGGTCCCACATTTCCTAGGGAAAAAGCAAAGGAAAGGGTTGTGGAAAAGGGGTTCACTTGAACCCTAGTTCAAGTGAACCTCCAAGAGGGGTTCGTTCGAACCAGGGTTTGCTCAAACCCCCCATTTCCCCCTTTCTCCCCCTCTAGCACCAAAAAGCTCCAAAAAATTTCCCTTCGAAGCTTGAGTTGAGGATGAAAATGGAGGATACTATTCAGACCCAATTGGATGATGGTAGTCCTCAAAACAAGGTATGCAACAAATATAATTTTAATATGTTTTGGTTTTATTATGTATTTTTTTTTTAGGAAAAAATATGATTGCACTAGATATTGAAGTCCTTGATCCAACAAAAAAAATTGAATTTCGATACATACAAATAAGTTATGTTGTATACAGTCTGCCTATGTCTAAATTGTAATTGGTTTGACTTTGAAATTTGATTAAGGAAAAAATATTCAATAAAACACTGTGAAACCAATTGGAAGCACTAGATATCATAGTTACAAATTTAAATTCAAAAAAAATAGAATTTTATCCTTCATGGAAAAAAAGTTATGTTGTATATGGTGAGTGTCACTCCTTAAAAATGGTGTTTATTGAAAAAAACTAGTTTTCAAAGGAGATGGAAAAAGAAGTGCAATATAATTCCAACTTTTTTGAAAAACAATATATTTAGAATCTACACTCAATCTCACAAATCACTAGTTTGCATCATCTTCAAATTCCTCACGGTTTAACTGCTATAAGTGCCCGAAAGTGAAGATTTAGTTAGAAAAAATCAATCCAGTGTCTAGTTTGGCCAAAAATTGTAAACCAGTATTGTGGGATCACCCACATGCAAATTGCATTTGTTCAAAAATCTAGTTTCCAGACCTCCTGTCACCTATGTGATAGGAACCCGAGCTGGACAGTTTACAACAAAAGTAGATTAACACTAACTAATAAAACATAAATAATAATTCTTATTGACACTAGACTACTAGAAGCAGATGAATAATAGAATGTAAAAGTGCTAAATACATGTATTAATAAGCATTCCAATTAACACTTGTCTAGAATAATCTGCTAAACCAATTTATACAGAATAGTGAATACATTGATTAAATATGATTGCAAAGTGGACTACTAAATCAAATATACTTGTAGCACAATATAAACATATCAATCACCAATACATCAAATAGTAATTAATAATGTATTAAATAGCACAATGATTAAAGATCAAAATAGACTTAAAACTAAGAAAATTCTCACTACCACACAACACACAGATTCTACAACTAGTCACTGGGTGATAGAGGAAGTGGGCCCTGCCTTCTCCGATTTCCAGTGAAGAAACAAAAGCTTACTTTACTCCACTCAATGCTTATGAAAAACAAGATTTCAAACTCCAGTCTTTCTTTAATCAAAACAATAGTTTACAGATATATTACCGATTACTAACTCAAGTCTTAGCATACATATATATATATATAGATCATATGTCGCTGAGTTCTACAAAAGGCAAACCAAAATGGTATACGATTTTTTGGGTTGTTATGGCCTACAACCAATAACCTTTAAAATCTTCTTAACAATAGATTTACAGATTTAACATTGTTCCAAAAACAAAACAACTTTAGACCGAACTTCAATCACAAGTGGCACATGACTCATGAATCGGTTCTTGTCCTCATTCCACCGATGCTTCTATTGCTCCCAAGCATCATCCACTTAATCATCCCCTGTTTTTCACAGTCACAAGGATAATTAGTAAATAATTATAGGTTTTGATACATCCTCAAGTTTCTATCTTCTCTTTGTATTTTATTAAATATCCCTACTTATTAACATATAGTGACAAGAACTACAAGGGATTCTATAGGAACAAAGAGCTAAAAAGGTAAACAAAAGGGGTAAAAATAAAGAGACATTTATCCCTCATCACAAAGCTCCATTATTTTGTAAAAATTCTTATGGGTCTACATGTAGGGAAATAAATACAACAAAAAAGTACCAAATACACTAAAAACACACAAGAAGATAAAAATTAATTAAAATCAACAATTTTAAACAAGATAATGAGAGAACAAATGGAAAGAGAGGAGACACAAAACCTCTATATGCTCAAGAGATTTTAAATACATGTAAGCTAAGATAGAGTGAAAGGAGGTGACTACTTAGGAGATTGCCTTGAAATCAAAACCCTAATTTTTTCTTTTGACCTTAAAATATAATTGAAATGGGAATAAATTGGAGGGGGGGTGTTATCAAAATCTATGTGTCTAGAATTTGAAAACAACAATGATAATAAATATATGAATGTTATAGATCATGATCTATGGAGATAAACACCCTAGTGTACATGTGATTAAAAAAGAGGTAGTGATGGTCACCAAAGATTTATGTCAATAACAATAAGCCTAAATGAGAGATAAAGAGTATCAACAAGTAGAAATGTAGATGCTTACCAATGTAAAGAAGAGCCAAGCACTACCTTGTTGATGAGAAAAATAAGTGATAAAGAAGAAGCAATTACATACAATTTTACTATCCAATATAACAATAAAATACATAATAATTTGTTTAAAAGATATCACCAAAAAGAGAGAGTGTAGAAGAACAAGAATTCAAGGATTTCAATTAACAATCCAACATCTACCCACATGAAGCTTCAATAATGGAAATGAAACTTGAAAAGTGCAACTAAGAAGATAAAGGAAGTTGCATTTGTTGGAAATTCCAAAAACTACTTTTACAAGAGGCTATAAGGAAGCTAAAAATTCTTGTTCAAACAACAACAAAAAATTCAAATAAATAGGCATTATGATAGGTAAGAGTAGGAAACTAGATGGGAAGCCAATGGTTTGAATTTTGAAAACTCATGGCATAATAACATGTCATATAGAAGTCCACATGTCATGTTAGTGTCTTGGAGAAAATTAAACTTGGATAGAGAACTCAACATCAATGATAAATATTAGAATGTGATGTATAAAATAGCAAATTAGTGAATTATTAAAAGGAAAATATTGAGTTAAAATAATCCTAGAACATGTTATGAGGGATGTCCAAGCTAAATTGAAACTAAAACATAATGTGATAATTGTATGGTATACATTTTTTAAATTACATGTTGCCCCCACTTTAGTGGGCTGATTTCACTAAATGTAAGCTTTGCTAAAGTACTAAAAATAAAATTACTAAAAGTAACATTATTTAAAAGGATATGCAACACTCTCAATCAAGGAAGCTCTTTCCCTTAGCCAAGAATCTATAAAACCAAATGTTAGACAATAAACAATACAACACAAATAGAGTTAGAAAATACAACCTATAACACAACAATATTAAAAAGCATAAAACCTATAAAATAGATACTTTAAAAATCACAATAATGTATATGGAAAAGAAAAATAACATATAATGAAACAAATAGATAGGAAATCTCATATGGGTGAGAAAAATGTAATAAGAAGAGCATTTGATTCAAAAATAATAAACTAATGCTACTACAAAAGAAAACACATGATATTAGTTCTAGCTTGCTTTTTCACTAGGAATTATGAGAAGAGAATGTATGATTTAGGTTCTAGCTTACTTTGTCACCAGAAATCATGAGAATCAATGAGTCACTTGTACTAGTGTGCTCAGTTGGTAGGTGATTCAAATGTTTAGTAAAATACAAGATCACTTGGACTAGTATGCTCTATAGGAACCTAAAAATTTTACCTTCAATCAATTTAATTAATTCTCAATCATTATATCCCTAATTAATTATATAGATTTAATTAATTAATTATCTTCATTATTCTTCTAACATTAATTAAATTATTTTTGCTATTTAATTAATTAATCTCATAATTTTCCAACATTAATTAGATAAGATAGAACCTTTTATGCAATCAATTAATCTCTTTCAAAGGTTTAAACTTAAATAAATCAATCAAAAATGTATTCATTTAAGTTCACTTTACACATTCATCCAAGATTTAAATAAATAACCACATTTACTTAATTCCTTAATTTGTGCACCTTCTTAATCCTAATTAATTAATCTAACTAATCATTCGCACAATATTAAATAAGATTAATTAGCTTAATCTCACATCACATCTTAGCCCATCTACCCATAAAATCCTCCAAAAAAATCTTGACCATGCATTCTATCCTAGAAAATCGTAGCCATTCACACTACCTTATGTGATCTCTCACACATGTTGGAGAGACCACATATTAAATCCCATTATCCCATTTGGTCTCTTACACATGTGTGTGAGACCACATGTCAAATCCCATTATCCCATGTGATCTCTCACACATATGTGAGAGATCGTTTGTCCCATATTTCATCTACATGTGGCTTCTCACACATGTGTGAGAAAACACATGCCAAATTTATTCTTCCCTATGCATCCACTCTCTTCCCCAAAAATATTCTCACATGTGTGAAAAAGTGATTTTTTGTCCATTAGATTAAAATAAGAAAATATTGGATATTCATTCCCTATAAATCCATATCCCACTCAAATCCCTCCTTCCCAAGATAAAATTTTTCATCTTCTCATCAACTAAATCCTCTCAATGTGAACCCTTGATCTCTCAAAGAAATCCAAGCCACCCAAACCCTCATCCAAAAATATATAAATTGAACCTCTAAGAGGCAATTTCATCATCTACTTTCATGCTATTGTTATGATAGTGCTTTGGAGAGCCAACTACATTTATCTCACTCAATTAATCCTACCTTTAAGAGAAAACCAAGGAGAGTATTGGTTCCAAATCTTCTTCATCTAGCTCAATCTAAGGTGGTGAAGAAGAATAAGGTAAATGTAGCTTACATTTCTATTTGTTTCTTTGTATTTCAATCAATGTGAGGCCTTGATCTCTCAAATCAATTGAAGCCATTCGATCCCTCATCCAAAAATCTATAAAGTAACCCTCATAGAGGCCATTTCATTATCCAATTTCATGCTAATGTTATGCTAATGATTTGGAGAACCAACACCATTCATCCTACTCAATCAATCCTACATTTGAGAGAAAATCAAGGATATTATTAGGTGCAACTCTTCTTCATCTATCTCAAGTCAAGGTGGTGAAGAAGAATAAGGTAAAAGTAGCTTACATTTGTGTTTATTTCTTTGTATTTCATAATTTTGTCTTTCTCCATCCCATATTTTGACATACCGGGTGGGACCCACATCCTTAAACTAATCCTCCTTTGAACCTTTTTTTAATTTTTCATTCACAAGTTTTATTTTGTCACCGTTTCTTTGTACTTCAATGCTTTCATCACCAAATTGTCACCTCTGCCATTTTCACATTGCCTACTTCTTGTTAACTATTCACAACTCTTTTTAAACTTGTTTTCTCACTCATCCTTTGTGATTTTTTACTATTTTATATATTTTGTGCAAGGTATTTATCTTTTTCTTTTTGTAGCCTCAATGCAGTGTTTATCCTTTCTTGCTTTCTGTTCCATTTTCTGGTTGTAGTCTTTCAACAGTTCACCCATGCATTTAATCAAGTGAATACTTGCGTCTTTGTCAACAACCTAAGTGAGCCCATATTTTATTTCTCCTGTATTCACTGGCACCCCTCCGTCCTGTAGGAATTTCATGAAGTTATGCTTTGAAATCTCCATAGTAGTTCTTAGGTCTGCACAACAATTTTGTGAAACAAGAGTTTTTAATAAAACTCAGTAAGCGTTCTTTTCAGCCCTTGAAGTTTTTCGTCATTCCTTTGATCCACATGAGCCATAGAATTTCATATGTAAGTACTAACCAAAAAAATTATCAACATTTCCAAGAAAAAATTCTTTCCATTTTATGTTACCATTCCAGCCATTAAAACTAAAGAAAAACATATTCCAAACCTCTTTTGCGAATAAGCAATCAAAGAAAATGTGCTTAACTGTTTCAGGTTGTCTACAAAAACTGTATATATCAATATCAACATGGTTAATCTTATAAGGCAATTTCCGTAAGATTAAAAGCCACTTGAAGCATGTTTTCTTTGGCTCAAGGTAATTAGACCAATTATTTATGAATACAGATTGCCAACAATTATTGCACAGAGATAGGTTCCACACCTAATTTAAAGAAACAGAGATGGCATTATTGTCAGTTAACGATTTATAAATAATTTTTGGATTTAACTTATGGAGGGGGGTGCCATCATCCCAGCTGAGATGGCTCAAATAGTCCAAATTACTGCTACACCTTATGGGCAGCTGAAGAGACTCACAAGACTTTTTAATCATGGAGTAGGTTCTCCAATTAGAGGAGGGCAAATCAAATTCATTACTTAGGGTGTCCCAATCTTTTAGTTCACCATTGGTTAAGATGTCTTTAAAGCACCTAATGCCTCTAGTTGCCCAAACTCTTGGTTGAGCACCCTTGCATGAGTGCTAGAGGCTTGTCTTTATGCCTTAGATTCCACCAAATGGATTTCTCATCTAGGATACAATTATTATTATCAATAAATTTTTTGTTAAGAATTCTATTATTTACCATTTCCAAAGCTCTCCAGAGGCTTTTGAAGACTAGAGATCCTGCAGGCAACACTGAAAAGGTACTAGCCACAAAGTCACTAAAGGGATGTAGTTTCCAAGATTTGGCTTGTCTGGGGACAACCAATTGAATATTGTTCCTTATGGGAACCTTCCAAGGTTTATCCCCCTGAAGGGATTTTACAATCCACTTGACTGCAAGGGTGATTCCATGCAACCTTAGATCTTTCAACCCCAAACCCCCCCTTGCCTTCTCCACACAACACCATTCCCATTTAACCGGGTGTTGTTTCTCTTTTCCTTTTCCATTTGACCACATAAATGTCTTAATCCTTTTTTGGATCTCATTAATTTGGTAGCTACTCAAGAGCCACACAAAGGAATAATATAGGCTGTAAGATGCCAAGATATTTTGACAAACTTGCATCCTACCTGCCAAGGTAAGATATTGCTTATCCCACTTTCCAAGTTTACTTTCAATTTTACCTTTTATCCATTGAAACATGTTTTTCAAACATGGATTAACTGCATAAAGAATCCCCAAGTATCTCACTTGTTTTTCTGGGCTACCCCACTGTATCTCAATTTTTTCTAGCCAGTTTGGGTGGGTCTCCTGCAAAACCAACATGATTGAATTAGAGTTAGATATCTTGGCCCCTGAGGCAAGGAAAAAGATCCTTAAATTTTCCATAAGGGACTCCATGTTCTTTTCATCTAATTCCAGGAAGATGGTTGTATCATTTACAAAATGCAGATTCAAGAGCCCATCTTGGTTTGGAAGGGCGATTCCTTTGACTCTGGGAGATGTTGAGCAATCTCTTAGTAGATAGAAGATTTCCTCAACTGTAATCACAAATAGGGCAGGGGCAAGGGGACATCCTTGCCTTATTGATCTTTCCAATAGGAACTCATTAGTTAGAGAGCCATTAATTTCAACCTGAGCATTAGCATCTTTCATGAGAATTTTGACCTAGTTACAGAAGCTGTTTGGGAAGCCAAATGCTCCTAGTGATAGGAGTCAAAAGTTCCATTCTACTCTATAATATGCTTTTTCAAAGTCTAAAAGCATCATTGTTTCCTTCTTGCTTGCCTTATTGATCTTTCCAATAGGAACTCGTTAGTTAGAGAGCCATTAATTTCAACCGGGGCATTAGCATCTTTCATGAGAATTTTGACCTAGTTATAGAAGTTGTTTGGGAAGCCAAATGCTTCCAGTGATATGAGTAGAAAGTCCCATTCTACTCTATCATATGCTTTTTCAAAGTCTAAAAGCAGCATTGTTGCCTTTTGGTCTGAGATCTTGGCCCAATTCATGGCCTCCCAGTTTGTGATCAAATTTTCAAGAATATATTTGCCCTTTATGAAACTAGTCTAAGTTATGTTGATGAATATTGGGAGAATACTCACCAATCTATCTGTCAGAGCCTTAGCCAAAATCTCATAGGATACATTAAGTAAGGTGATAGGCCTCCAATTCTTAATGAGTTCTCTATCACCTTCTTTGGGTAGGAGCTTAATAATGCCTTTATTAATTTCTTTACCCAAAGAACCATTGAGGGAAGCATCCTTTTATACCTGTAAAAGGTCTTTGCTCACCCATTCGATGTTTTGTTTATAGAATTTTATTGTGAGGCCATCGGCTCTAAGCGACTTATCATTATTTAGAGCCAAGATAGCATTCTTGATTTCCTCAATAGTGATTTCTTTGTCGAGGCTCATAACAAGCTGTTTAGTTAACTTCTTGGGAATGACTTACCTACACTATTCTCTAGCTCTAGTTGTATCACTATTGGTACCATATGAGGAGAATAGGTTCTTGTAGAAGCTTAGGAAGGATTTCTTGATTTTCTCCTAGTCCATGATAGCATTATCATCTAACCAAATTTTATCAATGTTTTCTTTTACCTCTTTGCTTCTCAATAATTTGAAAAATAATTTGGTTCCTTTATCCCCATTATTTAGCCAGTTCATTTTGGATCTGACCCTCATCCCTTGAACTTTTTTGGTTTGGACTCTCCTTAGTGAATCCTTGATCAAGGAAACCTCTTTTGAATATTGTTCTCAACTCTTTGTAGTTCTTTATTCATATGTAGTTCCTCTTGTCTAGAGTCCATGGATTTGTTCTTTGTAATCATTTAGAAGATTATCTTCTAGATTTTTACATTTTGTTCCCACCTCCCTTGCTGAGACATCTTTTAGCAGGCTCTAGGAAAATTCACCGACAACAATTCATCGATGGAAAATTTACTGTCAGCAATTCACCGTGGGAAAATTCACCACCATGACAAATTCATCGCCAAATAAAATTCATCGCCAGCAATTCACCTTGGGGAAAATTAACCGCCATTAATATTTTTTAATCTATATTTCCAAAACTTTGATTTTTTTATTGCAAAATAATAATTTGATTTAATATATTATCATGTTAAAAACATTCATATCAAAATAAACATAAAAAATAATTACTATTGAGATGAATAGAAATTACTATGAACCAAACTTAACACAAAAATAAATCATCTCAATAAATAAACAGGTAAAAAATAATGGGTATCTCAATAAATCAATAATTACTATTGAGATGAATAGAAATTACTATAGGCAATAAACACCAATAATTAAAAATAAAATTGTCAATAAATTGTAAGGAGGTGAAAATTATATATATTAAAAAATATTAATGGCGGTTAATTTTCCCCGCGATGAATTGCTGGTGGTGAATTTGTCATGGCGGTGAATTTTTCCACGGTATGGTGAATTGTTGACGATGAATTTGCTGGATGCCCTTTTAGCATCCATCTATTAATCTCTCTAAGAGTAAAGATTTAGCTTGAATAAATCATCTTTAACTGAGTTGTTTTCCACCTTATAGTTCATTCTTATTTTTTTAAGAATTGGTTGGTGGTCATATGGATAGACTTGAACAATTTGGCCTTCCTCATTCTTATTAAAACAGAAGAAGTTCTTATTGACATAGAATCTGTCAAATCTACAGTAGATTATGTTGTTCCCTTTCTGAGAGTTACATACCAGATGCTTTTATTTTCTTTTTTTGTTCCCAAGCAATGGATCCACTAGTTGGTGCTTAGACTTCATCTTTGACCAGAAATACAACTCATTGCCCTTCCATTTCAGCTTACTTCCCCATGTTTATCTTCTTTGTGTTCCACCATGTTAAAGTCCCCTCCCACTATCCATAGGATGTTTGGGAGACCAAAGAACCGTTGCCAAAGTACTGCTCTATCCCTATAGTCATTGGGGGCGTAGATTGAGCAGATGCCAAATCTGGCTCCATCTTTTTCAATTATTACCCACACGGCTCTCTGGGATGGGGAAGAGACATTATCCACCAAAAAAATTTCCATTGCCTTAGTCACCAAAAATAACTACTCCTTTCCCTCTTTCATGCTTTTTTGCGAAGTCTATTGAGTCCCTCCATATTACCTTCAAGTTTCTTTCAAGGGTAAACAGAGTAGCTTTTACTTCTTGCAGGACGACCACCTCCTTATCTTTAACTATTTCCTGTCTAGGGACTCGAGTCCCCTTACATTCCAGGATACACAACTTAAATCCATGTAAAAAGGAGAATTAATATGTGTCCATTGGCTTCCTAAAGCTAGTATAGCATTTAGGATACTAGCTTTAGGAAGACTACTCTAGTTATCCAGCCTTTTTATGAGATGGTATGTAGATTCTTTGGCTCTTTTCTTTCTCTTGCCATTTGCATCACTTGGATTCCCAATGCCTTCTGGATAGTTTTTATCCTTTTCAGAATTGCCAAGGTTTTGCTGGGCAGTATTAGGTTGGGGGGCAACCTTTTCTTTGTCGCCAAGTGGCAGATCCAGATCAGTGTTAACTACAGGATCTTGGGAGCAACCATTTTTTACCTCCTTGCTTGGGGGACCATTTTCCCTATTTGCATTAATGTCTTAGTTGCCGGTACGGGTAAGGGAACGGGCACGGGTACGGGATACGGGTACGCCGGTACGGCGATTTTTTTTTTTCCTGAAATACGGTACGTTTGGGTACGGCTATATATATATATATATATATAATTAAAAATATACAAAATTGTAACTACATTTGATAGTATGAACTATGAGTCTATGATACTTCATCAATCATCAATCATCATTAAATCTAAAATCATTGATCAATGCTAGTGATAAACTACAAGCTTAGAAAGATAAATCATAAATGCCAATTGATAGTTCAAAATTCCAATACATATGTCATACTCATATATTAATAATATCATATATGTCTTTGTACTCTTTAGTCATGATTCAAATGAAGATCATTACAATTATTCATCAACCATCAAAAGGGTCTAGATCATCATCATTTGAACGGGAACCACAAACAAATGCACTGCCAGTGCCACTTGTAGTAGGTGCATCATGTGCAAGAGTCTCATCATCATCATCTCCATCTATAGTGACTCTAGAAAGCTCTGCAATAGATGCATCCAAGTTGGCACTCTCAGGGGCTATGTCCCAATTCTTCATTGAACCATCCTTGTACTCATCTTGCTTATGTGATAGAAGACGCAAGTTGGAATGGACATAAACCAAGTCTTCTGCTTTTTTTGCACCCAACCGGTTACGCTTCACTGAGTGGATATAGGAGTATGTACTCCAATTTCGTTCAGCCGAAGAAGAACTTGCAACCTATTGAAATTGGAGAGAAAACCAAAATAACTTAGAAATAAAAAATGCAAAATAAATTAAATAATGGTAAGAAGTACTACTAAACTTAAAGTCTACAATACAAATGTTAAATAAAAAAAATTAAAAAATAAAAATTACTTGTGATAGAATCTTGATTGCAAGAGGTTGGAGGAACATAAAATCTTGCCCATGGAGGTACCACCATGTACAAGCATCTACTTTGTATTGGTCTTGAGTAGCACAAGGACTAAGTGTTCGTCCTGTGATGAACAAGCCAAACTCTTTCCTAACATTTTCCACCACTTCTGGATCTATGAAGAGTCTTTTGAATGCTTGCTTGTACCCATTAGCAACTTCACTATCTCTATATGGTGGAGTTCTCCCTGGCAAAGCAAGTATCTGTGAACTATAGTATTTGGGAGATAATGCATATGCAAGGAGATGCAATGGTGTGTTCATCTTGGCCCAACGGTGGTGAATGATTTTTTCAACTCTATGAAAAAATGTTTCTTGGGGGTCATTCTCTTTTTCTGCTATTATCACCCTTATTTTTTCTATCATGGAGTCAATACCATCATAGATATCCCCCAAACATGGTTTATCTGTATCAGCAAACCTGAGCATAGTCATGATAGGATCAATGAATCTCAAGACATAGGCCACACGATCCCACCAATCATCCCCTAGGATCAATGACTTGACCTTTCGAGCCCTCTCTGAACTTGATGTTTTCCAAATACTCCATTGGTTGCTAATAACCATGGCACCCAATGCGTCTCGCACCTTCACAAGTCGTCTCAAAACGATTGTGTGTGATGCAAATCGGGTCTCCGCAACCTAGGATCATGTAAAACATAAGTTAATAATAATAACACATTAAAATATAAATCCATAAAATTAAAAAAATTAAAATAAATTATAATTGATAATTAAATTAAATTTACCTTCAACAATTCCAATCTCGAGAAAGTCCTGAAGATGCTTTGTGACATATGGTGGTTTGTCACAAACATTTGGATCTCCTCAGCCTCTTGGTATATTTCTTTCACCCATTCTATTTGAGTGCCAATTGCTTGCATCACCAAGTTAAGGGAGTGTACAGTGCATGGTGTCCAAAAAATGTGTTCATACCTTTGCTCAACCAAAATACCTGCAGCCCGACAATTTTTTGCATTGTCTGTAATGACTTGAACAACATTTTCCGGACCCACCATCTCTATGGACTCAATGAGGATTTTTGAAATGAATTCTGCATCTTTGATTTGCCCCTCACAATCAATTGCCTTCAAAAACATAGCCCCTTTAGGGGACACTGCAATAACATTTATCAAAGGTCAATTTTTGCAATCCTTCCATCCATCGGAAACAATAGACAATCCTGTTTCAACCCAAGAATCCTTAATTGATTTGAGTGATGTCTCTACATGATTTTTTTCTTTTACTAATAAGGTGGTGCGCACCTTTTCATACCCAGGACTTTTGAAACCTGAAGGTGCAGCATTGATTGCCTCCACCATATCATGCCAATATGGTGATCTCACCAAGTTGAAAGGAAGACCATTGGCATAAATGCAACGTGCAATTTTTTCCTCTGCGATGTCTCTTGCTTCATTTTGAAATGCCCTATCCAATGGTCCTCTTTTGCGGGAAGAAGTGGGGTTTTCTACTTCGACAGAGGGTGTCTCCAAGAAAGGATGTTGAGAGGCCATTACTGAATCTTCAGGCAAAGTAATTGATTTTTTCTTTGCTAAAGGATGGGTTCTTAATTTTGCTCTTGTAGACTTCGCATCAGCTTCTTCTTGTTCAGCCATGTATTTCATAATTTTATCCTTTGACAACCCCTTCTTATCTGCCCCTGCACATGGTCTAATCCCTTGCCCACTTTGTCCAAAAAGGTGAAATCTCACTCGACTATATGAGCTCTTAAATGTGACTTTACACTCATCACAAATCCAAACAAATGCCCCACCTCCTGGAAGCTGTTCAACCATTGTAGTATGATGCCATAAAGGAGATGCTGCATCAATTTTATACTTTTGGTTTTTACCAGCAGGAACACCCACTGAACTTGAACTTGTAGCCATTTGAACTTTGATTTTACTGTTATAAGAAATATAAAATATTGAACAAATTACAAAATGAACACCAAAACACACTAAAACAAATAGCAAATCTTATTTCTTCTTTTCTAAAAAAAAAATTTGAAAAAATTTGAAAAAATCTTCAAAAACTTGAAAGAATCCATCATAAACTTGAAAAAATGAGTTAAAATGCATACCTTAAGTGATTAGATCTTCTTTTGTGCAAGTTATCCTCACTTTCTTTTGCACTTGATCAATCTTCTTCAACCTGCAAAATGAAAAAAATGGAGAGCAAAATGTGTTTGTGAGAGCAATGAAATGAAAAAAGAGTGATAGAATCATATTAGAAATGCGTTTTAGGGTTTCTTTGGCTTTTAAAATGATTTAAAAGTCATTTTTTTTTTGTTTTTGGCGTCCACGCCCAAGGTGCCGATGCCCAGCGCGAGGGCTGTCTCGGGAGCTCAGAGAACCCACTCGGGTCTCTCGGCGCTCCCAGACGCTCCCCCGCACGCTTCCGTGCCCAAACGCTCCCGACACGGGCACGTAGGGCCGAAAACGCGTTTCCGGTAACTAAGATTAATGTTATTGGCATCATTATCTTTTTCTTTTTTTTTCTTTTATCTTTTGAGGAATTAAACAATATTTCCTGCTTATTTATGTTAGCTGCAAGCTTAGGATTGGTTTCATTATTAGAGACCACCTCATTTGGGGTTTGGATTGTCACATCATTTGGAGAAGAGTCCCATATGTTCTTCTCTTTATTACAGAGATTAACAACTCCTTGAGAACTTTTAGCCACCCCCTTAGGAGCCTGCACATGCCCATCACTCTGCTTCTGATCTGGAACAAGGCAGTAGTTTTTAATCTACAAATTCTGGTTTTCTTTTTCTGATTTTTTAAGTTTCTCCTGTTGAGATAGCGACCGGGTGATCAACCTGTGTAGGCTTCTAAGGCTTTTTCTGAAATTCTTAAAAGTCATTTATCATGTTTTTAACTTTAGATTCAACATTCTTATTAATGAGGCTTGAGTCCTCTAGACCTTCCTCAATTTCATAGGAAAAAAACTCCTTACCAAGGACGGTAAAAATTATTAGAAGTTTCTTTAAGGGTTGTTTTTCCTTTGTTCCTTCGGGTAACATTATGCTGAAATTTTTCAAATGCCAACTGTTGAGCATTTTTCTTACCCATCTTAAAGTAAGAGTGAACATTTGTATTGGGTTCCACAATTGGATCAATGGCCTCTGAGATGCTATCTTTACTCCGACCAACCGACCCAAGAGGAGGTGGTGGAACCGATACCTCTTGCCCAAAATTGCTACCTGGTGAACCGATAGTGGCTTCCATTTCCATAGAAGGTCCAAGCTCATTTGTGGAACCATGATGAATTGTGTCTTCTATACACGAGGAAGAGGGAGTAGGGTTTTCCACCCTTCCAACTTCATCAACACTGAGAGCCTCAGTGCAACAGAGGGGATGGTCTATGCTCAAAGGGAGTAAGATCCCCATTCGAGCGAGTTTCCTCCTCGGTTCCACCACCCACCGCTTCCTGGCTTGGAGAGTAGTTTGGGGGTTGAGTATTTCCAGAACCCACCTCACTAGGGTTCACATGGCTAGACAAATTCAAGAAGGGAATTGTAGTATTTCTTACGCCATTTCCCCTGCCTTTGAGGATAGGGCAGTTCTACGAAAATGCCCTTCCCTCCTGCACAGGAAACACACGTTCAAGACACCTATCATCTCAATCTCACAGTAAATTTTAGTGGCTTGATCCAAAAATTTAATCTTTTTAGGGATAGCAACGCTAGGAAGGAGGGTAATTAATACCGTAGCATCAAGGTGAGGAAGAGAAATTTTAGCGTCTTCAACCCGGAGAACACTTCCGAAAGGGACAAGAAGGTTTGGCAAGAATTTCCAACAAACGGAGGGACATTTTTTATTATGAGCCATCTTGGCCTAGAAAGGGCTAAAAATTATTCATAAATTTCCTCTAGGGACCACCTTAAAGCCCTAAACGAACATTTACCAACATTCCAAAATTGCTTACTGGTTACAATTTCTTGCATTTTAGGGTTATGAAAGAAAATTTAAAAACCACCCTTTTTGCACCATTCAATGGAAGGAGATTCTAATGCCAAATTTTTTCCCCCATAAGACACTAAGAAACCAATTATCAATAAATTTTCTTGCAGACATTTTACTAGAATCATCTGCTGCTAAAAAAATTGCAATATCTTTTAATATGTTATTTTCATTAAAAAGATTCTTACTCATATCTGGACTAGGATTGAGTCAAACTTCATCGGGACTACCAGAACACTTACCTTCATGTCCAACAGAGTCATGAGAACCTCCAATTTCGTTGGACGAGATAGGGCCAAATGTTGTAGAAGGAGAGATAATTCCATAAACTTCAGCCACCACATTGCTAAAGGATTTCTCCTCCACGATGGGGTTAGGGCATGTCCCCATGCGACTGCTTAGCTTATTTTGGCTAGCAACCATTGTTTAACTTATTTTGGCATTATTTGTGGAGCTGGTGGCCCCATGAACAGCTAATTTTGCTGCTTATTTTTAAGCAGTCAACTTAATTTTGTATTTATAATATTTAATAATAATTTTTGCAATTAAAAATTGAAAAGAAAAAATGAAAACAAATATTAAAAAGAGGGAAAGAAATTTGTGGAGCCATGTGGCATTTGTGACATTATGCAGTTGTTGCTTATTTCCAGCCCCCCTTTTTTCCCCAGCTTATTTTCAATTCATAAGCAGCAGCTGCTTAAAAAGATTCTAAATTATCCTTTTCCTGTAATATTTTTTTTTGGCATGGGAACACTCCAGCTGCTTAAACTGCTTAAATTTAAGTAGAAAACATGCTTAAGCAATTGCATGGGGACAGGGGGTTAGAGACCCCTTTCGGGATCAGGTGAAGCAGAAACACTCATTGCTATATTACTTTACTAAAAAGAGGAATGAGAGGGATTGCATGGAATGCGGATTAGGGTCAAGCCAAAAGAAGACAGAGAAAACAACAAACCACATAAACCACACCAAGAAACACAAAGTGAGGAAAAAACACAAGGGATGCAAGGACGCTTACACACGTCGAGGAAAACCTACAGTGGAGGAAGACAAAGCCCCCCCTCCACGACTCGCATATGCTTGCCACGTAGGCCCTCGAGAAGCCAACCCTTAACAACTTGCAAACCGTCCCCCTCCATGACTCGCTATACGCTTGCCACATAGGCCCTCGGGAAGCCAACCCTTGACAACTTGCAAACCGCCCTCCCACTTACCTCCTCAACCTATGAAAATTTTTTAGCTCAAAATGTATCACCTTAATGATTATTTTATCACTTTTTTGTTATGTTTTCGTAGATTTACCTTCATAGTTTGAAGCATGTGTTATGTATAGTGTCAAGTCCCTACTCTATCAATTGTTATTCACCTTTTTTAATTTTTTTGTGCTAAAATCCTATTCAATTTTTTTATTCTAAAAACTTTTTGAGGCTTTTATGCCTATCCAAGACCAATTTTCTACAATACTAATTCATTTTGTGCAAGTTTAATGCTTGTTAAATTTTGTGCAAGTTTAATGCTTGTTAAAGTCATTTTTACCCTACTACTTTTAGTTACACTAAATTAGAGTAGTGGGAAAAAAATCGTTTGTCTTGTCTTAGAAGTGTGTAGAGTGTATGCTCTCCCCTTGCACTTTGTTCCATCTTGGAGATTAAAAAAAGCACAAACACACTCCTTCCTTTTGTGTTTTAGATTAGAACCTAAGGGTTATATTTTTTGTGTATGCTTCCCCTTGCACTTCCTATGATCTTGGATGATCAAACACACCTAGTATTACTTTCTCTTTAGGGGGCTACCTAGGGATTTTATCACCCTATTAGAAAACCTCAACCACATGAATATAGTGTAGTACATGAAGTGCAACGAATGAATTTTTTACCAAAAGGTAGTCATTATTGTGTTTTACACAACCTTCACACCCATATTCATAATGAGACAAGATGAAGGGATCTTTGCTTGTGCTTAGGTTCCATGATTGTATATGGTCTTTGATTCATGGATCTAGACCTCACATACCATTTTGGTATTTAGAGGATACCCATAGAGAGCTTGTATATGCTAACTAAGACCTTTTTCCTCCATCCCATTTGTGGCGCATTGGATACTAGTTAGGCCCGAGAAGTTACCCACAATATACTTTCAAGATGGGGAGATAGAGATTACTTTTGGAAAGGCTTTGGCCTCCAAGGTAAGGGGTGCATAGGTGGTACATGACCTTGCATTCCCTATCTATCCACCAATTATTAGATGGTATATTTGTGGGCCCACAAAATATGACACTCCTACTTGAATAATAATATGATTGTGCAAGTTCTCGAATTTTTTTCTTGTGATAAACCAATGATTACCTACAAATCAAATTTCCCTCAAAAATTTAATTCAACCATTGAGCTTATTATTCTTTGTTTTTATACCTCTCACTAAGGTTGAACATATATTCCATCTCATATCAAACATTCCAAAATCAACTTTACATCTTGAAAATAATAAAACCTTATATCCACAAAAATTTCTCAAAATTCACCCCCAAATCTGACCCTTGGTCTAAAAATTCAAGCATAACCTCCATTCAAAATCCAAAATTCCCTCCCATCCTAACAATTTAGCACCTCTACTCTATGTTTTAGTTCTTTTTTGGTTTGACACTTTTATTGTTTAGCTCTTTTGTGGTTCAACATTTTTTTCGGTTTGATACCTTTGTAGATTTTTCTAAAATTCAAACTTCATTCTAATCACCTCCCAACCATCCAATATATATAAAATTAAACCTTTTAACCTCATATTATACCCCACAAAACCATAAAACACATTAAAATTTTAGACCCCATTCATTCCTTTCAAATCATAGTCAAAGTATACCCCATTATTTACCCCCACACCAAAAATTTATCAAACCTCAACTCTACCCATAACCAAACCTTATCATATAAAATTAACTCAATCCTAATCCAACATTATTCCAACATATGAGCCCAACATCTCACATTATTTATTTTGTGGTTTGATACCTTTGTAGATTTTTCCCAAATTCAAACTTAATTCTAATCAAATCCCAACCATTTGATCTATAAAAAATAAAACCTTTTAATCTCATATTATATCCCACAAAACCATAACCACATTAAAACCTTAGACCTCATTCATTCCTTAGAAATCATAGTCGAAGAATACCCCATTATTCCCCCACACCAAAACTTTATCAAACCTTAGTTTTACCCATACCCAAACATTCACATATAACCATAACTCAATCCTAATCCAAAATTAGTCCAACATGTGAGCCCAACATCTCACATTATTTATTTTTTGGTTTGACACTTTTATTGTTTAGTACTTTTGTGGTTCGACACCTTTTGTATACTTTTCCCAAATTCAAACTTCATTCTAATCACATCCCAACCATTCAATATATATATAATCAAACCTTTTCATCTCATATTATACCCCAAAAAACCATAAACCACATTAAAACCTTAGACCCTATTAATTCCATAGAAATCATTGTCGAAGTATACCCCATTATTTCCCCCACACCAAAAATTTATCAAGCCTTAGTTCTACCCATACTCAAACCTTCACATATAATATTAACTCAATACTAATCTAACATTAGTCCAATATATGAGCCCAACATCTCACATTAATTTTAACCTTAAGCAAACATTAGATCCCACTTTAGTCCACCATTAATCCAACCTTATTCCAACTCCAACATCCAACCTTTAGTCCATCGTTAGTCCACCATTAATCTAACCTTAGTCCAACCCCAACATATAACCTTTTTTATTTCAACATTTGTTCCATCATATGTCCAACCTTAGTCCAACACCAACACTCAAACTTGTTTATTTCAACCATTAATCCAAACTTTAGTCCAAAAAATATCCCACACTCATCCCTAAGTCAATTTTTTTTACGAAATATAAAACTTGAAATAAAACATCACTTTCCAAGATTAACTTATCCTTGCTTACAAAATTACCTATCTCAAGTAGTGTGAACCTAATTAGCATACAAAACCCATAATCCACCTTGGATAAATTAACTTAGGAACTCATACTATCCTAAGTTAACTAATCTAAGAATCCAAATTCAATCTTTCTTGATAGCTTAACTATCTCAAGTAGGAAAGAGTTAAATCATTCACTATCACTTATGCAATTTTCATCATTTCGCACACATTCATTGACCTAGATCAACTAGGCTTATAATTTATACATGATATTACATTGATTACAATTCACACGTTGTCCTACAATAGAAGATATTACATTTTCAAGTTGGCTAAAGATAAAACAATAAACATGAAACATGTAGAGGGAAAGACCCAAAAGATCACACACAACACTAGGAAGAGAAACACGCCTTGTATATTCCAACACATGCTTAATCTAGTCCTAAACACTCTTCATAGCTTCATTCTTCAATGAACATCATCTTCACACTTCAAAAATTCAAAAGCAGGTCATCCTTAAGCAAGAAAACATGTAACATGAAGTATATCATCCTTCACAACATTGGCAATACACATGAATGATAAAGAATTATTTGCACTTATCCCAGATGAGTTAGCATGAACCATACAACACCTTCAAAAAATTCTTGAACTCCACACACACCTGAGCTTGTGGTACACACTCTCAACATACCATAGTCAACCAGGCCAAAGCATAACCAAACAAAACATCCATTTCGGACTAAAGCCAATTTTGGAGAAGCCAAACAAAACCTTGCAAAGAAACAAAAAATATCACATGATATTCATGAACACTCTCATACATCCCTTTCATAACTTCATGCAACAACAAGTTGGGGCAAGCCAATAGACATTGAAACTAGTCATTGAACAACACAGTCATGCACTTTGTCATCTTCAACTTTCTTTGCGAAAAGACAAATGACATGAAACTTTGGATATACCATCTTCATGGCATGTTGAAATTATCTTCTAAACCACATGACCATATCTACAAATGTGGAGGAATGCAAAGCCAAACTTTTCACCTTTGAAAACACCAACACAGGATCAACATAGTCTTCACATTGTCACTCACAAAAACATCTTCTTGGAACCCAAATAAACTGAAACTTGGATCACAGATTCCCTAACACATCATGATGAAGCTATTTTCCAAACCACAAGAGAAAAAAATCACAAGTGGAGAAATGTAGAGCATTTCTCAAAGACTCTGGCAACCAAACAATCAGACTGCAACTCTCTTTTAACATCAATGACAAGCAAATTGCAAAAATCTCCCCCTTTGTCATTGATGGAAAAACCATCCTCACACCACTTTGGTGTAAAATCTCTCCCCCTTTGACATTAAAGACAAAGGGAAAATGGACTTTCTCTCCCCCTTTCAAGGATAATTTCTCCTCATCAAACTCTCCCCTTTGATGTACATTATCTCCTTCTTGAAACAACTTACAGGCTCCCCTCGTTAGAAAAAACCACTACCTACTCCAACTGAGAGGTAGCCACCATTAGTCAAGGAATAAGGATTGGGCTTGAATTATCCCCTAGACAAATGCACCAATTATGCATCTAGAAAGAAAAAGGAGGGGAAATTACCCCTAACTTCTGCCTGAGATATTCAAATGTATCCTTTGCAAGTGCCTTTGTGAAAATGTTTACAACTTGTTCCTTTGTAGATACATACAACAACTTGACTTCTTTCTCTACAACCTTCTCTCTCAAAAAGTGATGCCTAATTGATATGTGATTGGTTCTAGAATGCATCACTAGATTCTTGGAAATATTGATAGCACTTGTGTTATCACATAGAATAGGAATGGGCTCATCATACTTTATATTGATATACTTTAATGTTTGCTTCATCCACAACACTTAATTTTATCAAGACAATGCAACAATATACTGCTATTTCTAATGAAAAAGATATTGAATCTTGCTTCTTACTATGCCATGAAACCAATCTTCTTCATAAAAATAAAGCAACGCCACTTTTACTCATATCATCAACACAACTAGCCCGATCAACATCATTGTATGCACTCAGATCAAAGTCATTATATTTTGGATACCATAATCTATAATCCAGAGTGCTCTTCAAATATCTGAAGATTCTCTTGACTACCTTCACATGAGTTTCTTTAGGATTAACTAAAAATCTTGCAACCAAACATACCACATGTATGATATTAGGTCTTGAAGTAGTTAAGTACAATAAACTTCCAATCATAGATCTATATAGAGTATTATCCACTAGGGGAGACTCATCATCTTTTCTCAAATGACAACCAAATACCATAGGAGTACTCATAGGTTTGCAATATTCCATACCAAACTTCTTCAACATCTCCTTGACATACTTTGCTTCAGAAATGAAGATACCATCATCTAGCTGAACAATTTGAAGACTGAGAAAGAAGGACAACTCACTATCATAGAAATTTCAAATTCATTATACATTTATTCACCAAACTTCTTGTATATCTCATCATTTCCACCAAAGAGTATATCATCAAAATATGCAACTATCAATATTCTTTCATTCTCAATCTTGAAGTAAAGATTACCATCTGCAGTACCTTTCTCAAAACCTTACTAAAGCAAGTACTTGTCCAACCTTGCATTCCAAGCCCTGGGAGCTTGCTTGAGACCATACAATGCCTTTTTGAGATTACATACCATGTTTGGTTCTTCTGATAACCGAAATCCATTAGGTTTCTCTATGCAGACTTCTTCCAAATCTCCATTTAGGAAGCCTGATTTGACATCCATTTGATATACTTTCAAGTCCTTATGGGCTAAAAAAGTAAGATACATTTTGATTTCTTCCATTCTTTCTACTAGAGAAAAATTCTCCTCAAAATAAATTCCAGATATTGATTGGATAAAAGTGACATGTATATATATACACACTTCATGTATATACATTGATCGATGAGTACGTGCATATATGTGTTTGAGTTTGATAATCGATATATATATATATATATATATTAATATGTATGTATATAGTACATTTGTAGAAACATATATACATATATATGTATGTATATATATGATTATTTAATATAAGCTTATATCTATTGGAAATAGATGTATTTAATAAACAAGTGAATATAATTATATATTTATAAATATATATTAATATATATATACATATATATATTAATAGAATATAATATATATAATGTTTAAGTTATATATTGATAGCGCATAGTATTTATCATAGTGTATTTTATAAAGCGTTGCATTTGTATTAAGGAAAGCACATAAGTTAACATTGTCATTAAACATAATTAAATGCAATGAATATAGTGTAGCACATAGAATAGTGTTGTAATAGTTATATTGGTGTGGCTAAAATCTGCGCATAAAGCAAGTGAAAGACTAAGTCAATAAAGACTTACTCACCATGCATGAAAAGAAGGAACATAGCTTATACACTACAATGAGATTAAATGCAAATTCTAAACAAGTAGAATAATTCTTTGGCAGCGCTATCTTTTGGGGCACTAAGATATGAATATGTGGCGCCAAGTTTGAAGTGTGTGAAGCAAATAAGAAGTCTAAAACCCATGCCATGTACAGGTAAAACATTTGGATAAATGCTAAACTCAGTCAATGAAGTGTTGGCAAAAATATGAGAGGGTAGTGGACTTGCAAACTTAGTAGGAAACTTGTAGCTTGTCATTGTTGTCCCTTGACTTAGTAAAAGAGTAATGTTGTCTCTCATAAAGAGGTTGAATCAACCATTGGAGGAATATGGATGGTTATGTGTTGCAAATTTGTGAGTTAATCAGCTAAGTCTTTACATGTGATTAGGAAGGTGGAAGAATTGCTAGCTTTTTGTAGCCTTTGGTTGCTCAAATTTTAGTATATATAGTTAAGTGCTCTTCCTATCCTATCATTTGTTACACTTCTCATTCAAATTTCTTCTTTGTTATTCTACTATATTTTTTGTGCAAGTGAGATAGAGAGCTTGAGAGTTAGTGAGTTTCTTTGCTATTATATTGTTGAGAGAATTTCTAAGAGGCTAGTGGTTGGAAGTTAGTTGATATTTGGAGAAGTAGCATTCGTAAAGGTGAAGGGTAAGGTTGGAAAGCAACATTTTCAAGTTGGAACTTATATCCAGGCATGTTGATTTCTATTCCTCCTTTGCTATGTTTGAAAGGTTATTTGAATAAAATTCCTTCATTTGAAAAGATTGTTTGAATCCATGGCGTGCTTGTTCTTATGAACTTAGATGTCTCCTTGTGTTGGAATAGTCTTGAATGCATGATATGCTTGCTCTTATGAACTAGTTATTTCCTAGCTTTGGATTAATCTATGTATGCATTTATGCATGTTATTATAAACTTAGTTAATTCCTAGAATGGAATATGCTTGTGTGATTCTTGATTGAGTCTCAAATTAGTGAACCATATCATTGGGATTACATTTATATGATGTTAAATATGGGTGGCTTAAATGATATTAGAACTATACTAGTTCGTTAAGTCTATATAGATAATGCATGAGATAGAGTATGTTTCCATCTTATAGTACTTTTATGATTTTTTCAATTTAAACATAAGAGGTTAGTAGGTTTATTCATGGGGTAGTGAAATCCATGGGAAAGGGGGTAACCTAGCTAGTCACTAGTTTTTGTATATATATGGTTAATGTGGTTATACTTGGGGTTAGGGTAATCCATGGTTAAGGGAATTGCTTTGTTGAATATTTTATTATGTTATCACCTTAGAGTGAATGTGTGTTATATTTATGGTCAATACCAAATTGAGCTTAAGGGTGGGTGGACAGATGACTCTCACTTGAAGTATTGGGTGTTGAATTCTTTGGCCAAAGTAGTGTAAGTAGCCACTATTTACACTGTCAATTCACTATGATCCATGATTGCAATCTAGGTAGGGAAACCAATGTATGGTAGCTCTAGATATGTTGGACACAACACTATGCTCAGGAAGGTCATGATTATGGGGTTACCAAACTAATATATTCGTTGAAGGGTAGGGCTATCTTACCATTTTGGTAGATGTGCGAGGGACCACAGTAAGTCAATGGTTGGCGGAAAATCTCTTGAGTGATGCTCTCCCTCATACAGTTGGTGACATGATTTGAGGATGTAGCGCAAGTTTGGGGACACCTAGAATGTAGCACTAGCAATGGAGACATCTAGGAGGTATGCACCAACATTGGGGACATCTAGATCATTATACTCAATTTATGTATATTTATCATTGAACTCATAGAAGCTATGTTTGTAAACTTGTAACTCTATTCTTATTGAGATATTGCAAATGGGAAATATTATCATGCAATTATGTGATGTGAAATCGTTGCTTGAATTATTATCATGATTCTATGTTATGCAATGGGAAATTTTGGAAGGGTTATGTTTCAAATGTACATCTTATTATTCATGTGAAAAGGAAAAAAAATTATGGCTCATAATGTCAGTAGCTTAAACTTTAACTTTTGGGTAAAACATAGTAAAAACAATGTGTGGAACAATGGGCACATTACACTCATTTGCAATCATTAATAAAGCATAGTAAATGTAGCCAAACCAACATGAATTCACTCATAACACATCACTACAACAATTAGATCACATTAACTATAATTCCATATAGGGTACACTTCTCACATCATGATATTTTTAACTTCAATTAAATTTATTTGTATGTAGTTTGATTTCACTATGTAGACACTTCTAAGGTCAAGTTATTTACGTAAATCAATTGATATTATGACCATAATAATTTATCATCCTTCCATTAACTATTTATGGTATTAGAGTAATTCACATTATAAGCATTATCACGTGATATTTGTGTTTTTGTGTGTTTTATCGTCATACTCATCATAATGTCGAACAAATGAATTAATCATTAGGCTTAATCACAACTTAATAATATATGATTTGTAGAAATATGCTTTACCCTTTGCCCAAAGTATCATATGATAGGACCCATTATCCCTCTAGGATGTGTTTTCTTTCACATGAGAAACTAGAAGGGTGTTCTTCTAGGCCACCTATGTAGATTAAACAATTATAATTTATATATATGTGTGTGTGTGTGTGTATGGTTCTTTATTTTTTTTGTTATGATCCAGTATAAATATTATGTTGTATGTATAGAAAAGATAAAGAAATCAATAAGAGTAGTATAACACCAGTAAATCAAATGGTAAGTAATTAATTGTAAAGATTGAATAACCAAAACCTTTGGATATGATATAAGAATTGCTCAATTACAAAATCAATGAATCATAAATGATAATAATATCTAGTTTCATCACAATAATTGCAAAATTTATATATGTAAAGATAGCATACCTCTACAAATTAAGGTAATTACCAGTCATAGCATGCAAATTGGAAGAAAATTAAATAGTTAGGAATAGACATAATAGAGTGCAATATTAAAATGTCAAAATTTTAAATGATTATTTTTGTGCACATCATCTTAATTGTAGAAATAAATGAAATTATAAAGAATTCATGTTCTCTCACCTCATACATTGAAGGAAAATGATAATAATATACTGCATGTCATTATAACCAATTAGTTTTATTGTTGTATGAAATATGAATTATTTTTCTTATGATTACATACCCTTATAGATGCAAATTGAAAAACAAAGTTGATTAACCTCTGCACTTTTCTCTTATGTAATGGAAACTTGGTTTAAGATTTTATTCATACTTAATCTAAGTAAGGCTCAAGTTTATTTTGACTTGTGGTCAAATAAAGGACCATAGGACTACAATTGACAATCCTAAAATATAACTTCTTATTTGGGTTATTTCACTTATGTGGATGAAATTCTAGTTTTACAGTTCTTTATGTAGTAGATATATTGATTATCAAGTTATTTGATCTAGTACGAGTAAGGGAGTTTACTTAGAACTGGTATTCATAGGTACATATTGCTAAAAAATTATGAATGTGAGTTACCATTACTATGTTAGCTGAAATAATATAGATCACATAGAAGGACAATGGTATTCAATAGAGGTTAAAGTGTAAATGGTGAAGGTGAGTATCATTTTGAATGTTTGAGTGACATGTGAGTAAAATTGTTGGGATATTGAGTTAGGGTTGAATTCAAATAATTTAATTTCATTGATTTCAATAAATAGAATCATAAAATTTGCTAGCATTGAAAGACAAGATTTGTGTATTATAACCTTCAAGATCAGGTTAAGACTTTCTATGGGATAACCAACAAATAATATCTAAGATACATAAATTGGATATTTTCAAGTTCATAATGTGAGTTATTAATATCTTACTTTAAGAGACCGTTAAATATTTAGATGTTTCCATTTCTATTTAATAGAGTTAAAAAAACATTAAACTCCTTGTTCTTCTAGTAGTAATCTGCATACTTCATAGAAAATAAAATTATAATATGGATAATATTTACAAATTAGGGTAAGATGAAATACTCTTATAGGGATGATATAAAAATATTGTTTCAAAGTAAATCAAGTAAATATATATTGTATGTGTATGAAAAAAATACTCATCAAGTCATTTTATTGGAGTAGTTGGTTAATCGTGCATTAAGATAATCAATGTTGGTATAATTTTTATATGCATAGATGAATTTTGAGCATTCCCACATCTATAAATTTAAGGATTTGAATGGTTCCATAATAGAAACTAAAGACCATGTGCATGCTTGATCAATAGTAAACCCATGTAATTATTAGCACTCATAAAATATATGAACACCTTGGTTTGAATATGTAAATTGTGGTGACTATATCATCCTACATGGGTTCAAATTGCACTGAACTTCGTGTTTGATTTAAATAGAAGTTAAGTGTAAACAAAAATCTTTTTCTGCTTACATCTAACCCATAAACCCATGTTTCTACCTAGGGGGTGTAGCCAAAATAATATATATACATATGTATATAGAAGGTAATTTTTCCTAGAGATGGTGCACTACAATGAAATTGTAAATGAGGGGATTCACTACTCTTAAGACAGTGAGGTCTTAAGGAGAAAATAGCCCTCGATTACCTCATGGATCAAATATTAGGTGATAAGATAAAGAATAAAGATTATTTGCATAACTTAACTAAATAAATGTTAAACTACTAATGACAAGAATGATAAAATCACTTAATTATAGGAATAGATAACATAATTAAAAATTCTAGTATATAAAAATAGAAAGTACATGACTCATAGATTTTACCCTCAGGAAGATTAAGCCTTGACCATTAATGATAGTGTGACGTGGGGACGTCTTCTTATAAACACAAGTCAAATGCTTATAGTGATCTTAGCTCATTAATAAAATAAAATATCTGACAAAACATTCATGATGGATCATTCTAATAACCAACATTATTATATGGGAGAAATTAACATAAGAAATTAAATAATTCATCCTTGAAGTCAAACACCTAAAAATATCATTTAGCTCAATCACAACTTGACCATATACCATCCATTTACAATATCTTTTGACAATATTGCTACTCATAATAGGAAGTAAGATTCATATAACTTAACTCATTCTTACCATAGAAGTATGAAATCTATACTTACTAGTTACATTATTACCACGTAACAAAAGACCCAAAATAGTTTTATAATAAATGAGCTCAATGGCCAAGTACAACAACTATTTAAAAATTATCTTTGCAATAAATACTACAACTTTTTAGGTTCGACAATGTTTTTTTCAAATAATGTTACAACCATTCAACAATGATCTTTGTGATCAACATGAAAATTTTAGGTTCAACAATGATCTTTTCAATCAATGTTACAACCATTTAACAATGATCTTTGCAATCAACAGTATAAATTTTTACGTTCAACAATGATCTTTAGGATCATTATTACAATCATTCAACAATGATCTGTGTGATCAATGGTACTTATTCAACATATATGAGTGCTCCAGCTTCAAATATCACATATATGAATGCTCCAACTTCAAATCTCACACCACTATATAAATAGAGTTCAAGTAGCCTTTATAGCAGTCAAAATTTCATATATTAAATTACATGGTTTCTAGGATGATATCTAACCTTGCATAATTTATATTTTTTGACATGAGAATATTTATGCTTGTACAATATTTTGAACATATGTGTGACCTTGTTCCAATTAGATACAAAAATCCATCCACAATCCATTTGTATATTATCTTTTAGAGGTTGTTTCTTTCACTTTTTTTCTAACACACTTTCTTAGAATGATTCTTCAATCCATAAATACTACAAGGATGAAGATACCAACACAACTTTTTTGTATGTCTATGCCTATGACATTGAGATCGTGTTGTATGAATTATATAACTTGATATAATTTGTTTGAACTTCTATCACCTGTACTATCTTTTTTATTTCTACTAGCATATCCAAGGCCTTCATTTTCTATCCTCACTATTGGCTCAATGGGCTCTATAATTCCTTGTCCATATTTTCCCAAAAAAATATTTCCTATCCCATTCTTTTCATTATCTTAAATCCAACTTTATTTAAAGAGAACATTCTTTGTCACTATCTTCACAACTAGCAAGAGTTATAGATTCAAAAATATTATTGTCTTACACTTTTTATCAAAAGAATCTTTAGCTATATGACATTTATCAAACATTTTATCTAATGAATAAAAAAAATCACTTGTATCACATGACACATTAAATAGTGCAGGCTTAGACTTTAGACACTAATTTTCCTTTATGTAAGGTTCAATTAATTGACAAAACAAATTATTTTCTTCTCTCAATTTCAATATATCTTTCTTTTGTGACCTATTTTCATCTTCTAATTTTTTATTTATCTCTCTTAATTTCTCTAGTTCTTTCTCCAATATATATTTTACACACATTAAGTTCTCATTATCCTTTTTCACTCTTTTCCCTGTCTTTCCCATTAAAAAAAATTACTTCAAGTTACATTTTTTATAAGTTGGTCTATGATTTGATCAACTATTATGATTCACCATGATTGTATGGTAGTTCCATGTGTCTTCACTATTTCAAGAATTGAAATAATCCACTAATTTTGTATCTCTTCAAGCTTGGGTTTTAACAAATACTACAGACTTCATCAAATGTTGCAAAAATTGTAATCACATTTCTTCTTTGATCAAGTACCAATAATAGTTACAAATAGGATTTCTTCTAAAACTACTTGATCTCTTCCCACTTGTCATTTACCACATGTAATTTTCTTCTAGAATTGGTGGCCTTCTTGCAAACTTCAACCTCTTCAAAATCTAAAATCCTTACAATAATTATTTTCAAATATTTACAAAATGCCACCATCACCCTTGCAATCAAACAAAATTTCCCTTTTTCTATATACCTTATATAATATACTATTTTAAAAGGGAATTTGACATTAGGAAAAAGATTTTTTAATGCTCTGATACCAATTGTTAAAATATGAGACCATAAATTGATTCCTTTATATCAAATTCAAAGATCCAAAGATCTTTAAATAGGTCTCATTCTTGGAGAGATGTGTCTCTTGCATGAGACACAAATTTACATAATAGTTATGTTGGGTGTGATTAAAAATAGTTTATATTTTTAACAAACATTCCATAAAATAGTAGTACATGAAAATGTCAACTATTACAACACTTTATATAATTGTAGATGAAATTTTCAAACTAGAATATAATGCATCAATAGTAGCATAGCTCACAACACCTATAGTTTTATAAGAATAATTTTCATGAAAGTTATGAGCACTCTTCCCAAATTTAATTTACATCTTGAACATATTTCTTCTCAAGATGAAAGGGAGTGGTCTCCATAGTATTGATATATGAACATTTTATATACTTCATACAATAGAAATTACAGTAAAGATAATGGGATACAACATAGTACACAACACATTATACTGCAATTTATGGGTAAGTTTTTCAAATTTACACAAGACCTTCCCAGAACACTAAATCACAATATTATACAATAGAAACACCACTCTAAATAGAATTCTAAAATGGATATAAACCTCAACTATGAATGAATCTTCTAGTAGCACCTCCAACCTTCACATAACAAAAAAGACAATAGCTTCCAAGACCAATGTGAGCTCACCTCCTAGCCACAGGACTACAATACAGACCACCCTCAAGCTAGGAGACCAATTGGAACCTGGTTCACATGCTCACATCATAAAATACAACACATGTATCCTCACTTTTATATAACATAATCCATTTCGTTGCAACACCCACAAGCTCAATAGTTCACAAGGTATAGGTCTTAATCAAGATTCAATGTAGGGAGAGATAAGAAGATGACTCTTCTCGCTCTCCCATCACAACTCATTTCAACCCAATTCAACACATTAATGGCATAGAACCATATTTATATAACAATATCATAACAATACTTCTCAAATAAAACATAAAGAAACAACAACATCAATAAGTACAATAAAATCTACTTCTCAAGATTCCATAAAAATTGACAAGGGGTTAATGAAGATCTTTAGACAAAACTTCTAAGCATTCCTCTCTTCCAACCAAGATTTTTCCCTGAAATATATTCCCATTACCTAGCTTCCCCTTCCTTTCAACAAGAAGATTAAAATTAAACCCAATCTCCTCATATTCAAAAGTGAAGGTGACACTTGTCCCATTTGTAATTCATCTTATAATCTACCAATTCCAAGCATCAATACACACAATTTATGTCAAGATTTTATGGTACCACCATATTCATGGTTGATAGTTTGCAATTTTGTCACTTTTGTTTGTTGCCTATTTTGAAATATCTAAACTTAGTTAAAGGTTTGGTTTCACATCCTAAAGTGGCTCCAACACCAATTCCTATAACTTGAGACTCTAAAATTAATAAAATATAAAGACCAATTAAAAACCATTTTAGAACATCTCAAAATAAATAAAATTAAAACTAATATTGACATAGGGCAAGTGCAAAAAACTGGGGGACCAAAAAGTGGCCAAAATTCTTTAAAAAAATTAAATTCATAATGCGAGCGCGTTATAATGTGCTCACATTATAGATCTTTATAACAAAAAAAGCAACATTTTTCATTTCTAATATCTACACTTTCTCGAAACCTGTGGCCTGCAAACCCTTGAGAGCACACTCGCATTATTGGAGGCCAAATTCTTCAGCAAATCATCATTGATTCTTCATCAAAATTCTACCATGATGTCAGGGAGGTCAAAGAAGTAAGTTTTGTTTGTTTTTTGTGTGAATTTGTTACTAAATAGGTAGATTTACATGTTTTTTATGTAAATTTCTTTAATTTACAAGAATTGATAATGCACCTCCTTCTCCTCAAAATCCTTAATCACCTCAACATCAAATACCTAATGAACAACCCCAACAACAAAAACCTCTAGTAATTCCTCAATTTGCCCCTAGAACACAAGAAAATTTAATGGGGAAAATTGAAAATAACAAGAAACAAATTAAGGACATAATTGCAAGGTTGAAAGATCCTGCAAGTTCAACCTCACATAGAGTTGCACTTGCTCAATCTCTTGAATCTATGTTATCAAATGTAGATTCAATTAGCAAGAAAATCTTTACTTGGTCGGATAATAGGAGAGAGTTTAGACAATTCTATGCAAATAAGTTATCTTACAAACAAGTCAAAATTTGACAAACCCACGAACAAATCAACCTCTACACCCTACAAGCAAGAGGTTCCCCATTCATCGGTGCAACCACCAAGGGATAAAAACCATTTTTGGGAAAGGTGGTGGATGGATTTTGACCATCCTCCATGCAACAATAATGAGGTCCTGCAATATTTTTTGAGGAAACTCTACTACGAGTTTGTCTTCAATAAAGTGTCAAACTATTTTGATATGCAAGAATTCCAAGGTAGAGGTGGGGGGTCAACACAATATAGACCAGGGGGATTTCTTGACCTGCAATGGTCAGCAAGATGAGCATTAGCCATACCATCCTATAAGCATATGGCTATCCCTTTTGTTGTGAAGGAGAGTGTCAAGGTCGAGACACTACAATCCATTAGTTCCTTGACACAGAGCATCATAGAGCATGCCAGTTCTGCAACACAACATGAGTCAAGGGAGACTTTGAGGAGTAGGTTTCCACCCCATATTTTTTTGGCTTGCGAGTCACCCTATGGTTATGACCCCACAAGTAGTTAAGATGCAGGTGCATAGGCTACATCTATAGCTCAACAATTGGTGATGGCAGATGCCCTCTTGAATGAGGCTTTCGGCCTTGATACTCAGGTAAATGTTAGCAAGTTCATTGAATTTAATTTATTAAATTTCATTTTTTGAAATGCAAGATTAACTAATTTAGTTTAAGGATTGTAATGAAATTTCAGGGTCATAGCACTCAATTAGTTTTCAACGGTTCTCCACCTCCATATTACACTATGACATGTACTATCGAGGTATGTAACTAGTAAGAAATTATAAATATTACATGTGAATAGCATTATTATATGAATGGTATTCTAATATCTTATTTTGGATGTTGAATAGGTTAATCTTGGAGATTTCACAACAACACCTCCTAGTGGAGGAGGAGTTTGAAGCTTCACTCAAGTAATAAAATAAGGAGTTTAACTAATGAATTATACTTAATAGATTTTTGTATTTTATATTCATATCATTGATTACATTGCATTGCACATCTTTCAAACTCAAAGCATTACTTCACATTGCATAACTAATAACTAGATATTGATAGATGACAAAATTTCAATTACAATATAGCTTTTTAGAAAGTCAACATAAGAAGTTATGCAATTACTTATTATTGCACAACTAATAACTAGGAGTAGCTGCCAATTGCATTTGATTATCATGGCATTCCATGAGACCACATTTTATTGAGGCATTTTTCAAATAGTTCATTGTCTTCTCTATGCTATGGATGCTTGGAAAAAATATATCAAAGTATAATAGTAAGCTATAGCATAGACAAGGTAGTCAACTATTTGAAAAAATGCCTCAAAGAAATGTGGTCTCATGGTGATGTCAATCACCATGAGACCACATTTATTTGAGGCATTTTTTCAAACAAATCACTACCTTTTCTATGCTACCACATTTTCCATACATTTTTACCAAAGCATTTTATCAAACAACTCACTTCCTTGCTGCTATGGCTAAAATCCTAAAATAGGTGCTTTCAAACAAACTATGGATGCTTAGAAAAAATCTATCAAACCATAATAGTAATGTGGTAGCATAGACAAGGAAATGAGATGTTTAAAAAAATTCCTCAAAGAAATATGGTCTCATGGTGATGTCCATCACCATGAGACCACATTTCTTTGAGGCATTTTTTCAAACAACTCACTACCTTGTCTATGCTACCACATTTTCCATACATGTCTACCAAAGAATTTTATCAAACTAATCACTTCCTTGTTGCTATGGCTAAAACCCTAAAATAGGTTCTTTCAAACAAACTATGGATGCTTGGAAAAAATCTATCAAAGCATAATAGTAAGCAATAGCATAGACAAGGCAATGAGCTATTTAAAAAAATGCATCAAAGAAATGTGGTCTCATGGTGATTTCCATCACCATGAGACCACATTTCTTTGAGGCATTTTTTCAAACAACTCATTGCCTTTTCTATCCTACCACATTTTCCATACATGTCTACCAAAGCATTTTATCAAACAGTTCACTTCCTTGCTGCTATGGCTAAAAGCATAAAACAGGTGATTTCAAACAAAATATAGATGCTTGGAAAAAATCTATCAAAGCATAATAGTAAGCAATAGCATAGACAAGGCAATCAGCTATTTGAAAAAATTCCTCAAAGAAATGTGGTCTCATGGTGATGTCCATCACCATGAGACTACATTTCTTTGAGGCTTTTTTTTCAAATAGCTCATTTCCTTTTCTATGCAACCACATTTTCATACATGTCTACCAAAGTATTTTATCAAATAGTTCACTTCCTTGCTGCTATGGCTAAAATCATAAAACAAGTGCTTTCCAACAAACTATGGCTGCTTGGAAAATATCTATCAAACCATAATAGTAAGCAATAGCATGCACAAGACAGTGAGCTATTTGAAAAAATGCCTCAGAGAAATGTGGTCTCATGGTGATGTCCATCACCATGAGACCACATTTCTTTGAGGAATTTTTTTAAATATCTCACTACCTTGTCTATGCTACTACATTTTCCATACATGTCTACCAAAGAATTTTATCAAACAATTCACTTCCTTGTTGCTATGGCTAAAAGCATAAAATAGGTTCTTTTGAACAAACTATGGATGTTTAGAAAAAATATATCAAAGCATAATAGTAAGAAATAGAATAGACAAAGTAATGAGCTGATTAAAAAAATGCATCAAAGAAATGTGGTCTCATGGTGATGTCCATCACCATGAGACCACATTTCTTTGACGCATTTTTTCGAACATCTCATTGCCTTATCTATGCTACCACATTTTCCATACATGTCTACCAAAGCATTTTATCAAACAATTCACTTCCTTGCTGCTATGGCTAAAATCGTAAAATAGGTGATTTTGAATAAACTATGGATGCTTGGAAAAAATCTATCAAAGTATAATAGTAAGCAATAACATAGACAAGGCAATTTGAAAAAATGCCTAAAATAAATGTGGTCTCACCAATCACCATGAGACCACATTTCGTTGAGGCATTTTTTCAAATAGCTCACTGACTTGTCTATACTACCACATTTTCCATACATGTCTACCAAAGCATTTTATCAAACAGTTCACTTCCTTGCTGTTATGGCTAAAAGCATAAAATAGGTGCTTTCAAACAAACTTTGGATGCTTGGAAAAAATCTATCAATTCATATTAGTAAGCAATAGCATAGACAAGGCAATGATCTGTTTGAAAAAATGCCACAAAAAAATGTGGTCCATCACCATGAGACCGCATTTCTTTGAGGTACATATCAAAATAGCTCATTTCCTTTTCTATTCTACCACATTTTCCATACATGTCTACCAAATCATTTTATCAAACAATTCTCTCAAAGAAATTCAAACAGTTCACTACCTTGTCTATGCTACCACATTTTTCATATACGTCTACCAAAGTACTCAAAATTTTGTTGACTATCTCATATATTATAAGCCATGACCTACATCACTATTCTAGTTTTTGTAATTGAATAATGTTTTTTTTTATTTTTAGATGATGCAGGCAAAGATAGGTGCCTCCTAATGTTCGTATGGAAATGGAGCATGGTGTGTCTTCCACAATTGATAGCTCCATTCCTTTGACAGGGATATGAGGAAGATTAGTAAATTTCAAATTACATTCATTGTTATAGTTGTTTATTATTGAAAAATAAAATGATTATTGATTTGTAATTTTATTTCTATCTAGATGGTTTCTATAGGACATTAGAATGCCACAACCTAATCCTACTATTATGGAGTAAGTGATTATTTTGTTAAATATTTCATTTTTTATAATGTAATTTATATATATTAATGTCTATAATTTTCATTGTAATAGCTAAGGCTCCATGATGAACTAAAATGGAGGAGCAACCCCCAGATTCAAAGTAGACCACTCTCATATGCGTCTCCATCCCCTCAAAGATCAAAGGTCGCCTGTGAAATATTTTCTTCACCTAGAGGGAAATGACTTTGTATTTGGTTTCTTTGTTATATGCCTATATGGAATTTGTGGACATATATTTTGTATTGCATATAGTTGAAATTATATGCCTATATGGCATTCTTCTAAACCTATATGGCTATTTTGTATATATTTTATACTTATATCAAAAAAATATTGGTGTATGCCTATATGGCTATTCAGTTAATAAACATCTTTTTTGTTGATGGTGTTCATATTTGCATTATAAATCCACACTTCAATGGATATTTCTAGATGGTTTACTTCAAATATTTAAATTCCAATTGTATTACATGCACTCTTTCTTTATATAATTGTAAATATATAAAGTTTGAACATTATTCTCCTCTAAGCTTATTGAACATTAAATCAATCATATGAATATAATAATACATGATGCAATCTAACACCTAGGCCTCTCTACCACTACACATCTAAGCCCATACTTTGTAGGATCATTGTAGCATGGTAAGGAAATTCATGTAATTATATAATGCACTTTGAAGTATGCAACTAAAAATGAGCAAGACATTACTACATGTGACCTCATACCTCTAGAAGTTTGTCATATAATTATTGGAAGACATCTACCATTCCACGTGTATGCTTCATGCTACCATTCCACGTGTATTCTTCATGCTACCATTCCACATTTCTGCTTCATGCTACCATTCATGTGTATGCTTCATTATTCTTATGTATACTTCATGTGTTCACATGTATGATTCATGCTTCCTATGTATACTTCATGTTTTCATGTGTATGCTTCATGCTTCCTGTGTAGACTTCATGTATTACATGTATTCACATATATGCTTCATGCTTCCTATGTATACTTCATGTATTATATATATTCACATGTATAACTCATAATTCATGTATTATGTATATCTCTTTGTTTGCTTCATGATTGGATGTATCTTCAACAAGACTACTCCATGTGTATTAAAAATGTTGTTTGTTGAAATACTTTCTAGGTTGATAAGCACTAACATAAAAGGGAGAGAAATATATCTTTGAGAAATACATCCATAACATCCTTGAAGAATTCAATTAAGAATATAACCTTAGCCAATATTGCAAATAAATTAATTTAGGTTCTCACGAATAGTGATGATATGATTTAGGTTGTGACATTTCAAAGGTGAAAAGTTGTGACCCTTTGAATAAAAATACTATGACCCTTTTATAATGAAGGGAAGTGACCATGCTAGCATAGATGTGCCCAATTAGATGTGTTGGAGCTAACATTTTGACCCCATGAAGAACAAACCAAAAAGTAGCCTACCTTGCAACTTTACACTACATGCATCTAACAATTTTTGGAGCATTAGAAAAACATTCACCACAGGAAAATACCTCAAAGATATCAAAAATTGAGAGAGGTTATTATAGAGGCTCTGTACATGATCATGTAGTCTCAGATGGATTGTTTCTAAGTGACATGTTTTCTGAGTAATAGCTCGTCAAAGATTGTTGACTTTTTTACACTTTGGACTCTTAAAGGATATCATTGGTACAATGTAGTTTGGACTATTTCGGCATGTTTAGGTGTGAAACAAGACCATTCCTAGCCTAAATGTACCCATATGGACGTGTTGGAACTATCGATTTGGTTGCATAAGGATCAGAATGAAAGTTACACCCCTTTGTAACTTTACACTACATGCATTTGACTCGTTTTCCATCAACTAAAAATTAGACACCATGAGCAAACACCTCAGAGATATAAAAAATTGAGAGAGGTTATTGTAGAGGGTCCCTACATGATCCCATAACCTGAGATGGAATGTTTCTAAGTGACAAGGTTTTTGAGTAATAACTCATCAAATATTGTTTCCTTTGTGCACTTTGGACTCTTAAGGGATATCGTTGGTACAATGTAACTCGGATTGTTTTGGTATGTTTGGGTGTGAAACAAGACCATGCCTAGAATAAACCCACCAATATGGATGTGTTGAAACTGTCATTTTGGTCACACAAGGAGTAGAATGAAAGTTACCCCCCTTTGCAACTTTACACTACATGCATCTGACCCTTTTTCCATCAATTGAAAAATTGACACCACAGGAAAACGCCTCAAAGATATCAAAAACTGAGAGAGGTTATTGTATAGGGTCCCTACATGATCTCATAGCCTAAGATGGAATGTTTCTAAGTGACAAGGTTTTTGAGTAATAGCTCATAAAATATTGTTTCCTTTTTGCACTTTGGACTCTTAAGGGATATCGCTGGTACAATGTAACTCAGACTGTTTTGGTATGTGTGGGTGTGAAAAAGGACCATGCTTGGCATAAACCTACCAATTTGGATGTGTTGGAACTGTCGGTTTGGTCATACAAGGAGTAGAATGAAAGTTACCATTTTTGGGGCTAAAAAGGGTTGAAGGGAGATAGTACATCAAGTTGTTCGTAAGGGCCAACTTGATCCTCTTCCCCGAGGATCGGATCCCTAGGAGAGATGCCAACTCCAACTATGGGCCATGTACGATCCATACTAGATCTAACCAACTACCCACCCTACCTTCTCTACATTCTTGACAGTCTATCTTCGTCTCAATAGAGTTTTTCAGTGGCATGTTACGGTCCTTTGCAACTTTACACTACATGCATCTAACCCTTTTTCCATCAATTGAAAAATTGACACCACAGGAAAACGCCTCAAAGCTATCAAAAATTGAGAGAGGTTATTGTATAGGGTCCCTACATGATCCTGTAGCCTTAGATGGGATGTTTCTAAGTGACACGGTTTCTGAGTAATAGCTCATCAAAAATTGCTACCTTTTTGTACTTTGGACTCTTAAGGGATATCATCGATACAATGTAGCTTGGACTATTTTGGCATGTTTGGGTGTGAAACAAGATGATTCCTAGCCTAAACGTACTCATCTAGATGTGGTGGATCTATCAATTTGGTCACACGATGATTAGAACACAAGATACACCTCTTTGTAACTTTACACTGCATGAATTTGACACTTTTTCCATCAACTAAACTGGACACTATGGGAAACACCTCAAATATATCAAAAAATGAGAGAGGTTATTGTAGAGGGGGCCTACGTAATCATATATCCTTAGACAGATTGTTTCTAAGTAACATTGTTTTTGAGTAATATCTTGTCAAATATTGCTACCCTTTTTCACTTTGGACTCTTAAGGGATATTTCCAGTATAATGTAGCTCAAACTATTTCAACATGTTTGGGTACAAAAAAATACCATGCCTAGCCTAAATGTACCCATCCAAATGTGTTGGAACTATCACTTTGGTTGCACAAGGAGCAAAATGAAAGTTACACCCCTTTGCACCTTTACACTGCATGCATCTAACCCTTTTTCCATCAATTGAAAACTCAACACCAAGGGATAATGCCTCAAAAAATAAGAGAGGTTATTGTAGAGGGGCCCTATGTGATCTTGTAGCCTCAGAAAAAAAATTTCTAAGTGACACGATTTCTAAGTAACAACTCATCAAAGATTGTTGTCTTTTTTGCACTTTGGACTCTTAAGGGATATCACCAATACAATGTAGCTTAGACTATTTTGGCATGTTTGGGTGTGAAACAAGACTATTCCTAGCCCAAATGTACCCATCTCAATGCATTAGAACTATGAGTTTGGTCGCACAATGAACAGAGAAGAATCTACACATGCACCTTCCTCAACTTCTTAAGAGCAGGAAGAATCTCTTCATTGAATACATTATCTATCATTCATTTTGGTCTGCTTATTTTTCAAGTGTTTTTAGAGAAGAATAACCTCCTTTTCATTGACGATAAAATCTTCTTATCTTTTAATTCCTTTTCTAAGTGGTTAATTTTAGTCTTCAGTTGTTTTGCTTCAATTTTAACACTTCCAACTATTGCTTTTGCATTTACAACTTGACCATCCATACATTTTTCCTCGTCTCTACTGCTATTACATGTTAACACCCCCCTTTATTCCTTTTCATGATCTTCTAACTTCTTTTTCATATCTTTTACTTTGAGCTTTAGATCAGTTGCTCTGTCATCAATGCTTAGGACAACAACATCCCTTTGTTTAAAGAGTTTTCAATGTCTTGAATACTTTCATGTGTCAACCACACCGATCTCTCTTTTTGCTCTTACATTTGATATTGCTTCTTCCTTATCATCTATTTCCAATTGTATTTGCTCCATGGAAGTCTTAAGTTCAAGAATATTTAACTTCATTTGTTCAAATCTACCTATAGCATCATCTCTCACTTTCTTTTCCTACACAAATTCTTACCCAATATAAAACCTCTTGATTTTTTCCACTTCTCCATTGTCATTTTCCCATTCCACATAATGCACAAGCACCTTCCTTGAAACTTCTCAAGAGCAAGAAGAATATCTTCATTCAATACATTATCTATCTCATTCACTTTGGTCTGCTTCTTTTCAAGTGTTTTTAGAGAAAATTCATTTTTTATTTCATAGACTCTTAACAAGATTGATTTTGATAATATATGATATGGATTATTATTGGGTGATGAGATAGGATAAAAGATGATAAAGATTGGATATGATATGATAGGATATAGATTGGATAGGAAGATAAGGATGGTCAATGATGAAATCAATGATGATGACAATGATAAGATGATAAGGGTAGGCTAATGGCCAAAACAACCAAGGTCTAAGGATGATGGTTGTGGTAACTAGATTATGATAATGGATGAAAATGCTAAGATGAGGGAAAGATGATATATTTTGGATGGATATGATGGAAATGGTTGATGTTTCAGGTGATATGATGGTTGAGGAAGGGTCTCCCAAATCTAATATAGGGTTTCAAAGGTCAAGTTTGTAAATTGAGATCTCTAGATGGTCAAATGGTGAAACCATAAATATGCATATAATTTTCCTTGTATATGTGTAAAAATGCAACAAAAAAAGAAAAGAAAAACATATGTAAACTTGGAACCAAAACATATGTGAACTTGAAATATAGAAACTAAAGGTCTAACTATCAACTGCAATACATAATATAAATAATATGACTTTACAAAATTAATGTGAATACTTAAAAAGTAATCCAACAAACCATATAAGTCTTCTCTACTCTTTATTGTGTCAAGTATTACCTCATGGTCAGACTCATGCACCTTCCACAAGGTCTTGTTCAAAGGTCTATCCTGATATTGTATCAAATGAACATTGGATGACATGACAAAGTTTGATTAATGAAGAATCTTCTAATGTGTGTCAAAGTCCTAAAATAGCCAAACATTAACACTCTTATGTGGGAACCTTCTAAGCCATGTTCTAGTAACAACCACCAAGCCTGTAGGGTATTCAATGTTTTCTCCATCTATAACTAGGGCCTCCAATTTCTTTTTGGCCACAACACAATGACACAAGTAATAATCCATTTCCTCTTCATTGTCTTCATCTATAATAACTTCATAAACATGCCCTACTTTGATATGTGCAGCAAATTAGATGAAATTAGTCAACATTACAAAAAAACTAAAAAGTAAGATAACATTAGGAATTTCAAAAACTACGTAAGTAGATATATTCTTGGTTGAACTAGATTTGATAAATGGTCAAATTCAATCGATGATTCCATCTGTGTTAGTTCTAGTGTCATTGGAGGTTGATACGTGTCAAGTGGGTTGAGATAACTTAACCACCATTCGTCAACCCACTCCTTTGACTCACACTCATTCCAAGCTTGAATTGTACATGAAGAACAAAAGCATGCCATCTTCTGTGTATGGATACTCCATGAACCTACATTTGAGCTTCTAAAAGATTGTAGCTCACTTGATCCTATCAGTGTACAACAATCCTCATATGTTGCAATGTTATTATCATCTATCAATAAAAGAAAACTACAAATTGAAGACTTACCTTCATTACTTAGACCTATCGAAGCATTACACCACTCAACGATTGATTTTGCATCTGTCAAATTTGCATTGTCTTTATACGACTCTTCTTGTGCTATGGCTCTTTTGATACATGCTCTCCCTTTCCATGCCTGGCCTCACAAAAGTTCCACATATGTTGAACACCTGTAATATTATGCATCCTACTTAACCAATAGAACATCTATGAGTTATTGAATTGTGATGCATAGTTATCCAACCATATGATATGCTGATTGAATAATATGCCCCTTCTAGCCAAATCATTGTAGAACACCTAAAAGCAACCTTGCATGAACTCCGTAGAATGTGTGCAATCATCACTAATATAAAATGATACTCCCTTATGATATTTCTATCATCCTCTGTACTATCTTTCACATGAATGAATGTGATGTGCATAAATATAGAAACCTGTGTGGAGTTGTAGTATTGTGATTACACCTCACATTGTGGTTGTAGACTGTAGTTCTTTGTAAATTCAATGACTGAAACAATGCTACCATGTGGAAATGTGTCCTTGCATAACTTGAATTGCAATTCCTACCATCAAGCTTTATGGGTATGCATTGCATACTCATACACTATACTATCACGAAATGTAGACATAAACTGATACATTGGAATATTTTGAATAACCAAATGACACATTTTTGCTTCCTTACCATCTTTTGTATTGTAGGCCATTGTTTTATACTTGATGAACTCTACTAGTTCATTTCCAACCACATGTATTCTTTCCATATGTTCACATATTGGCATATGTTGTTGTAATGTTGCAGAATTACACCTAGGGGCAATTCCATATTTTAGCACTTTTCCTAAGCATTTATGATGCCTAAGCGCATTAATGACAAAAATCCCATGCATCAGAATTTCACAATTCTAGCTCCATGTGGACTAGTGGCAGAGCAACAATAGCCTAATGACATGATTCCTGAAAAATGATGCCTTGGATACTCACGAGGCACACGGACATCTACACGGCGCACTAGAGTCCTGGCAAATTTTTTAGTTTGAAATGAAGAATCTAAAATCTTGACTCTTGGTACGTGTCCTAATAGTCAAAAAATTTGGGTGTAACGGCTCTTTTCCATCCTTGCATGCAACAAAACCCCTCATTTTCTCTCATTTTGGGGGTCCAATTCATTCAATCAAGCTCTCTTCAACTCCACTCTCAGATTTCTCTCATCTTTGACAAGCAACACTTCTTCAAGTGAAGCTCTGCTAGATTGAGGTCCCTCCAATAGCTACAGCTCTCTAGAAAGCATTCAATGGTGTGTTTGTGTGCTCTAAAGAGGGCCTAGGTCATGGGTAAGACTCTCTCTCACCCCTCTCTACTTGTATCTTTTTCATTTACTACTTAGTGGTGCGGGTTCTATTCCTAAAGTGGGTTTTGCTTTCACCACACACTTTGTCCATTTCAATTATACTCATTTCCTATCTGGTTGTCCGTGGAGGTGGGAACACCAAAATGGGGGTCTGACTGAGGCAAGCCCTATACATCCCCAAAATTTTTCCCTCGTTCTTCTATGTGTAGGTTGTGAAGCAAAGCTTGGAGTGAAGACTCAATCGTCTGGTTGAGGGTAAGTTTTCTCCAAGTTCTCCTTGTGTTTTTCCCATAGTTTATATTCTTTGTTTGATTATTTAGTTTAGAAGACCTTAGATTCGAGTTAGGAAGTGGGAATTTATCCTGGTCACCTATGTTACTAAGCTTTTTGTTTCTTAGGATGCTAGTGCGCCATTTGGACAATAGCACGTCGCGTTGGCATCCTGAATCTGTGCTAACATCCTTTGGCCGAGAGCCCCTCTATTGGAGGTAGAAATCTAGAACTTTCACTCTCTCAGGATCTAAAGTAGTCTTCTCTAAAATTTGGCTTGTATGCATTTCCTTTTTCATTTATTCATTCATTTTATGTTGAGGTGGATTGGGGAAGTTCGTTCCCTGGTGATCTCTTGAGAATGAAGAGACCCGTGTGCAGCGAATCCCTCTTATCTCACTTTTTGGTGAACCCGACATGAAGCATGTCGGATCTATTTTTACAATGTTTTCATGTCTATGATAGTGCTTTCTCTAAGGAATATTTTGACATGTTGGATGATGCTCTATATGATTTCTTAGGAGCATCTTCCCCTATTCGTAAATCCCCTGAGCAAACTTCTTCTTCGTAAGCTGAAGAGTTGGTAAACGTAGTGGTGGTCTCTATGGCTTCTCTGAGCCCAAAGAAACCCATCATTTACTTGACCTCAACTAGCCCTTCTCTAAGGGAGGATCATTCCGTCTATGAAATTTCATATTGTGATGATTCACCGGAATTTTATTCAAGGTTCATAAAAGCTACAGATTCTACTTCTTATAATGTTGTTGGGCACACATATAATACAAGAAGAAACAAAAAGAATTTGGATCAAAAATCCTTTGTTCCTGCACCTCAACCTACTCAAGTTCCTACTTCTTTACCACCTTCTCAACCAAGTCTTCCTTCAACACCTAAACATGTGACTAAAGCACCGAGTGATTATGATCTTGTCGAGCAACTCCGTGTTACTCTGGATAAGATCTTACTTTGGGATTTTCTTTAGATTGCTTTGGTTTATCAGGAAATGCTTCAAGAAGCCTTGCAAAAGATCCTCTTTCCTGCCTCCACTAGGCCTATAGATGTTAATGCGTTGTTGGCTCATATTCATGTGGATTCACCAAATATTACATTCCATCCGCAAGAACTCCCACCTCCAGATGTGTAGAAGCAAGCAGACCCTTTGATGATTATAATTAATGTTAATAACATTGAAATTAGGTGTACTCTCATTAACACCAGTTCGGACCTCAACGTTTGTGGTATTGACCTACTACCTAAGATTAAATTTGATTCATCTTCTCTAGCTACTTCTTCTTTGTACATTTGTGGGTTCGATAATGTCGGCAGCCAAGCTCTAGGCATGATAATACTACCTCTGCAACTAGGCCTCGTTACCTTACCTACTTTTGTTTTATGTGATGCATGGCCCTTTTTTGTACAATATTCTTTTGGGGAGACCTTGGATTCATGCTATGGGTGTTGTAACTTCTAATTTACATCATTCTTTAAAGTTTGTTGCAAATAATCGAGTGGTCACAGTTAAGGTTGTTCTAGAGGCTATTTACCTTTGTGAGTTAGTGGCTATTGGTCGGGCTTCGGTTGTCTCCACTTTCAAGAATTGTATTCCATCCTTAATTGTTGATGCTATGATGTGTTCCTCGACAACGCCCTCTATGGAGGTTGTCCTTAGAGTGAATGTTGTTGAAGATGAATCACCTAAAGAAGAGACTCCTAAGTCCTCCCCATCGACTTCCTCTTTTGAATCAAATTATTTTCTTGGTGATGATTGGGGGTCCTTGGAATTCTCTGAATTCTTCATTATAGAATATAAAGCGAGTCCCACTCATCCAGATTTTTTGAATGCCTTTGAGGTAAAAGTGGACGATCCTCCCATTGAGTAAGGGAGTTGTTATCCTATCCAAGAGGCTTGTGCTTCCCCTACTGAGGAGATTTGTCCCACTCCTACAAAAGAATTTAATGTTTGTGAATCAAGTAAAGAAGACAATTGTGCTCTCATAGATGTCTTTGATGTTCATTGGTGGAATGAAGCCCTCTATGTAGAGCCACCATCCCCCGAAGTTTTACAAACTTGCTATGGTTTTGGATATCAACTAGCTTCTCCATATGGCTATGGGCAGAAAGGCATAGGGTGTATTGAGCAAGGAATCCAAGTCCCCATCCAATTTAACATGTGAAAGTGTTACCTAGTTTTGGGGTGCTCTATTGAACAATCAAAGCAGAAACCTTGGTGGAGTATTAATATGATTTATGTTGAACCACTAAGTTTGATCCATTCCTAATCAATAGAGGATAGGGGGCAGACCGGTAAATTCCCTTTAAAATTCTTCTCTTGAAATGAACCACTTGAGGAATTCCTAGGTGCCTACTCCCCTTTGCCTCCCTTTCATCACAAAAGACAATTCTTGTATCGCTTGCATGAACGAGCATACTTTGGAGAATCTATCTTGAGTATTGATGAGGAGGACCCTCTATCTAATGTTAGTGATGATGTTCCAATATCACATCTTGGAGATCATAGTTCCCTCCTCAAAGGGGACACTTTTGATATCTCTATGGATCCTAAGTCTTTTAAAAAGGTAATCAAGGTCGAAAAGTGCCTTTCTTCCAAAGAAGCTAAAGAACATTCTAACCTCCTACATTCTCATCCTGATATCTTCACTTGGACATATGAGGTCATGCTCGGTATTGATGAGTCTATAGTGGTTTATAATATCATCCTATGTCCTAATGCCAATCCACTTAAGTAGAAAATACGAAAGATAAATCCCAGGGTGGCGTTGATGGTTAAGACTAAGATAGAAAAGATGTTGAAAGTAGGCTTTATCTATCCAATCAACTACTCCCCTTAGATCTATAATATTGTCACTGTTAGTAAGCCTAATAGCCATATTCATATATGCATTGACTTTCATGACCTTAATAAGGCTTCTCTTAAGGATTATTTTTTGTTACCTAATATAGATATGATTGTGGATTCGACTACAGGTCATGCCTTGCTATCTTTCATGGATGGCTTATCGGGTTACAATCAGACCCATATTAATCTATAGGATTAGTACAAGATAGCCTTCACTACCCCTTGGGGTATTTTTTGTTATGTGGTCATTCCCTTTGGGTTAAAGAATGCAGGAGCTACTTACCAATGGGTGATGACCCTAATATTTCACGATTTTATTCATAATATTTTAAAAGATTATGTTGATATCTTGGCGAAGTCAATAATTCATCAGGATTATGTGAAAAGCCTTCAACTTATCTTTGAGAGGCTTTGACTCTATAAGATGAGAATAAATCCTCTTAAGTGTGTCTTTGGCGTAGATGCATGCAAACTTCTGGGGTTCATAGTCTCTCATCATGAAATTGAGGTTGACACAAATAACTTCGATGCTATTTTTAACATGCTTCCACCCAGGAATATTATTGAGTTGCAAAGTTTACAAGGGAATATTCAAGAAATTCAAAGGTCCATGTCTCAATTGGCCGATCGTACCCTTCCTTTCACTCGCTTGTTAAAGAAATATGTTTGCTTCATATGGGATGAAGAGTGCCAGAAAGCCTTTGAGTCAATAAAAGCCTATTTAGCCAATCCTCCTGTATTAATGTCAGCTATGGAGGATAGACCCTTTTTTATTTACCTCACAGCATCAGGATATGCTTTGGTAGCTCTGCTTGCTTAGTATGATGATGTCAAGAAAGAGAAAGCAGTCTACTACAATAGTCATGTTCTGGTTGATTATGAAACTCGTTATTCCTCCATGGAGAAGCAATGCCTTGCTCTTGTATTTGCTACACAGAAGTTGGGGCACTATCTTCTCCATGCTAAGATGCATGAAATTGTAAAAAGTGACCTTCTAAAGCATTTGTTCTCTAGTACTGACCTTGTTGGGAGGTTAGCGAAATGGGTGATCTTACTTTATGAGTTTGATATAAAATTTGTTACTTAGAAGTTGATAAAGGGTCAAGATATTGTCGATCAAGTGGCAGATGCTCCCTCATCTCGCTCCTTCTCAAGTTTAGATTTGTTTCCTGATGAGAAATTTTTTGCGATCAATTATGATCTTGAATGGAAAATGTACTTCGATGGATCGAGATGTCAGACTGGTTCCGGAGCGGGTGTGGTTCTAATGTCACTTGAAGATAAACGAGTCCCTCTCTCCTTTCAATTAGACTTTCCTTGTACTAATAACATCACTAAATATGAAGCCCTCATTTATGGCTTGTGTGTTATGATTTTGCTAAAAATAAGACATCTCTATATACTGGGTGATTCTAAGCTCATTTTGAGTCAGATTACGGGAACCTATCAGGCTAAGCAAAGTAAGTTGTCTCAATACCGATACCTTGCTTTGACTTTGTTGAACCAGTTCTCCTCCTTCATGATAGACAGTGCCCCTGGAAGGGAGAATAGACATGAAAATGTCATGGAAAGCACTGCTTCCCTGGTACCTTCAGATGAGGATACGAAAGAATACCACTTCGCGGTTCAGGTCTTTCAGACCCCAACTATTTCCAATCAACTTGAATCCAATGTCCTTGTGTGTTATCACGTGGACTTGGGAGAATCGTTCTCTAATATTTACAACTACCTGAAGACTAGAAACTTTCCTAATGATGCACCAAAAAATGATCACACTTGTATACAAAAGCTTTCAGCCCGTTATGTTGTTTAGTCTGATGTCCTCTATTGAAAATCTTACAATGGCTTGCTTCTTCGATGTCTCACTAAAGCAGAAATACCCCTTGCCCTTAAAGAAGCCTATTCAGGATCTAGGGGTGGAAACTTTGGTGGTAAATCTCTAGTGAGTAAATTGATACACATGGGGTACTTTTGGCAAACGATGGAACAAGATTCCTTCGATTTTGTTAAGAAGTTCCCGCAATGTCAACAACATAGTCGTCTTATTCATGCACCTGTATAAGAGTTACAAAACCATACCTCTCCTTGGCCATTTGCAAAATGGGGGTTGGATGTTATTGGAAAAATACCACCTCCTTCTAAGGGACATACCTTTATCATTACTGCTACAGATTACTTCACGAAGTGGGTCAAAGTTATCCTACTTCGCTCTACAATCACTAAAGCCATTTGTAGTTTTCTTCTGAATAACATTATTTCTCATTTTGGATTGCTTGCTAAACTTATTTCTGACAATGGTACGCCATTCAAGAATAAGGAAGTAAATCAATTCCTAGAGAAGTTCCACATTCAACATAGATTCTCTACACCTTACTATCCCCAATCTAATGGCCAAGCGAAAGCATCTAACAAGACTCTTGAGCTTATTCTTCACAAAATAGTTAATAAGAATGGTAAGGATTGGCATGTTCAATTAACCTACACTTTATGGGCCTATCACACGAGTGTTCATACGGTGATGGGAACAATTCCTTACAACCTCATGTATGGTGCCAAAGTTATCATGCCTTTAAAGTTGGAGATTTTATCTTTGTGGATTTCCCTTACAAGGTTAATTGATGACAAAACCTATCAATCTAATTGTTTGCATCAGCTAGAGATGCTCAATGAGAGTCAATTATAGGCCCTTGATCATCTTAAAGCTTATTAATGATCATTATCTAGGTAGTATAATCAAAGTGTTCTTCTTAGAACTTTCAAGGTAGGTGACCTAGTTCTCTATGAGAATCAGAGAAATGTAAATGTGCCACCTGACCAGAAGGGAAAACTCAGTCCTAACTGGTTAGGCCCTTACATTATCATCTTCATGTATGGCTCGAGTGCCTATGGATTATCGTCTATGGATGGAACGCCTCTAAAAGATCCTGTTAATGCAATGCATCTCTGATGATACTATGTGTAGTGTCATATGTGTCATATGTGTGGTGTTCACTCTTTAAGAGTAGTAGCACTGCATATGTTGGTATTATTCATTAACACATTATGAAAAAAATTGTGTTATGATGTGACCAGGTGTGTGTGTGTGTGTTCATTAAGTTATGATAACATCTAATGTAAAAATACATCCATAGCATCAACATACATGAAAATAAAGAAGCATACACATCAAAATACACAATGCCATGGTATTGGAACTAGTATCTCATATATATATAATTTCATGTACATGTATCGGGCCACTGTCATCAAAAAATGAGTTGCTACTAAATATTTGTGTCAATATCTATACAAAAACATCTACAAAACATATATATATCTCGCTACAAATTTGATTTATAAAATAGGAGCACCCTAAGGCTACGGCATGTGGCTCCCAGAGCCCTCTGACTCTAGCTATGGTTGTGGTCTGGGAGGGGGCTACACAGTGGTGATGGATCTCGAGTGATGTGAGCGTGATCTAGATAGGGCTACACACATCCCTCTGATCTCTCCTTGGAGGGAGGCTATTGCCATTTGTGCCTGCATCAACTCCTGCTGCAACTATTGATCATCTGTCAAGATAATAGTTGTTGGCTGCCTCGTGATGTCATCAAGACGGCTATGAAGGGCATCATGTGCCTGCTTGGTAGTAGCAGCCCTTGTCACAGTCGTGCCTTGCTCTGCAAGCACCATCTGCAGCTCCCTCGATAGTTGGTCACACTGCCCTCGAAGTGTGGTCACATCTGCAGCACCCTGCATGATCTCTACTCCCCACTCCTCATAAGTCATCCTTAGACATGCTACTAGCTCAAAAAAATGGGCATGTCACCCCATGAAAACTAGTCAGTATGCCTTGAGGACCGTCTCCTAGATGGGCACGTCAGGGGCCACCTATGATATGAACTAGGATATCAACCCAGTCCATCCCTTTACATCCCCTACAACCATAAAAAGAAAGGATAGGATCGGTATCACATGGCATATTTGTGTAATCATAAACCAAAAAAATTAAAAGTACTGAAATATAAACAACATGCTCAGTATACTTGGGTCCCCTGGCTTCCAAGCAGGGTCAGGGTGAGGAGCAACACTAGGACCCACACTGTTGGTGTCAGAGACCAGTCCTAGTGCTACTAGGGCCACTGTAATATGATGGTAGGTGTTGTTGGTGGTGCCAATGAAACAGGGGTAGCCAGTGGAGGAGATGATCTCCTCCGTTGTTGCCTCAACCTTGATGACGTTGCTGACCACTCCTCCTCCTATGGCCTCTCCTCCTTGCCCTACTGTCATCCACCTCCTTGGCCTCTCCTCTTTTCCTATGGTGCCTATGGTGGCACGTCCCCCTATGGTTCGAGATCCCCTCTAGGGGCATCCTCTATGAATATTCGACAAGGACGATGCATGTTCGACCATGCTCTGAAATCTACAGCTATCTAGACGTTATCTATCGAAGCTATCAGTGGAAAATTTCAGTTGAGCTCATCATCGTCTGATAGAGCAATATTTGTGATGGAAGGGTAGGGGATGTCCCCAAGTCTCATAGCACTCTTGAATGTCCATGTATACGTGGGCACTATAGGAGGGATATTCTATACACGGCCATGTTGTCGCATGACCCAGCTCCAATAATAAGGCATAATAATATGGTCATGACAACCTACGAGAAAATGACCTTGCTATAGGTTCCTAAGGTACCTTTTGTCATCTACCCACCTAAAAAAATGGTAGGATCTTCATCTAAACCAATCAAACACAACCTGTATCAAACTATAATTGCCAAAACTAAAAGTCATTGTGTCTCCACTACCCTGTCACCTCATACCAATGGGCCATGGGGACATGGTATGGTCGCCTCTGAGGGAACCCAACCGGCCTCATTCACATGATGTGGGTGAAATCCCACACCTGCAGCAACGTGCATGTTGTGAGGTTGTGGTACTCATAGTGCACATACCACCCCATCCCCTAGTATAAGTGCACCAACATGTTGTGCCCCCAACAAAGACTATCTTGTGCTCAATCATCTCACGAATGGTATGGATGAGACCCTCATGCAAGTGAGAGCCTCACCCATCTATAGTGACCCAGAAGGCCACAGTCACAACCATCACACAATGCAATAGGGGTGTGGTGGTTTGCCCTTGGTCATACCAGTGTGTATAAATGTGACCCATGTCGTCATCATCAATCCACCTCAAGCAATAGAGGACACCCTTTGATCTCTCTCACACTAACCGAGTGTCATCTATCGCCACCCGCCATCCATGGAGGGGGACCCCGAGAATCTGATAAACATCCTCTAATGTCATCGTCATCTCTCTAGTAGGCAACTGGAAAGATGATGTGGTGGCATCCCATCGCTCCGTCAAGGTTGTTAACATCCGCTTGTGGTATCACATCTCTAGCATGGTGAATGCATGCCAAAGACCGACTTGTTGTAGGTGAGTGACCTTATCCTTGCTAAGGTGGTCCCTATGTTTGCGAACCAGCCGGTATGCTTGCCCGCTAGGATGCTCCCGAATCTCAGGATAATCCTGCAAGAAATGAAAAAAGTATAAGTTAGAACATGGGACTTTGCAAAAATATGAAAGCCAAAATTACTATGGACTTTTACATGCCACGCACACGTCTGCATGTCATGCATATGTCTCATTCCGCCATTGATGCCCCAAGGATGCTAGTGAGTACTCGGGATGACAACACAAAAATGAGATGCCAACGCAGATTTTGGATATATGCACAGAAAAAAGACACCTATGCAACTCAATAAGGGAAAATTGCCTTAAAAATGCTAAAATTCACTATAAACGAGGTTTTGAGACCTACCTAGTCCACCTCATAGCCCTCAGAGATTTCCTCCCTCAACTGCTCCAGTATTGGCGCCTCATACTCTCTCCTTCTTGGTATTTTGCTGAATTTTCTCTCACAAAATTTAACAATTTCCTCGCAGTGAATAGTTAAAATGACCCCATTCTAAGGGCCCACTTAGGTATATATAGGCCCCCCAGGGCCCATTTTTCTTGGATTTTGTGGCTCCTCAGTTTCTCCTGAATTTACCCCACCTAGTTGGGGGCAAACTCAAGAGGGGGCATATAGTCACCTCTTTACCATATTTTTCTTTTGAATCATCAAATTTTTCTTGACCATTCTTCTTGTCATTGTAGCTTCTTCTGATTTTTGAAACTGACCTAAAATTTGAGTTTTGCAAATCATAATCTCATGCAACATTTCACAACCATTCTTGCATTGCTTGGCAAGCTCAATTGTTGGGGAGCACCTTCGATACTGGCTAGCTCGACCTCGGTGACCTCTAAGGCACTTTTTTTTCTTAGCATGCAAATCCATAAAAATTTCAAATTTGGGTAAATTTTTTCTTCTCTACTTTAGTGTGGCTGATTTTTCCCAAAATTGAGCCCACTAAAGTGGGGGAAAAATGTAATATCGCAAAATTGCACCTAGGGGAAATTCCACATTTTAGCACCTTGCCTGAGCATTTATGACACCTAAGCACATTAATGACAAAAATCCCATGGGTCAGAATTTCACAATTCTAGCTCCATGTGGACCAGTGGCAAAGCAACAACAACCTAATGACATGATTCCCAAAAAATGATTTCTTGGACACCCATGTGGTGTGTGGACGTTTGCACAGGGCGCTAGCATCCTGCGGATTTTTGAGTTTGAAACGAAGAATCTTGATTCTTGATTCTTGATACGTGTCCTAGCAGTCAAATTTTTGGGTGTAATGGCTCTTTTTTTCCCTTTCATGCAACAAAACCCCTCATTTTCTCTCATTTTTGGGGTCCAATTCATTCATTCAATCTCTCTTCAACTCCACTCTCATATTTCTCTCATCTTTGACAAGCAACACTTCTACTAGTGAAGCTCTATTGGACTAAGGTCTCTCCAACAGCTACAACTCTCTAGCAAGCATTCAATGGTGTGTCCATGTGCTCTAGAGAGGACCCAAGCCCATGGGTAATCCTCTCTCTCATCCCTCTCTACTTGTGTCTTTTGTTCATTTACTACTTAGTGGTGCAGGTTCTACTCCTGAAGTGGGTTTTTCTTTCACCACATGCTTTGTCCATTTTGGTTATACTCCTTTCCTATCTGGTTTTCCGTGGAGGTGGGAACACCAAAATAGGGGTCTGACTGAGGCAAGCCCCTATACAGCCCCAACATTTTCCCTTCGTTATTTTGTATGTAGGTTGCGAAGCAGAGCTTGGAGTGAAGATGAATGTCTGGTTGAGGGTAAGTTTTCTCCAAGTTATCCTTGTGATTTTCCCATAGTTGATGTTCTCTATATGATTATTTAGTGTAGAAGACCTTAGATCCAAGTTAGGAAGTGGGAATTTATCCTTCCCACCTGAGTTCTTGAGCTTTTTGTTGCTTAGGATGCCAGTATGCCATTTGGATGATAGCGTGTTGCGTTGGCATCTTGAATTCACACTAACATCCTTTGGCCAAGAGCCCCTCCATCAGAGGAAAAAATCTAGAAGTTTCACTCTCTCGAGATCTAAAGAAATCTTCTCTAAAAGTTGGCTGTTATGTGTTTCCTTTGCAATTTCTTCATTCAGTTTATGTTTAGTTGGATAAGGGCAGTTCGTTCCCTAGTGATCTCTTGAGAACGAAGAGACCTGTGTGTAGCGAATCTCTCTTATCTCATAGTTGCAAGCCACTGCAATGCTGACATGTGCCATCCAAGCATAATTTCCTCTAGAATATTTGACCTTCCTCACTTTCACATAAAATTTATATATGAAGTCTCTTGAAGATGTTGGTAGGGCATGTATGCCATAATCCTAAAAAACATTGTTAGTATGCAAATCTAAACATATAGACTGATAAACATCAAAATGGTTATAAAATTCAATATGTAATCTACAACAACAAGTAGTGCGTGTGTGATTTATTTTTACATAGAAAGGTTTTAGCATTTCAAAATATCTTTGAAAAAAAATTATTTGAGGATACATCTCTAGAAATTTACCAAAAATATGTGTTTGAGTCATATCCAAAAAATGATTTGGATGTGGCTCACGGTTTTGACTACTGATTCTCCTTCAAGTACCACATCCCTTTGATTCATAGATACCCTTGTGTAATTCTTCCAAAATTCTTCAATTAGTGATCTCAATGCTTCAAAAATTGGTTTATCTTTTGGTGGTAGTCTCCCCGAGAATGCCCATAATTCATTAGCATCTGTGCCCTCAATTCTTTGGCACCTTCCAATAGCTCTTGATAAAAAAATTCTATTAATTCTCAATGCTTGATTCATCTTTCTAATGAGATTATCTTTCCTTGTTTGATTACTTACTATTATTGATGTAATGACATGTCGTGTGACATTACTATCTTTTGTGCATGAGGTATTACCCACACTCTCATATGAACTCATTAGATTTTTAACAATAGATTTTTCACTTAAAGCCTCTGATGTTCTCAACCCAAGAATCTTCATGATGGACCTATACTTTATACTTCACATCATTTCAATGAATAGTTGACATCTTGCAATCTCATTTAAATTTTCCAAGAACACTCTCCAAATCTTATAAGCATATCTTCTACAAGTGTATTTTGGAATCTTACCTTCCATTGGCTATAAAATATTCTCATCAATATCAATCAAATACTTTGGCTTTCTATACAAAATTTTAGGTGGTGTTCTCAAAGGTAAATTCATCTCAATATTAGGAATTTCATCAATATTTAAATGATACGGGCTAGATGGCATACCTTCGATCGAAGATGGAATAGATGGTGTACCTTGAGGTTGATGTGGGGATGATGGTGTACCTCATTCCTCACATGTGAGTGGTGATGTACTCTCAATTTGAGATGCAGTAGATGGTTTCCCTCCATCTTGACTTGCAGTAGAGGACATGTCTCCAACTATGGTATTCAAATCTCTCATAGCACAAAGTTTTTGCATTCGTTCCCTTCGTGTCACCAATACCATATCTCTTGTTGATGGTTGGCATTCCTCTTCAATTGGAATTTCTTCGACAATCTTCTCCAATTTTCTCTTCTCAGGAAGTTCCCTCATATTTGATGTTTTCTTTGCATTCTTAGTGTCTTGCTTTTCTTGTGTTGGTTTAATCCTTGATCATTTCCTCAACATGACGAAGAATTTTATCTATAGCATGATAAAGAGACAAATATTAGTTCCTAAAAAATAAATCCATACAAATAAATGAAATATATGTCATTCAACCCTTCATACAAAACACATACAATCATCATGTAGAAGAGTAAATGTCACTCAACCATGATGAATAAACAAGTGCACTAAGACAAAGCATATGAATTTTTTGATGGAATTCCTTAAGGAAATGTGGTCTCATGGAATGACATGATTGCAAGATAATCACAAAATGGATTTTTTAAAAGACATTACAAACTTTCAAGAAAATACAATTGGCTCGAGTATAAATCCAAATTTCAAAATTTTTGTCAACATCTTACCTTTGGAAAAAGGTATGGGCATCAATCAAATCATTGAAAGAAAGGGGTATTTTTTTCAAGTGTTATAATTGCAAATCCCTTCGCAGAAATGTATGAGAAATGTGAAAGTATGGACAAGGCATGTTAATTGTTTGACAAAATGAATCAAAGAGATATGCCATGGATTGCAATGATTGTGGGATATGCGCAAAATGGATTTGTTGAAAAGGTTTTGGAAACTTCCCAACAAATGCAATCAGTGGGTGTAAAGCTAAATTCTACAACGTTTTTTCAAGATCCTCCTACCCATGCTAAGAAAGGATCTTTGGAATAGGATAGGGGAATCCATCAAAGCATTAAGGATAGAAGCATTTTTTTAATTTGTAGTTATAACTTTCCCTAGTAGATGTGTAAAAAAGTGTGGAAGCATAGACAAGATAGGTGGATTGTTTGGAAAAATGCCTCAAAGAGATATGGTCTCATGGAGAATAATGATTGTAGAACATGCACAAAATGGATTTGATAAAAAAAAAATTAGAATCTTTCAAGCTAATGCAATTAAAAAGTGTAAAGACAAAACTGACAACCTTTTATAGCATCCCCCTACATTTTCCAAAATGGGCTATTTCAAACAAGGTATGGGAATCCATCAAAGCATAATAGAAGGGGAATTTTTGTCAAATGTTATAGTTTCAAATTCCCTATTAGACATGTATGAAAAATGTGGAAGCATACACAAGGCACATGAACTATTTGACATATAATTGCTCAAAGAAATGTGGTCTCATCTAATACGATGATTTTATAATATGAACAAAATGATTTGGTAGGAATGTATGTAAAATGTGGTAGCATATACAAGAAAATGATTTGTTCGTCACCATGAGACCACATTTCTTTGAGGCATTTTTTCAAACAACTCATTACCTTGTCTATATTGTTTGATGAAATACTTTGGTAGACATGTATGAAAAATGTGGTAGCATAGATAAGGCAATGAGTTGTTTGAAAAAATGCCTCAAAGAAATGTGATCTCATGGTGATGGGCATGAGACCACATTTCTTTGTGGCATTTTTTCAAACAACTCATTTCCTTGTCTATTTTTTTGATAAAATGCTTTGGTAGACATGTATGTAAAATGTGGTAGCATAGACAAGGAAATGAGCCATTTGAAAAATTCCTCAAAGAAATGTGATCTCATGGTGATGTCGTCAATGCTACCACATTTTACATACATTTCTACCAAAGAATTTTATCAAACAACATAGACAAGGCAATGAGCTATTTGAAAAAATGTCTCAAAGAAATGTGGTCTCATGGTGATGTACAACTCATTTCCTTGTCTATGTTGTTTGATAAAATGATTTGGTAGACATGTATGTAAAATGTGGTAGCATAGACAATGAAATGAGCTGTTTGAAAAATGCCTCAAATAAATGTGGTCTCATGGTGATTTCCATTACCATGAGACCACACTTCTTTTAGGAATTTTTTCAAATAGCTCATTGCCTTGTCTATGTTGTTTGATAAAATGCTTTGGTAGAAATGTATGTAAAATGTGGTAGCATAGACAAGGAAATGAGTTGTTTGAAGAAATGCCTCAAATAAATGTGGTCTCATGGTGATGTGACATCACCATGAGACCACATTTATTTGAGGCATTTCTTCAAGCAACTTGTTGCCTTGTCTTGTTTTTTGATAAAATGCTTTGGTAGACAAGTATGTAAAATTTGGTAGCATAGACAAGGCAATGAGTTGTTTGAAAAAATGCCTCAAAGAAATGTGGTCTCATGGTGATACCATGAGACCACATTTCTTTGAGGCATTTTTTCAAACAACTCATTTCCTTGTCTATGATGTTAGATAAAATGCTTTGGTAGACATGTATAGAAAATGTGGTAGCATAGACAAGGCATAGACAAGAAACATGAAAAATGTGGGTGCATAGACAAGAAACATGAACTGTTTGACAAAATGCCTCAATGAGATATGTCCTCGTGGACTACAGTGATTGCAGGATATGCACAAAATGGATTTGTTGAAAAGGCTTTAGAAAATTTCAGGCAAATGTAATTTCTAGGTGTAAAACCAAATTCCAAAGCATTTTCCAACATCCTCTATGCTTATACCAAAATGGAAGCTTTGGAAAGGGGTATACACATCCATAAAAAAAGGATTGAGAAATGATGTATTATATTACATAGTGTAGTGTAGTAAAAAGTATCCCTTTTTCACACTTAATTTAGGAAATATTAATATTAAAATGAGCTAAACGGTGCCTTAATTTAGTGTTGTAATATGTATTTTACATATTCATATTGATTTTAGGGCCTATTAAATAAAATGGACTTAATTATGCCTTATTTTTGGTGTTGTAAGGTGTACCTTTACACTTTCACACTCATCTAGGGCTTTATTAATTAATTGAGGATAATTTGCCTGAATTGGTCCCTTTAATTCAAATCCAAGCCTAATTAATTGCAATTTCTAAAAAGGAAAACCCATTGAAGCCATTTCATGCTAGTTGTAGATCTACATTCCAAGGTTCAAACAAGGGTTTGGTGAGTTGTGACATAAGCTTGTTCATTCATCATTTTTCATGTTATTTTTTTGTATTAAATATAGAAAGAGCAAAAAATACAAATCATAAAGTCTGAGTGTTCAACCGAGTATCAAATCAGAATATCCCCCCATTACAAAAAATTCCAATTCCCCCCATTACAACATATCAAAAAACCAATTTACATTTGCAACCCCCTAATCTATCCCTTTACATGATATCAAAGTTATCCTCAGCTAGGTGCTCGATCAAAAGAATTCCACCATCTGTCCTGTAACAAAATGTTATTAGTTACATCATATAGTCGTTAAAACATGTACAAGAATAATCCACTAAGTAGAAATATATACAGCTACTATTGCTTAAAAAGGATATACACAAGAAAATTATAAATTGTAAGCTCTAGAGTGCTCCATGACCACCACTCAAGACTACCAAAGTCTCTGCGGCAGTCATATCCTCATCTAAAGGTTGCTCAGTCTGACTCTTGTTTTCAACTTTCTTGTTCTACCCCTCTGCAAGATCCTGAAAAAATGCTTGTAGAGCCCTCATGAACACATCGACCCTTGGGTGTCCCTCTGGCCACAGATGTCCATACCTCACTTCCATTATATCTATGGTGACCTGTATATTTTCCAAATAGCTCCAAAATTTGTCTTTTGAAAGAGCCATCGTAATATAGACCTGCATAGCAATATTGTAAAACATGAGTATTCTAGAAGACTCAGTGAGCAACCTCTTCCTTCCTTGAAAACTATCTTCATTCCTTGCTTTCCATATAGACCACAAAATATTAGAGGACAGGCATAACCAAAATAGTGCAATAGTTTTCCCCACCTTTATATTATGATTAAACAAAATTTTCTCAAGCAGAAGTTGACCATGAGTTCCCCATATGTCTTGCTTATTGCAGAAAATTTTCCATATTTCTTTAGAAAATGTGCATTCAAATAAGATATGATTAATTGTTTGTGGTACCCTACATAAACTGCATACATTTATGTCATCAAATTTTCTTTTAAAAGAAAGTTTCTATATAATGAGAAGCCATATGAAGCATGCTTTTTTTGTTTCAATTTGTCTAGCCCAATTTTTTTGGAAGACCTTATGCCATTCATCTCTATTCCACTATAATTTCCAAATTTGGTTTAAATGTTCAGTCAGATCAATGTGTCATGTTAGCATAGTGTATAGTTATTTAACCTTTGTCTTGTTTATGTTAGAACCATTTTTCCACTGAAATTCTTTAAACTGAGCAGTGTCATTCTTAGTCACCACAAGGAATTTTATCCAATTACAAGCCTCTCTAAGGATTGTATATGTTATCCAATTAGAAGGGGGTATGTTAAATTCAAAATTCAAAGCATTCCAATCCTTCAACTTTCCCTCTTTTAGTATATCACTAAAATGCCTAATTCCTTTAGCAGCCCACCCTTTGGCAGAACAGCCTTGGATTAGTGCCAGGGGCTTCCCTTTATGCTTTAGATTCCACCAAATAGACTAATGGGCCTGGATAGTCCCAAAATCCCCCTTGGTGAACTGATGATTATCTAGATGCTTTTTCATCACCTCCCAGGCCTTCTAGATTGTCCTAAATACATTGAATCTTGCAGGTAGCATAACCTCCTCACTACTAAGGATATCACTGATAGGAAAAGAACTCTAGGCTTTTGCATGTTTAGGAACAACTTTGAGTATATTTTGTTGAACTAAGACTTTCTAGGGTTCCTCCCCTTCCATTGTCCCTATAACCCATTTTTAAGCTAGGGCAATGCCTCTCAACCTTAAATCTTTCAATCCCAAACCACCTTTAGATTTTTCAATGGTGCACCATTCCTATTTAACTACATGTCTCTTTCTCTTCCCTTTCCCATCTGACCAAAGAAAGGCCCTTATTCTTTTCTGAATTTCATTGATTTGATATGAATTAAAAAACCAAACAAAAGCGAAGTAAATGTTGTATGAAGACAAAATCTTCTGACAAATCTGACTTCGACCAGCTAGAGAAAGAAATTTCCTATTCCATTTGGTGATTTTACTTTCAATTTTATCCCTAATCTAATGACAAATTTCCTTTAAATCCGGTTCCATAGCAAAGGGGATCCCAAGATACCTCACCAATTTCTAAGGGCCACCCCATTGAAGCTCAAAATTTCCAACCCAATCTGGGGGACTATCCTTCCATCCTAGAAGCCAAGACTTTGAGGGGTAATCTTTGCACCCAAATTCAAGTAGGATATTTCTAGTTTCCTCATCAAATCTGCAAAGTTTCCTTCTTACAGAATTGGCAGAATGGAGGTGTTATTAGCAAATTGGAGATTGAGGAGCTCATTTTCATCAGGAAACCTAACACCTCTTACCCTTGGGACTAGAGCATTTTCCCTCAAAATATAATGAAGAGCATCAAAATATATAACAAAAAGTGTTGGGGCAAGGGGGCACCCTTGCCTTATAGATGTCTCAAGGGGGATCTCTTGAGTAAGAACGTCGTTAATCTCAACCTAAGCAGTAGCACCTTGGAAGATTGTTTTGACCATTTGGCAGAAGGCTTCAGGGAAACCAAAGGCTTTCAACATAAGGAATGAAAAATCCCACTCAATCCTATCATAGGCCTTTTCGAAGTCCAAAAGCAGCATTGTTGCATTCTGATTTGTTGCCCTCACTTAATGCAAAGCTTTCCAATTGGTGATCAGGTTTTCAAGGATATATCTTGCTTTTATAAAACCTGTATGTGTAGAATTTATTATGGAGGGAAGGATTAGTGCTACCCTGTTAGCTATAATCTTGGCCAAAATCTTAAAGGAGACTTTTAGTAGGGTGACGGGTCTCTAGTTTTTTATTAGAGATCTATCACCCTCTTTTGGGATCAGTTTGACTATCCCTTTATTAATCTTGTTGCCAAGAGTACCTTTTTTAAAAGCTTCCTTGTACACCAGAAGATCATCACACACCCACTCTAGAAATTTTTTAAAGAACTCGTCAGGGAGTCCATTTGCCCTGGGGGATTTTTCATCCTTAAGTGAAAGGATAGTCTTTTTAATCTCTTCCTAAGTTACCTCTTTCCCTAGTTCCTTTGCCATATCATCACTAATATTTTTTGGAATAAGTCTCTTGATATGCTCTCTTTCCTGCTTGTTAACCTCCATTTCCTTTTCTGAAGAGAATAGTCCTTTATAAAATTGGAAGAAGTGGTTCCTTATCTCTTCTTGGTTAGTCATAGAGGACCCATTTACAGAGATGAAGTCAATCTATTCTTTAGCCTGATTTTCCTTAATATATATGAAGAAGAACTTGGTGCCTTTATCACCATTTTCCAACCAATTTATCTTAGATCTTACTCTAATCCCTTGAATCTTGTTGTTCTGGAGTCTCCTGAGAGAATCTTTAGCCATAGCCAGCCTATTTGTGAGGGCTTCATCCATAGGATTAGATTGTAGATCAGTCTCAGCTTGGAGAAGTTTATCTTGGAGGAGGAGGACCTCCTTCCCTTTGCTATATTTGGCCCTCTTCTTCCCAATTGTTTGAAAAATAGTTTTCCAGCCTTTAGTGTTCATTGACCATCTATCAATGGGGGAGACTGATTTGTATATCCATTTATTGATTTTCCTAAGACGCAGAATAACATTTATACACTTAATATCCTTCAAGAGGTTGGTGTTAAGGAAGAAGCTATTGTTGTAGCCATCAAACTTGGGAATCCCATCTTTCAAGCAGAACTTAGCTCTAATGGGATGGTGATCTGATAGAGAATAAGGGCACACTTCTACCTTACAACCTTCATTCACCAGTGAGGCTGAAAAAATTTATTTTCTTACATAAAATCTATCAAGCCTACAGTAAATTCTTCTACCCCCTTTTTGAAAATTACACCAAGTAAACCAGATTGCTTGAGTGTCTTTCTCCTGGCCTTCAATAGGGTCCTCAATCCTCAATTTGGACTTCATCCTCTACCAATAGAATCTTTCATTCCGTTTCCATTCAAAGCCTAATCCACCCCATTTATCCTCTTCCTTTTCCACAAAATTGAAGTCTCCTCCAATAATCTAGGGGATATCCTACAATGTGTAAAGCTAGTTCTAGATCAAGATACTTTCCTTATAGCCATTGGAGGAATATATTGAGCAGACCCCAAAGCATTTTGTATCTTTCTTTATGATCACCCATACTTCCCTATTGCAAGGGGAGGTCCTAGAGTTATTTACATGTTGAGCCCATTTGCTTGCCAACAAGATTACAGCTCCCCCTTTGTCTTTTTCATGGTTGGTAATATACTGGGTAGCATCTTTCCATATAACCTTCAGGCTTGTTTCAAGGGTGAAACCAATGGCCTTTACTTCCTATAACAGGACAAAGTCTTTCTCTTTTTTCTATGCTAGAAACCTCCTTACCACATGCTTCCTATCAGGGGTTTCAAGTCCCCATACATTCCAAGAAATACAATTAACCTCCATTAGATTTTTTCATTAGGGGGAGGCCCTTTATCACTCTGGAAGTTTTCAAAGCATTTAGGAAGCCTGCTTTCTGCTTCCACTCTTTTTGCATTAGGAGGGATAATCCCACTAAGCATCTTTCTTTTATCTTTCTGTGGAAGAATGGGATCTTTATCTGGAGGGTATTTTCTCATCTCTAGGCCTTTCTTCTTCCTATATCTTTGAGTAATTTTCACAATAACTTCTATGGGGGTCTCTTCGCCATCAGTGGTATCCTTAGTAGACATAAAACCTATGTCATCTGCAAAGTCCATTCCTAATTGTGATGCAAAACCATCAAAGCTCATCACTCCACCAAGCGGGTTGGAAAGATTCTCTAACATGTTAGGAACCAAGATTTCATCTACCTTCTCATTCCCTATTACAAATGATATAGTCTTGTATGTTATAGGGTTTTCTATTTTATTCTCCATGCCATCATGGAGGAGAGATTTTAGGCCAACATCACTATCTTCAGTAGGCCTCTCTTTCCAGACTGAATCCAAGTCATGGTGACCCTCCCTAGCCTCCAAAGTTTTGGTTTCCCCTCTAGGGATCTATAGTGTCTTCTCACCACCACCATCCAAGGGGAAATCTTCAATTGGAAGAGCCACATCATTGTTCTCTTTTAAATATTTAGAATTAAATGTGTAAATTTTTCTGTCCAATTTGGGATTAGGGCCATTAGGTGCTTTATATTGCATTAGTTTTAAAGGTGTCAATTGTTGTGCATTCAAATTTGAATTGGTTTTCGGCTCACCTAACTTCCTTAGGGATTGAGGCTTGGGCTCCTCATTTTCTTTTTGGAGGTCTTTATTTACAATATTCCCTTCCTTTGAGTTGCTTTCTAATTCAGAAAGAAGAGATGTTAGGCTTTCTTCTACAGATGGTGCTGTTGCATTGTTTTTTGTCAATTCAGGGTTCACATTTTATGAGGGTTTATTCCTTTCTTTGTTATTGTAGTTAGGATTTGATGGGGAGAATCTCTCATCAAGCTATTGTGGAGTGGGGCCACAATGTATAGATTTCCCAACATTATTCTCTTCATTTTCTGCTCTATCCTCCATTGTAGGGGGCTACTTATTGCTTTTAATATTATTTTTATTAACTCCACCAGAGGCAGTCTTGAGTTAGTTTTATTTCTTATTAAGGGGAAGTTTCTTCTTATGTGGCCCTCGCATCTACACAATAGCATTCATTTATCCCTCCAAGGGTTTCAATTTCACAGCAAACATTACCAGATTTCAATTGAATTTCAATAACCTCTAGTAATTCTTTACCTAGAGAAAGGGAGACCAACACCCGAGCATCAAAGTGCATGAGAGGGGTTTTCGTATCATCAATTTTTAGAACATTCCCATATAGTTCTAGAAGAAGAAAAATAAATTTCCATAATCGAGGAGGGACATGTTTAATTACTAGCCATCTAGGGCTAGAGAGGGCCAAGACCTCCTCCTCCATGGCTTCCAGATTCCAAGCCAAGGCTCGAAAGAAAACAAGCCCACATTCCAAAATTGTTTCTTAATTGCCTCTGATTGTGAATTCTTATTATTGAAAAATATTACATATAAGCCCTTTTGAACCATGCAACAGTAATAAAACTGTAATCCTATATTTTTTTCCCACACATTGTGAAACTATTCTTCCATATATTTTATTGTTGGAACCCTATTAGGGTCAATGACTGCAAAGAAAATGGCAGTTTTCAACAATCTAGAGTCCTCATCTACAATTGCCTCATCCAAAGCATTGTTGCGAATCAAAATAGCTTTCAAGGAAGGAGTCGAGGATTTCTTACCTTGTCTTTCTCTATCATTCTCCTGCTCTTCATTAATGCCTCTGCGCATGAACTTGGCACCCTCTAGAACACGATCCCTTTCACCCTCAATAATGTCACAAAATGATTTGGGAGTGGCATTATTGATAGATGGAGTAGAAGCATTAATATCAGCATCTCTCAATGGATCTATATCCCCGGCCATCACCTCTGATTCCTTCACAGGAGCCACTCATACGACCACACCTGGGTCAGGCCGCTGGCATGAAAACCTCATCCTACTCAAAGCAGACAATCTTGAATGAAATTACACCTCGATAGAAAGCAAGGAAATCCATAGGTAAATGTAATGATTAACAAAAATGGAGGAGGGTCGAGCCTCCTCCATGGATGGGATATCTTGCATGCATGCAGGCCTTACTTGCAGAGTACACCAAACCCTCGTTCTCTTCCCCCTTGCCCAAAAATCCTCTTTTTTCCTTCAAAAAATATCGAGCCTGAGGATTTATTCCTTTCATGCTATTTCATTTCATTACAAGGTTTAATTACCAAAATGGGGTTTGACCAAGGTAAACCCCCATTCACATACAAAAAAACATTTTTCCCTCTTGATTTGTGTTTGCAGATTTTAGGTGGAAGACCTCTTGAAGAGAAAAATTGTAAAGTTGTCAAAGTTGCATTTGTTGTCATCATTGTTGAAATTTCATGAAAAATCACCTACGAGATTTATTTTTGGTTGTTCAACTATGAAAATCAGGGATCTAGGAGTGTAGACACAGTAGAAGAGAACCCAGAAACCATTTTTATAGAGCCCTAGCCAAGACCCATTCGCCATAGGGAAAATGAGTCCTCAATTAGCTTTGAAAAGCACTTTTGATGACTAGTACACATCATTTTCCCTTTCTTAGATCTATATTTTGATTCTTCGTTCCATCATAATTGAGCTTAATCTATTAGATGCACTTTGGAGATTTCATTTTGGAGTTATTTTTCTATTGTTAATTCTTCTCGCCAAAGTGTTGTTTAATTAGGACCCTCGTCTTTGCAAAAAGAGGAAATTAGTAGATTCACACCTTGAATTGATTCATCTTAAGGTTAACAGTCCTTTCATTGTGTGGATATCATTTTCTAATGAAATAAAGGAGAATAGATCTGTCTACTATCATTTTGGTGAATCACCTTTTGCTTTCAATCAACCCCAACCTATTTTCCATTGTTTCATTCTAGTGAACCTGAGTTTGATTATTGTAATTTTCTAATTTTGGATTCCATTTTCACCCTAGATCTAGATCTTACATTCATTAGCATTGTATTGCATTGAGTTGAATCTCATTTAGGGTTGTTTAGCTTGCATTAGTTTTCATTTCATTTAAGGGTTTTAGGATTGCATCTTTACATTCTTTAAAACTGAAAAATACAAAAAAAAATTAGTCATTTTGCATATCATTTACATAGCATTGCATCATCATTCACTTGCATTTGAAAATTGAAACAAAATTGCACATCAAATTAGGTCTTCTAGTTTGTCATTTTGTCATATTTTACACTTGCATTCAACATTAGCTTCACAGAAAATTCAAGTTGTAACTTACTATTTCTTATCAGAATCTAGAAACCATTAGAATCATCTTAGAAATCTGCAAAAACTTTTTTAAAAACTCTAAGCTAAGACCCATTCACCCTTAGGTGAATGAGTCCCTAATCACCGTCATTTCTTGATTTTTGGGCATTAAAACATTTGTTTCTTTATTTCATTTTGCTATTTTCAGTTTTTTGTTTCAGTTTGCAAAATTTATGTTAAGTGAAATTGATCATATTTAGCTTTATTTGATAAAGTCAGTGCATTGTGTGATTTCAAAATTACATTTGTAAGACATCATTTTTAGACTTTTTCATTGTGTAATCAAAAAATTACCTTGTTTAGGATCTGAAAATTGCATTTACATATTTACATTTTAGGTTACTTTATTGCATTTCACCTTCTTTCCATTTTGGGTGTGTACCAAATTTGTGAAACTTGTATGAGCTTTTCAACTTGGTGTCCTATTAGCAATACTATTGTGAGATGTATTTTGAGACTCATGTCATCCCACGATACACCATTCATCGTGGATCTTGGGTTCTCCAACTCTATTACTAATAGTGTTGATAATCAACCCTATATGGATAATAGCCTTCATACCTCACTTCCAATGACTGCCCTAACTACAAACAATGTGTATGATGTTGTTAATATCCTTCAAGAAAACATAAGGATGATTTGAAGAAATAGAAAAATTGCAACTCTTTGTGAATACTAAAAATATTGATACTAGTGTCTTCCCTACTTTAGATAATGTGAGGAAAATGCTTGAAACTGAACATGGAATAGAGATTGTGTGAAGTCTAGCTCATATTGTTGATAAGAACACCCCTACCATGACTATTTGTGCTCAATCTTTGGAGTATATTTAAATCCAAGGTGGAAATTCAGTTCCTCCTTCCACAACCCTCACCTCTATGATTCCTAGATACACTAGTACTCATGTTACCACAACCATTCAACCTACTAGCAATGTCAACACTTCCTTAGGTATTTCCACTAGGAATCCCTCTATGTTTGTGCATTCAAAATATCATATCTCCTCAACCATCCCCCCTCAAAAATCTATAATTCACTTGCCCTTCGCAAAAATACACCACTCCACCTTATTCACCTCCATCTCACAATACCAACAATGATCCAATCCTTAACACACTTTTGCAAATAATTTCATCCCTTCAACAACAAATCACCATCTTAAATCAAAACAACTATGGCCAACCTTCACAATACATCAAAACCAATCCCTTATCCTTGGAGATATTGAGAACACAAATGCCACAAGGTATAGAGGTTCCTAGGTTTGAGAAATATGGTATTAGCCATGTTTCCGCTTACACTACCCTATGTAGTGGCTTCATTTTTTAAGATAAAATCTTGGCTAAGCTATTCCCTATATCCTTGAAAGATGTTGCTTTAGAATGGTTTTTCTCCTTACCGAATAATTCAATTGGTTCATTCAATGAACTTATTGATGCCTTTTACAACCACTTCCAAATTCACATGGGTCCTAAGATGACTTTAGTTGATTTGATGACATGTAAACAAAAGGATGATGAAAAGTTCATTGATTTCATAGTGCAATATCAAATTCTTTATTAACAAATAAACATTAAGATTCTAGATGTCGACCTTCAAAGAATGTTTATTTCTAATTTGCAAGACAAACTTCAAACAAAGCTTGAGATGATGAGATTTCCTTCCTTTACATAGTTGTGTACAACCCTTTGTGATTACCAAAATTTGGTTAGTAGTCATGAAGTGAAAATTCCCTCTAGCCATCCTGAAAAGTCTGAATCTACAACTCAATACAATTACCAACCTTTCAAGGAAAAAATAAGGTATTTCTCCAACTTAATCCCCCTCGATCCAATGTTAATACTCAAGTGGCTGCTATAAATATGACAAAACCATATTTCCCTTGCAGATAGAAATAGACAGTTCACACCTCTACCCGATAGCCTTCATAATACCATGTTGTAGCTCTTAGAAAAGAATTGTATTTCCTTGCCTCCTATTAGAAAACCTAATCCTACCAAGCCTTTACCTCCCAACTATAGACCAAATTCCTATTTCCATTTCATCAAAAAAATGGACATGATACAAAACATTGTAAGTGTCTTAAACATCTTGTACAAGACCTCATTAATTCTAATCATATCTAATTAGAGGTTTTAATGATCAAGGTAATAAGTTTGTAGCTCCTCCTAATTAAAACTTGTAAATCTTTACTAATCCTATTCCTAATCATAATATATCCTTTATCAAATCTAGTGAAACAAAGAATGATGTAATGAATGTTGACACAGCTAATGAAAACATGAATACCCACCTTACAAATAGTGTGACTTCATTTATTGGAGTTAAACCTTATAAGGTCCTAATAAGATGCCTCTTGATATTTCTTTCTCACAACAAGACATACTTATACATGCACCCAATGTCCCTCTTTACATAGTTGGAACAATCAATGACAAGCCTACTAATGGGATATTAATTGATCTCGTCTGTGTAGAGAATATGATCATTGAAGAATTCTTATTTGTGCATGAGCTCTATCAAGATACATATGAAAAACTGAAAGCATGGATCAAACCACCTAATGGTTTTTCTTGCCCTACAATTGGCTCAATAAATCTCCCTCTAAAGGTTGAACTGAAAACATTAAATGTCTCATTCACCATCATCATGTCATCAAATCAATTTCATGTGAAGCTAGGCTATCCATGGCTTCGCTCCATGAATGTTGTCCCATTGATTGTGCATAAATGTTTAAAGATTCCATTTGGAAATGAGATATTTACTATACATCATAGTGGCTTTAATCCTATGTCTTCTTGTGGGAAATTTTCATTGGATTCCTTTTGGCCTAAGCCTATTGAACCTATTAGACCCCATGAGGAATTATTTTTCAAATACTATCAAAAGTTTAAGGCAAAGCACATAGCATAATTATCCCTTAGCAATACGCCTCAACATGTGATTGAGCCACCCATCCTTGAAGAAACTATGATTGAACCTAAAGCCCTTCCAAATATCCTAGAGCAGCCTATGAAAAATCCTTCACCCATTTCCTATAAGATACCACAAGACAATCAAACAAATCCTATTGTGCCTCCTAAAGTCAAACAATTTTACAAAGCTAAAGAGAAAGTGGTTGAACAACCTCCTATGATTCCTTTTTTTCCTCACTTAAGGGAAGAAAAGAAACCTATGGTTGATAAACCCACTCCTACACAAACCCAACTTGAAAACTGAATTGAAAGAAATCAAAATGCTAGAGAGTGTAGGCATAGACATCAT
>VDFB02109042.1:26655616-26675002 GCA_007258455.2 Sequoia sempervirens
AATTAGTATTTCTCAAAGATGTTTTGAAATGATAAACCTTTTTATGTCAAGATAAATCACAAGCACTACTTGTTGTTGTAGACTACATATTGAATTCTCTAACCATTATGATGTTTATTGTTCTATATGTTTAGATTTGCATACTAACGATGTTTTGAAGGATTGTGGCATAGAAGCCCCCCCAAAATCTTCAAGAGAGTTCTTATCAATTTTTTTTATGTCAAATAGAGGATGTCCAAATATTCTACAAGACAACATGCTTGGATGGTTCATGTGAGTGTTGCGGTGGCTTGCAACGAATGTCAGCATGTCAACATATGGAAAGAACAAATGAGGTGGGATAAAAACTAGTAGATTTCAGGAAGTATAAAATAGTGGCATATGCTACAAAAGATGGATCTCAGGAAAAAAGGTGTGATTTGGTTATTGAGAAGATTCCAGTGTATCAATTTATGTCAATGTTTCATGAGAATCTAGTGCATGAGTATGCAAGGAATACCCATAGAGCCCGATGGTTGGAAACATAATTCAACCTATGCAAGGACACCTTTCCTATTGGAAGCATAGTATCAGTGGTTGAATTTGCAGATAACTACACTCTACAACCACAGTGTGAGGTGCAATCACAGTATTACAACTCCACACAGGTTTTGATATTTGTGCACATAGCATTCATTCATGCAGCTGATAGTACAGAGGACCAAAGGAAGGTATTGAGGGAGTATCACTTTTATATTAGTGATGATCATACACATTATCTATAGTTTGTGCAAGGTTGCTTCTAGATGTTCTACATTGATTTGGATCAGAGGGGCATAGCATACGATCGACATATAATATGGTCGGATAACTGTGTAGCACAGTTCAAGAACGTGTGCATGTTCTATTGGTTGTGCAAGATGCATCTCACTACAGGTGTTCAACATATGTGGAAATTTTGTGAGGTTGAGCATGGAAAGGGAGAGCATGATGGTGCAGGAGCATGTGTGAAAAGAGCATTAGCACGAGAAGAGTTAAAGTATAAAGATAGTGCAAAGTTGATAGATGCAAGATCAATCGTCGAGTGGTGTAATGATTCAATGGGTCTAGGTAATGAAGGTACGTCTTCAGTTCGTAGATTTTTTTGGTTGATGGATGATACTAACATTGCACCATATGAGGATTGTTGTACACTAACAGGATCGAGTGAGCTACACTCTTTCCTTAGCTCAAATGCAGGTTCATAGAGTATCAATACACGTAAGATGGCATGCTTTTGTTCTTCATGTACAATGCAAGCTTGGAATGATTGTGAGTCAAGGGAGTGGGTTGACAAATGGTTGAAAAGTTATCTTAGCCCACTTCACATGTATCACCCTTTGATGGCATTGAAACTAACACAAATGGAATCATTAGTCAACTTTGACCACGTATCAGATCTAGTTCAACTAGGTAATATATCTACTTGCTTAGTTTTTCAAACTCCATATTGTTATCTTACTTTGTACTATATTTGTAATGTTGACTAATTTGAAGAGATATGCCACACATATCAATGTAGGGCATGGTTATGTAGTTATTGCAGATGAAGAGAACGGAGAGGGAACGAACTATTACTTGTGTCGTTGTGTTGAGGCCAAAAATAAATTAGAAGACCCAGTTATAGATGGAGAAAACATCAAATACCCTACAGGTTCAGTTGTTGTTACTGGAATGTGGCTTAGAAGGTACCCACATAAGAGTGTTAAACATTGGTTGTTTAAGGACTTTGACATGCATCATAAGATTCTTCATTACTCAAACCTTGTTGTGGCATCCAATGTTCGTTTGACCAAATATGGGGGTAGACCTTTGAAAAAGACCTTGTGGAAGGTCTATGAGTCTGACCATGAGGCAATACTTGACACAGTAAAGAGTAGAGTAGACCTGGATGGTTCATTGGATTAATTTGTAAGTATATGCACAATGGTTCTTATTAATTTATATTTGTATCCACGTTAATTTGTTTGATGCCAATGCTATCATCTTATTTTACTTTGTGTATCATTAAGTAACCTAGTAAACATTGATTGGTGTCCCCTTGCAGAAAATATAGATTTATGAGCCATCCAAGAGAATCTCAGGAAAAAAAGCAATGCAACATCCCTATTTTGATGATCTTGAAAAATCTCAATTATGATTAAATAAGCCATTACAAAAGTGTGTGCGAAGCTTGGTGAGGGAATTTCAAGTTAACCTTATCACGAGCACCTATGATGTAGAAATTATAAGAGCATCTCGAATTTCAAGATATTCTATTCATGAGAGGTGTTGTGTGCAATAGGTATCTTGGAACTCCCAGTGAAGATGTATGGCCGAGAGTGACTAAGTTGAGATATTTCCATGCCTATCTGTAAGTTCCTTCCATCTATTTTCATTTCATTTCCATTTTGGATGAGTTATTTCTTTTTATTCTTTTACTTTGCGTATCTGTAACTAAACTAGTAAAAATTGATTGGTCTCTCCTTGCAAAAAATGCTGATTTTGGAGCCATTGAAGATAATCTCAGCCAAAAAAGCAATGCAACATCCTTATTTTGATGATCTTGACAAATCTCAATTCTGATTTGAAGCCATTATAAAAGAGTGTGTGAAGCTTTGCGAGGGAATCTCAAGTTTCTCATTTGAAGTTAACCTCTAAATGAGAACCTATGATGTAGACATTATTAGAGAATCTCAAATGTATGAGTGACATTGTAAAATATCTGTGAGAACAAAGTACCTAAGGCATTGTAATGAGATTTACTGAAATAATGAAATTTGGTGCAGAGGCACCAAGGTTATTGAGCAAATTTGGTTCACGGAAGTCTTTTAATTTAGTTTTGTGTTTTGAGTTTTGTCAATTGAATAAGGTCATAGCACATCCACAATTGATTTATTATGTAATAATTCATGTTAGTTACAAAAAGAACAGTTAGGCATGATTGGAAAGATGTAGAATCATTTGTAAAGGCTATTTAAAGCCTCTTGAAGGTTATTTAAGTCAATATTTGAGTTTGTAGCCTTTTGAAGGAAAATATTTGAATATGGTTGTAAATGTACTATTAGTGAGATTGAGATTGTTAACCTTCAAAGAGTAGTAGTATTTATGTTGATGAAATTTCCTTTAGATGCAAGGATTCATAGCACATCAACCATGTGCTACAAATGATTAAATCCCAAAGATGATTTGTAGCAATGAAAGAGTCTAAAAAGGAAGAGAGAGCTACATTGGCGACTCAGGGGAAACTTCAATGATGCAGAGTCAAGGTGGAGAAGACTCAAACAAATAAGATTTTAGTAAATCAACAACCTTTGTTATTTCATTCAGCCATCTTGGAACAACTACCAACAAAAAGGCTTCCAAACTCAACAATTTGGCTTAGATTTTAGAGAAGGCCTCTCAAGGACCATCTCATCATCAATATAACATCTACTCAGACCCCCAACACCATTCCCAAGCTAGACATACATGGTTTCTTTGCAATTTCTTGGAGATCCTTCAAACTGCCCTACAAAAAGGCTACAAAATTAGCCTTGTTTTACAAACAAATTTCTCTTTAAACTTCTTCTAACCCCACAAGCTCTTGGACAGTAATCAAACAAGTCACAAAAATCCCAATTCCACAAGTTTTAGACAAGCACTCAACCTCTAAGCCATAATTTCTTAAAACCCTCAATTTCCTAACAAATACCTAAGGCTTTCAGCATTTCACAACTCCAAGGCCTTCCAAACCTCACTAAAGCATAAAACAAGATTTTTTGGGTTTTAACACACATAATAAACCTTCACTTGGCCTTTAAACTCAGTAGATCTCAAAAACATCACTTTGGTTCCTCCATTTCAAGCCAAAATCTCACATTCTCAGCCTAAAGCAACATCACCAGCCCTATAAATTCCTTACCATCATTAAAAGAGTTAAGGAAACTTGAAAAAAACACATTGTAAGCATTTCCTCTGAGTCACAATTCACCATAGTAGGAGGAAGGGCTCCATTACAAAAATTAAAGTAAACTCAGACCCTACTGGTCTATATAGGCTGAATAAAGAAAAATGGATTTTCGTTTCACTAAAACAACTAAAGGTGTATCAAAACATATTGAAATATAGGTTAAGACCTACCACCATAGTGTTTCATGAATTTTTGTTCATAGGAGGCTTATATTGGGTTGTACACAGAGAAAAGAAACTGAAAAACTCATAAAATGTTGAAATTCCATAGTTTTAGGCGTTGTGAAGAGCACCAATCTTCAAAAAAACTATTGATTGAACCCCCATTCGGGCTTGAATGATGTTTTTAATACATTTAAAATGAGAATCATCTCCCTTCAACACCCATAACTACCTTTAAACCACCAAACCCTTATTAAGCCTACAAATACTAGTATTTAACAATGGTTTTGCTTAATAAGCTTTATCATGCAAATTTATTATTCTAAAGGCTTAGAACCACTTAGACACCCTTATAACATGAATTTTAGACTCTTTCTCTACACTCCCACCTAATTTTTACATAATTTTCCTTTATGGAAATATCAACGATTATTTAATTCAAGAGTGCTTTTGCACATTTGTCCACCCTAACCTACTAATTCCCAAAGTACATAAAAGATTGGTCTATTAAACCTTATTCAAGACAAAAAGACCTCAACATACTAACATTTACCAACTGTCCTCCCAACTTACCATCAAACAATCACAAATTGAGGGTTAGGTGTGGGTGCTCCTACACCATTCAACTTTCAAAAACAAAGTCAATTAGGCTAGTAGACGTGTGGATCGAGCCAACAATTGGTGGAAGAGGAAGAAAGATGACTGGAACTCTGGAGGACCACCATACTAGATTTTGGTATTCAATCATGAGAGTAGAAGAGAGAGCTGATATCATGTATCAAAACATTAAGCATGCATTCTTCCAACCAATGGAGAAGGAGATGATTACTTTGCTTCATTTTCATTTGCATAAGCATATAAAGGCATGGGAACCAAGAAGACCAAGGATGTCTAGTTTTATGTGGAGGTAATGGATGTGGTCCAAAATTTAGGAGGGGCAAGAAGGTCAATGTATGATCTTGATGAAATTGAGGAAGAGCAACAAGAGAGGGATAAGAAAAATAAAATCAATACAGAGTTTCAAGGATTTGTCAAGCGACTAAAAGAGCTATGGGAGCAACCTCATCTAAAATATTTTGAGCTAGAGTTTGATATGTACCATTTAGAGAGCTTGGTTTTCATGGAGTTCCTTTCAAATCCTCTGATTTTATTGTTCTTATGGTAAACTGTTTGGTAGAGTTGGTGGAATTACCTTTCTTAGTAATCGCTATTAGTGAGATTGAGATTGTTAACCTTGAGAGAGTAGGACTTGGGAAAAAGGAATTTGATATGGCTATTGCTTTCAAAGACTTCAAGTGGGATGTACTCCGCATTGATTCCATTCCTCAATCTTCACTTGATGGCATCAAGGAATGGCTAAACTCGATGGTTATAAAGTATTATGAAAGCAAAATAAACTTGTACTAGCGGCCAATTTTGAAGACTATTACTGATGATCCAAATAAATTTATTGAATATGTTGGTTAGGAATTTTTTAATATGGAAGCTAGTGATTTTGATTATGATAATTTAGAAGAGTTAGATCAAGGATATGAACCCTCTAATGTAGAAGAGGAATTAGAATCAATCTTCATGTTGCAGGTACCGACTTTAATACCAACTACAATGGCAACATTGAAATTCCATAGAAATATTTATGTAAAGGAAATTTCCTTTAGATGTAAGGATTCAAAGCACATCAACCATGTGGTACAAATTATTAAATACCAGAGACAATTTGTAGAAATGAAAAATCTGAAAAGGCAGAGAGAGCTACATTGGTGACTTAGGAGAAACTTCAACTTTAAAAAACAAAGCCAATTAGGCTGGCATACGTGTGGATCAGGCCAACATTTGGTGGAAGAGGAAGAAAGATGACTGGAACTCTGGAGGCCCACCATACTATATTTTTATATTCAACCATGAGACTAGAAAAGAGAGTTGATATCATGTATCAAAACATTAAGCATGCATTCTTCCAGCCAATGGAGAAGGAGATGATTAATTTGCTTCATTTTCATTTGCATAACCATATCAAGGTGTGGGAACCAAGAAGACCAAGGATGTCGAGTTTTATGTGGAGGTAATGGATGTGGTCCAAACTTTAGGAGGGACAAGAAGGTTATCTTGTTTTTACTGCTGCTTCCTACTTTCACAGTGTTCTTGGATTGAAGGGTTTCATGATGTAATTCGACCCATTCCACTTTTTGTGCCTACTGTAACTTGTGGAATGGGTCCTCTAACTTGTAAAATAAATTCCTAACCTGTTTAGAATTTTGTGGAGTCAAGGTTGGGTGTTTGGGATGATGTTCTAGGGTTGTAGCAGGGTATTTTCATGATGAAAATGAGGGTTTCAAGTGGTGTTTTGACAAAATGTGGGAAGGAATGTCTATGTAATGTATTATTCACCATTTGTAGGGTTTGCTAAGTGTGTTTGGTGCTTTGTTTGGGTATGGCAGGTGTGGGAGATAGAAGTTTCATTAAAACCCCAAGTATTTTGCTTGAAATAGAGGGTTTGGTGTATTAGGGGTCTAGAGGTCTTGGACCTAGAAACAAATCATGGAATTGGAAGTTTTGACACATAACATACTGCTATTTGAGGATTTTGAGTGAAGATCTAGTGTTTAAAAGGTTGTCTCTTTGTAAATAGGGCTAATTTAGTAGCCTTTATGCAAGGTGGTCTATTGGATCTTAATGATGGTATAAAGAAACATGGTATGATCTCTATTTGTATTAGGGTCTATGTTAAAGCTTGAATGATGTTTGGTTGGCCATTGGATGACCACCTCTAAAAGATAAGCCCATTTAATGAGATTTGGAGACTATAAGTTAGGCAAGGGTTTATTGAAAACCCATACTCAAAACCTTCCCACAGCCAAACAAAGCCTAAAAAACCTTCAAAAAGGTTTGCATAAGCTTAAAAGTTCAAGAGATATCACTTCCCCCAAATATTTCTTCAAACCCTAGCAGTAAACCACCATTTTCCACTAAAAAATGCACCATTTGACATCTAGGGCATCACCTAAAAACCCTCTATTCGCCTCCCTTGTGCATAAAACTTTTCACACATGTTTTATAACCATAACTAAGCCTTTCTATTGAGTTATAGAAGCATATAGTGGGTGAAAGGCTTAATATGACATTTTAATGCACTCAAAACCCTTAAAATAGGGTATACAAATCGACCCTTAGTAATTGGCTTCTAAAATGCACAAAATCTTTTGAAATCCAACCAAACCAAAACTAAAACAGAGTTAAGTCTTCTTCCCACTGAATTCTATCAAAAAAAGAGCACAATCACCTTGTATGGAACCGTACAGTTCAATGAAACATCAAATCCTAAAGTGCAAAAGGGTAGCAATCTTTGACGGGGTATTAATCAGATACTATGGTGCTTAAAAAATATCATTCTGAACCTATGGGATCCTGTTGGGGCCATATACAATAACCTCTCTCAATTTTTGTTATCTTGGAGTGGTTTTCTCGTGGTTTCTAGTTTTCAATTGATGAAAAAAGTGTCAAATGCACGCAGTGGAAACTTGCAAAGTGGTGCAACTTTCATTCTGCAACTTGTGTGACCAAACAAACTATTCTAACATGTTTGAATAGGTATTTTTACGCTAGGGATGTTCCTCTTTTTCACCCAAACATGTGGAATTGCTCCGATCTACATTCAATCGGATCGATCCCTTAAGGGTCTAAAGTGCAAAATGGCTACAAACTTTAGCATGCTGCTACTCAGATACTGTGATTCTTAAAAACTTCTCATCTAATCCTATGGGATCATGTTGGGCCTCTCTATAATAACCTCTTTTAGTTTTTGATATCTTGGAGTGGTTTTCCTGTGGTGTCCAGTTTTCAATTGATGGAAAAAGTGTCAAATAAAAGTAGTGGAAAGTTGCAAAGTGGTGCAAATTTTGTTTTGCAACTCGTGTGACCAAATGAACTATTTCAATGCATCTGAATATGTATGTTTATGCTAGGAATGGTCCTCTTTTGCACCCAAACATGCGGAATCGCTCCGAGCTACGTTTAACCAGATCGATCCCTTAAGGGTCCAAAGTGCAAAATGGCTGCAAACTTCAACATGCTATTACTCAGATATCACGATGCTTATAAAATTATCATCTACTCCTATGGGATCAAATTGGGCCCCTCTACAATAACCTCTCTCAATTTTTGTTATCTCGAAGTGGTTTTTCTGTGGTGTCCAATTTTTAGTTGATGGAAAAAGTGTCAAATGAGAGCAATGGAAAGTTGCAAAGTGGTGCAACTTTCGTTCTGCAACTCGTGTGACCAAAAAAACTATTCCAATGCATCCAAATAGGTATGTTTACGCTAGGCATGGTCCTCTTTTGCACCCAAACAAATGGAATCGCTCCGAGCTATGTTCAACCAGATCGATCCCTTAAGGGTTCAAAGTGCAAAATGGCTACAAACTTCAGCATGTTGTTACTCGGATACCGTAACGATTAGAAACTTATCGTCTAATCCTATGAGATCATGTTGGGCCCCTCTACAATAAATTCTCTTAGTTTTTGTTATCTCAGATTGGTTTTCCTGTGGTGTCCAGTTTTTAGTTGATGGAAAAAGTGTCAAATGCGAGTAGTGGAAAGTTGCAAAGTGGTGCAACTTTCGTTCTGCAATTCTTGTGACCAAATAAACTGTTCCAAATTTTTTGAATAGGTATGTTTATGCTAGGCATGGTCCTCTTTCACACCCCAACATGCGGAATTGCTCTGAGCTATATTCAACTAGATCGATTCCTTAAGGGTCCAAAGTGTAAAATGGTTGCAAACTTCAGTATGTTGTTACTCAGATGCTGTGACATTTAGAAACTTATCATCTAATCCTATGGGATCATGTTGGGCCCCTCTACAATAACCTCTCTTGGTTTTTGTTATCTCGGAGTGGTTTACCCGTGGTGTCCAGTTTTTAGTTGATGGAAAAAGTGTCAAATGTAAGTAGTGGAAAGTTGCAAAGTGGTGCAACTTTCGTTTTGCAACTCGTGTGACCAAATGAACTGTTCCAACATATCTGAATAGGTATGTTTACACTAGGCATGGTCCTCTTTCACACCCAAACACGTGGAATCGCTTCGAGCTACGTTCAACCAGATCGATTCCTCAAGGGTCCAAAGTGCAAAATGGCTGCAAACTTCAACATGTTGTTACTTAGATACCGTGATGCTTAGAAACTTCTTGTCTGATTATATGAGATCATTTTGGGACCCTCTACAATAACCTCTCTCGGTTTTATTTATCTTAGAGTGGTTTTATTGTGGTGTCCAGTTTTTAGTTGATGGAAAAAATATCAAATGAAAGCAGTGGAAAGTTGCAAAGTGGTGCAACTTTCATTTTGCAACTTGTGTGACTAAAAAAACTGTTCCAACACATCCAAATAGGTATTTTTATGCTAGGAATGGTCCTCTTTTGCACCCAAACACGCAGAATTGCTCCAAGCTACGTTCAACCGGATCGATTCCTTAAGGGTCCAAAGTGCAAAATGGCTACAAACTTCAGCATGTTGTTACTCAGGTACTGTGATGCTTAGAAACTTCTTGTATGATCCTATGGAATCATGTTGGGCCTCTCTACAATAAAATTTCTCAGTTTTTGTTATCTTGGAGTGGTTTTCTTGTGGTGTCCAGTTTTTAGTTGATGGAAAAAGTGTCAAATGGAAGCAGTGGAAAGTTGCAAAGTGGTGCAATTTTCATTTTGTAACTCGTGTGACCAAACGAATTGTTCCAACGCATCCGAGTAGGTATGTTTACACTAGGCATGGTCATTTTTCTCACCCAAACACGCGGAATCGCTCTAAGCTAGGTTCAACCGACTTGATCCTTTAAGGGTCCAAAGTGCAAAATAACTGCAAACTTTAACATTCTATTACTTAGATATCGTGATGCTTAGAAACTTCTCATCTAATCCTATGGGATCATGTTGGGACTATTTACAATAACCTCTTTCGGTTTTTGTTATCTCAGAGTGGTTTTCCTATGGTGTCCAGTTTTCAGTTGATGGAAAAAGTGTCAAATGCAAGTAGTGGAAAGTTGCAAAGTGGTGCAACTTTCATTATGCAACTCCTGTGACCAAACAAACTGTTCCAGCATGTCCGAATAGGTATGTTTATGCTAGGCATGGTCCTCTTTCGTACCCAAACACATGGAATCGCTCTGAGCTATGTTCAATTGGATCAATTCCTTAAGGGTTCGAGTGTAATATGTTGAAATAGGCCATTCCACCTATTGTTCAGGCCGTGTCTCAGTGATATGGGTTGGTGTAAGTAGGATAGGGAGTAGGAATAAGAAAATAGCATTGGTAAAGGCGTTGGAAGAGATTACTAACATTGCCCCTATTCAAAATTCAAAATTGAGGCCCCTTAAAAGCAAGGTTAGAAGAGGTGAAAAAAATAAATTGCTTGAAAATAAGTTAGAATAGGTTGGAAATAGGGTGAGGTTGTGGAGTTTGATGTGTTCAAAAGGTCTGAAAGAATAGGGGAGGTCAAAAGTATGTTATGACATGATGCCCTAGTTGGGAAAACATGGGTTTTGAATGAAAAAGAGATGTTTGAGGTAGTAAAAGTGGGTAAAGTGAAGAGGCAACATAATTTGGTGGTCAATTAAGTTTGTACAAGAAGAATGAAGAGTGTTGGAATAGGTTTTGAGGTTCGGGTTCAGGTTCGGGGGTTTGGTTCGCCGGTTAGGCCAAATTTTTTTGGAGGGGGGTTCGGTTCGTTTTGGGTTCGTTGGTACAAAAATCATATAAAAACAGAATATAAATATATATGTAGCCTAGAAGCATGCATTAGGATTACAATATCACATAACATCATATAAACAACAAAACCACCATAAACTTGAATGTCATTTAAAACATGCATGATAAATATTCATCTTTGAAACTTGAATTGTGGTAGCTTGATATACAGAGTCTATTGATGCTAGGGTTCAATTTGTATGATTTTGAAAACATAAGCCAACTGAGTAGAGTTATTCACGTTCTTCATAAATCATAAGAATTTGTTTAGTACACTAGCCATTTTGATGTCTTCTTGCAGTCTCAAACATTATTTTGTATCATTGTTACATTGGTCTTGAGATTGGTAGCTTAATATAGCTCCACAATACAAAATCTGGTTTACTTGTGCAGTGTAACAATGGCATAGGCAGATTTTTCTTTCAAAGAACCAAAGGGTGAGTGCACAATTGAAGTGTATAAACACATATCTTTTTGTAATATCAAGGATACTTTTTGAAACTTCCATGCATTGCTAATCTAAAAGGAAAAGTCTTATACATATCCTTTACTTAATTGAGTTGTTCCAATCAAAGGATTAAATATATTGGAATATTTTTATCAATCATTTCATAGAATACCAATTGAAAACGTGTTTTTTTCTTTTAGATAAAGTTGTTTACCATCAATCAATTAATTTATTCAAGACAAACCATGAAGGACAACAATGATCAATGCTATGGCTAACCAATTAATAAGTATACACGTGAATAAGTCAAGCATGTACATGTGAATAAGGGAAGCACAAGTAGTCACAAACACATATGCCTTGAATTATACACACATATACACAGTATACACAACTTAAGACAAAGTATATGCATGAATACAAGGTATACACATGAAAATGCGTAAGTTGCAAAGTATACATTTGAACACACGTAAGTCACAAAGTATAAATGTACATTGTAAAGTAAACACTTCAATACATGTGACTCATATCTATTGAACCATGAATTTATAACATGCAAATATGGACACCATTGATAAAAAATATTTGTATTAACCAAATAGCCATGTACACATACATCAATATATGTTGATATAAGTATAAAATATAGGTATAAAATAGCCATATAGGCTTACGAGAATGCCATATAGGCATACAATGCCAAATATATCCAATACAAAATATGTACAAAACTGCCATGTAGGCATACAACAAAGGGCTCTAGAATCAAAAGTCATTGCTCTCTAGGCTCTTGAAATAAACTCTTTCCCTTTGCTGGTCGATCAGATGGCGATAGGTCTATCACTCATTTCTACTACACTTGAGGAGTGCTCCTGCTACTCCTCCTACTACTGTTAAGTTCTTGGTGAAGTTTTAACTATTACAATAAGAAGTAAAGACATTAATATATAGAAATTACATTATAAAAAATGATATATTTAAAAAAAATCACTTACGACCATCTCATGATCACTCTCCTCGAGGGAAATATTCACACACTGATGTTGAGGCATTCTCAAGCCTTGTATAAACCATCCAAATAGAAATTAGACTATGAATCAATAATTTGGTTTGATTTTTCACTCGAACTAACATCTATAACAACAAATGTAAATTGAAATTTAGTAATTTGTCTCATACCTCCCCTTTCAGAGCCATCAAGGATTGTATAGCAGATGAAACACCGATATCCATTTCCCTCGTAACATTTGGAGGTGTTTCCACAACCAACATCTGAAAATAAAACAAAAAAATATTTAATCACAAAAAAGTTACAATATCGATGGACATGTCATGAATTATAGTGTATGAGATCTAATGAACAAAATTTTGAGTACTTATTAACTATATATTTCTGATTATCATGCTTACTATTTTCCCTATCCATATCTTGTTCGAAAGGATGTGTTTTTGGGCTTTTACCCATAGCAGCAAGCCGTTGAATCGTTTGATTAAATGCTTTCATAGACATGTTATACGATAATTGCGGTGGCCTAGAGAAGGCAATGAATTGTTTGAAAAAATGCCTCAAAAGAAATGGGGTCTTGTGGTGATGGAATGCCATTACAAACAAATGCACATCATGACATTCCATCACCATAAGAACGCATTTATTTTAGGCATTTTTTCAAAAATTTCATTGCCTTCTCTATGACCAGTATTATTGCTTACTATTATGCTTTGATAGATATTTTTCCAAGCATCCATAGTTTGTTGGAAAGCACCTATTTTAGGCTTTTAGCCATAACAACAATGAGGCACAAGTAGTTTGATAATGAAGAACCCTTTCTAAGGTATAATGAGTGTCTCCTCTAAAAAAGGAAGAAACTACTTGACTAAGCCAAATGAAGAGACAAATGCTAATGTATATGTGTAGGGGGTGAAAACTAGGATTGTAGATATTTCTATTTAGAATATATTATATTTAGTTTTGTGATACTTTTCCACTTGGATTAGCATAAGGTAGAGTTTAATTGCTCAGTTGTATCAATTTACTAGCACAAGTGAATTGAGATGGTTCAAATGCAAGCCTATTCCCCATAAAATTTATTTGCTAGAAAACTTATGTAACCAATTTTCTTATGCGACCAATTTTATTGGTTTCTTTTGTATTGAGTTCAAAGGATTAGATTGTTATATTAATATGCTTTTATAGATATTTTTACAAGCATCCATAGTTTGTTGGAAAGCACCTATTTTAGGCTTTTAGCCATAGCAGCAAGGAAGCATGAGTAGTCTGATAAAATGCTTTGGTGCACATGTATGAAAAATGTGGTATCATAGAAAAGGTGGTGAGCATTTTGAAGAAATTCCTCGAAGAAATGTGGTCTCATGGTGATGGAATGGAATTCCATCACCATGAGACCGCATTTCTTCGAGGAATTTTTTGAAACTACTAACTACCTTGTCTATGCTATTGCTTACTATTATGGATTCATAGATTTTTTCCAAGCATCCATACTTTTTCGTGCACGTGCACTTTTGCAAGCACATGCCTCCATGTGAAGAAATTGCATCATTGCTTATGTTGACTTTCTAAACAACTATATTGTAGTTGAAATGTTGTCATCTATCAACATCTAGTTATTAGTTATGGAATGTGAAGTAATGCTTTGAGTTTGAATGATGTGCAATGCAACGTAACCAACGATATGAATATAAACTACACAAATATGTTAAGTATAATTCATTAGTTAAAATATTTATTCTATTACCTACATGAAAGTTTGAGTAAATCCACTGGCACTGGGAGGTGTTCCCTTGAAACCTCCAATGTTACCCTGTTCAACATCCAAAATCACATATTAAAATACCATTCATAAAACAATGCTATTAACATGTAATAAATTTATAATTGTTTACTACTTACATACCCTTCCAATAGGTGTATTGTAGAAATAAGTAGGTGGAGGGATGGTGTATCCAGTCTCAACACTGTGACCTTGCAATTTTATTAAAATCATAAAACTAAATTAGTTAATCTTGCACTTCAAAATTGAAATTTAATAAATTAAATTCAATGAACATGTTAGCTTTTACCCGAGTATCAATTCCATACATATCATGCAAAATGTCAGCTGCCCTCTCCATCTCCATAGTTTCATAAGGATCCTCCACAACAGCCTCCTGAGTGTCGGTGGGGTCATATGAACAAGTCACCCCACAAGTTTTACACACATGGATTCAAAGGCCACCACTCGAAGACTCCCTTGGATGGCGCTGTAGAATAGGGCTAGTATGATGGATGACACTCTAGGTCAAAGTGTTGATCGCCTACAATGTCTCTACATCCACACTCTCCTTCACGACTGCAGGCATAACAACGTGCTCATGAGGTGGCCTAGCGAGAGCTCGTCTCCCTTGCCGCGTAGGATCCGGCTGTGCATCGGGTCTATCCTGAGCCGACCCCCCACCTCTCCCCTGGAAGTCCCTCATATCAAAATAATTTGGTATTTTGTTCAATATGAACTCATTGTATAGTTTCCTAAAAAAATATTGGGGGACTTCACAATTGTTGCACAGTTGGTCATCAAAGACCATGTACCACCTATCATAAAAATGGTTCCTAATCTCTTGGTGGTGGCACCAATGAATAGGAAACCTCTTCGCATTGAGGCTAAGATTTTGATTTGTGCGTGGGTCAGTGAATAATGAGCACAAATCACCTTTTGTAATTTTTAAATCTTTACTTGTTTATATGATAGTTTATCTACGTAATATGCCCTAGCTGCTTGCCTCCTCTCTTGCCATCCAGTTATTTGTTTGCTAATTGAATCTACATTTTTTAACATATCTTTGAATGAATTTGTGAGGGTCTTTCTTTTTGTGGTTGAACCATTTGGATCATTCAACCTACTAATAAAATCCTCAATCTATGTTTTGTTGTTCTCAATCTCACTCATTAAATTTTGTTGAGTGCCAGGAGGGTGTTGAGGGATTGGTGGAGGAGGTTGTTGTTGAGGTTGATTTTCTTGTTGAGGATTTGGTTTCTCTTCTTCTTGAGGATTTTGTGGGTTTGCGGGTTCATTTGCATCTCCTACAAATTCAAAAATTTATATATCAAATTTAACCTAAAACTAACAAAATCAACCTAAAACTAAGAAATTCAAAACAAAAAACAAACAATACTTACCTCTCCCACCTCTTCATCGTCGTGGCACCATCCTTGCAAAGAAATAGAAGCTCTTGTTGAAGATTTGTGCCCAATACCTCCTCCTAGAATGTGAGCGTGAAAGTTGGGGGTTTTGGCCACGAGCAGAAGAAGGAAATAGTCGAAGTGAAAATGAAGACTTTCACTTTTTTTTTGCTTTTAACATGCTATAACATGAGTGTGTTATAACACGCTCGCGTTATAGCATTCTGAAACCTTTTTTTATAAAGTGGCCACGAAATTGCTACCCAACTTCATGCACCCGCCCTAAGGTCAAGTCATTTACTCAAATCAATTGATATTACAACCTCAAGAATTTATCATCCTTCCATTAACTATTTATGGTATTAGAGTAATTCACATTACAAGCATTATCACATGATATCTATGTGTGTGTGTGCATGTGCATGTGTGTGTTCATCCTCATACTCATCATAATGTCAAACAATTGAATGTATCATTAGGCCCAATCATAACTTAATAATATATGATTTTTAGAAATATGCTTTACACTTTGCCCAAAGTATCATATGATAGGACCCATTCTCCCTCTAGGATGTGTTTTGTTTCACATGAGAGACTAGAAGGGTGTTCTTCTAGGCCACTTATGTAGATTATACAATTATACTTTTTATATATGTGTGGGTGTGTGTGAGTATGGTTCTTTATTTTTTCATGTTATGATGGTAAAAATATGAAGTATGTATACAAAAGATAAAGAAATCAATAAGAGTAGTATAACACCTATAAATCAAATGGTAAGTAATTAATTGTAAAGATTGAATAACCAAAAACCCTGAAATATGATAACAATTGCTCAATTACAAAATCAATGATTCATAAATAATAATAATATCTAGTTGCATCACAATAATAACAAAATTTATACATACACATAGCATACCTCTACAACTTAAGGTAATTACTAGTCATAGCATACAATAATATGCATTATGATGAATGAATTATAATTAAGGTACTACTTTAATGATGAATGTTCACCTATTATGTTGATCATACCCTAATTTATTTCAACTATATTGCAAACACTTTAACAAGTGCCATTGAGTGTGTAGGTAACACCATGGCCAGTGGAGATTTTTAAGGTCACTTGGAAACCCTTAATGTGAATGACCAATCAAGCCTTACCCTAGCATATATGGAGAAGCTAAGGTCTTCAATGTTGTTCTCATTATTCATCTTTCGAGCAATAGCACGATGCCTATGCCTATGCTCTCTAGCATTACAGTTTCTTCATGTTGTGTAATTTGTCTCATGATATGATATTTATTTTATAACATGGAAATTGTATTTTCATTTGTGAAATATTTTTTATTTGGTGTGTGGAACTTATGTTGATATGTTGTCCAAAGGTGTGAGTGGATGGGAAGAAAGGGTATGGAGTAAGTGCAAGAAGATGGGGGGCCAAAAAGGGGTCTTATGTGGCCACTTTTTTTCTAAAATCAAGAAATACTGACCTTGGATGAGAAATTGAGCATAGTTGCACTCAAAATTTTAAGATGCAACAAAAACAATATTTGTAGTTCTCCAAGTCTAATTTCTAAACTACTATTTTTTTTTGAAAATGGTATAGATTAAGGGGTTCAAAAAAGAGAGCCACAAAAATTGGTTATGTTTTTGTCAAAAAACATAACATAGTGTGTTTTGTGGCTCCCTCAAAAGGTTAACCTTTTTTTGGTATTTTTAGAATTGTTTCGGTGAGAAATTTGCTAACAACATGTAGTTTATGTTCGATTTTTCTAATAATTTTTTAATGAATATTTTATTTTTTACTAATTTTCAAAGTGGAAACATCCTGAAAAACAAAATTTTGGTCTTGCTATCCTTATAAATTTTTAAAACTAATTGAAAATCATTTTTTTAATATGTGTAGAATGGAGTCTAGTTTATAAAAATGTAATTTATTTGGAATTTCAATGAGCAGTTAATTTATAAAGAAAAAAATACCAAACACTGGTTTTTTCCAAAAAATGGACACACAAAAATAAATAAATAAAGATGAAAGGCTTAACATTGTCAAAATGTGAAAAAAATTACATCGTTAAATAGCTAAGAGAAAGCTTAACATTACCTAGGTGTTCGATTTGTTCGAACTTGAAACACTTGCAAACATGATAGTTAGCACGAACGAGATTATGTGAAATCTTGTAGAATATGCAAAAACACATCTTTGGACATTGGGAAGGCACTCCAAGCCTTTGGGTTGGAAATACAAAGCAAATCCCAAGCCTAAGGCTTGGGGATTCCCACAACAACATATAACATGAGCGCGTACAAATGCACTCATGTTATGTTTTGCTTTGCATTTTTTTTATTTTCTTGCAAAAGTTTGTTGCATATTTGTCAAGATTGACATAACAAGAGCATGTTATACTGCGCTCGCATTATGTCTTGCTTGGAATGTTTTATGTTCAAGTTTGTTAAGTATAGTTTTTAGGGTTGAGGGTTGATTTTTTTGGGTTTAGGGTTTAAGGTATAGTGTTGAGGGTTGAGGGATTAGGGATTAAGTAATAGGTAGGGGGTAGAGGGTAGAGGGTTATAGTTGAGGGATAATATTTAGCTTGTTGAGTATATAAGATTGTGTAAGGTATAGGGATTAGGGTTTAGGATATTGGGTTTAGGGTTTATGATATAGATTGAGGGTATATAAGGCATAGGGTGACTTGGGTTGAGAGTGTATGGTTTAGGTTTTAAGTATAGGGTTGAGGCACAATTTTTAGGGTTTAGGGTATAAGGGTGAGGTTATAGGGTATAGGGATGAGGGTTTGTGGGTGTAGGTTTTAGGGTTTAAGGTATAGGGTTGAGAATTGAGGGATTAGGCATTAAGTATATGGTTGAGGGTAGTGGGTAGTGGGTTGAGAGTTTACAGTTGAGGGATAATGTTCAAGGTTGAGTGTCTAAGATATAGGGTTTAGGGTTTAGGGCATAAGTATAGGGTTGAGGGTATAGGGTATAGGGTAGAGGTTTGAAGGTTGAGGGATAATGTTCAAGGTTGAGTGTCCAAGGTTAAGTGTATAGGGTATAGGGTTTATGATTTGAGGGATTAAGGGTTTAAGGGTTGAGGGTTTAAGGGTCGAGGGATTAGGGTTTAAGGTACAGTGTTGAGGGTAGAGGATTTAGAATTTAAGGTTTAAGGGTTGAGGGTTGAGGCTTTAGGGATAGGGTTTAGGGTTGAGGGTTTAAGGGTTGAAGGTTTAAGGATTTAAGGTTAAAGGGTCAAAGGCTTAGGGTTTAAGGGTTGAGGAATTAAGGGATTATGGTTTAAGGGTTGAGGAGTAAGGGTTTAATGGTTGAGGGTTTAAGGGTTGAGGATTGAAGGATTAGTGTTGAGGGTTGAGGGTTGAGGGTTGTGGGTTGTTCGTATTTAAGGTATAGGGTTGAGGGATTAGGGTAGAGGGTTGAGAGTTTACAGTTGAGGGATAATGTTCAAGGTTGAGTGTCTAAGATATAGGGTTCAAGGTTCAAGGTTGAGGTTATAAGGAATATGGATGAGGGTTAAGGGTTGAGGGACAATGTTTAAGGTTGAGTGCCCAAGGTTAAGTGTATAGGGTATAGGGTTTAAGGGTTTAATGTTTAAGGGTTTAAGGGTATCTAGGGGTTGAGAGTTTAGGGTTTAATGATTTAATGTTTGAGGGATTAAGGGTTTAAGGGTTGAGGGATTAGTGTTTAAGGTATAGTGTTGAGGGTAGAGGGTTTAGGGTTTAAGATTTAAGGGTTGAGGGTTGAGGCTTTAGGGATAGGTCTAGGTTGAGGGTTAAGGGACTAGGGTTTAAGGTATAGTGTCGAGGGTTGAGGGTTTAGGATTTAAGGCTTAAGGGTTGAGGGTTGAGTCTTTAGGGATAGGGTTTATGATTTAGGGTTAAGCGAGAGACCTAGAT
>VDFB02109042.1:26675102-26738447 GCA_007258455.2 Sequoia sempervirens
TTTATAAGCAAACTAGTCCTTAAACTTGAAATATCAGGATTTTTTTGTTTTTTAATAACTTTTTTTGTAAAAAAAATTATATGGCATCAATCTTCAGACAATTCTATACACAATGAAAAAAAAATTCAAAAAATATTTAGTTTAGGTCCAATTATGTTGTCCGTACACGTTGATTTTTAAAAACAACAATTAAGGCCAATAAAAATTCAATAAAAAAAATATATTAAAAAAAAAATTCCTCATCAATCTTCATGTTGTTAGCTCTCTTTCCCCAAAAGTAATTAGCAAAATAATTTTAATTGGGTCAAAAAGTGGTGTTCGTACACGTGCATGGTATGGTAAAAACACAAGGACTTTTAAAAAGTGGTTTTTATACATCCCTATCAAAATTTAATCTCTATCATCTAGGTATTTGAATAAATTACATATTTGGAAACTAGATTCAAAATGTTAAATTTCATTTTACTGGCTTTTTTTAAGATTCATTGTGAAAGTGCCTCAAATTTTTAGTTCAAGTGTGACAAATTCTGAAAAACAATAAAAACACTTCCACTTTTTGAGCTTTTTGTGGACCCAACTTCTTGCATTATCCCCAGGACCAAGCACATAGATGTACAATATCATTTTGTTCGATATATGGTCGAAGAGGACAAGGTGAAATTGGTTAAGGTAGAGACTTTGATGAATGTTGTTGATTCTTTAACTAAGCTTGTGAGCACATATAAGTTTAGATGGTTTTCAAAGACTATGGGCCTTTCGGCCCCTAGCAATTAAGAGACAATGTTTACTCTCTCTTGTTGCTCTTGCAAGGTGTTCAACAAGTGGGAGATTTGTTGGGAAAATGTGTCTCAACCTTGTAATCATATAAAGGCTATTGTTGATATATATATATATATTTCCTAATTACACCGATAAGTGTAATATACAATGGTAGCAAGGGGAGGAGTGGGATGCGTGTAAAGAATTTTTTGTTAACTTTTTCATAAAATTCCTAATGGCCGACATACATTAAATAAATGATACATTGTAAATCTAGATTGTTAATTATTAGGTTTTAGATCTAATGGTGGATATTTTGTTGGCCTATCTTGCCCTAGAAAGCAACCCTATTTTATGATGGTGTTGTACTATGATTGTAGATGGTAATGTATTCAAAGAGTTTGATAGCAGTCATGTTGTCTCTGAATCTCTAGTTGGTGATGCTCATGTGAGAAGCTTGCTCTGCAAGTATATTGTAATATTTTTGATTTCTCAATAATATATTTGGTGGCTTTTAGAGTGTGCCCTATTTTTTTTTTGAAAGGGTTTTCCCCACTTAAATCACTGTGTTGTGGTATGCAATGTACATAATTATTTTTGTTTAAGTTTTGTAACTATTCAGAATCTATAAAATTTGCATTATTCTCCTCTCAAGATTAGTGTAGGAAGTTGTTTTAGCTACCTTAAGCTTCCTTCTAAAATAACTCACTACAACATACTAAAATTTGATTTACCTAGATACCAGTACTAAGTACACATGTATTTGCTGATAGATTTCCTTTCATGTAAATATAATCCAAAATATGGTGATGTTCAAGAGGATATTATAAAGTATTACAAGAAACTAGAAATATTCATATGTTTGTATATATTAATGTAATCTTGGAACTGATAATGGTGGCTATACAAGAAGACGTGTACAAATCAACAATGTTTATTAAGAAATTGACTCTTAGTTTGTGTTAGTGGGTATATATACATGGTGATTATCTATGTTGAGACATCATGTTAGTGATATATGTAGCATGTTGAGATTGTGGTATGATAAAAACATAGTTGTGTGATTCTTGGTTATCCATAGGCCGGTTGGACAATTAGATAATTTCTATATTCCATGATGATGCCATAGTATCTTCTCATGTGAAGGTGCTAAGGTTAGAAAAATAAAATACTAAGGTTGAATAGATAGAAGATTGGCCATTATATGGTTGATTGTAGAAGAAGGGAGATGTGTTTTATATTGAATCTTTTGATTCTAAATAATATAATGATGACTGTATTTATAATATTTTCCCATGTAAACATTGGTGTCTCATGTAATATTTTGTTTCATACTATTTAATTTATTTATATTAATGTTGTTAAATATATTAGCTAATATGATTTACTTTTTTTTATTGCATAATCTTAAGGGTTTTTATTCTAGCCTAGCAATCATATACAATAGGCATAATATTTGGTACTAAAAAATTTTGTGTGTTGGGTAGTAATCATGTCAACTGTTTGAAAAACAAACTCTAATGCACGTGTATTGGTGAACCCCAAGAAATTTAATTTTTTGTCATTCAAGTATAATTGGTCACAAAAAAAATTAAGATTTTTTGAAATGACAATGTGGTATTGAATCTATGGATAGCACATCAAAGTCTAGGATTAAATGGTTTAACAATAAGAACTTTAAACTATGGAAGTTGAAAATGGAAGTTTCTTGGTGGAGAAATATTTAGTGGGTTGCATTATTTTCTTTGGATAAACCCATGAGCATGTTTGATGAGGACTGGGTAAAATTGGAAATTAAGAGGCTAGGAACACTATTCAATTATGTATTTTATATTTTATGCTTATGAACGTATCTAAAGAATAGGTTTCTTACTTGTTATGGAATACTATATGTGCAATTGTATGTGTTTTTAAAAACATGTATGCATTTTTTAAAATTTAAAATTCCCAACCCATATGCTACCTCAGGTTTAGGTTCGGGAAAGACTTGGCAACCTGATCCTTAGCCTTTGACCTATAATTTAAAAACTAAGGCAGATTGAAGAAGAATGTCCAACTTTAGCAATATGGCTGATGGACTTTTTTTTTCTGAATCAATCTATAAAATTAAAAATCATTAGAGAACACGATGTCTAGTTTCCAAATATATAATTTCTATTAAGATTGGATTATATTTGTTATTTTTAATTAATTTATAAGCAAACTAGTCCTTAAACTTGAAATATTAGGATTTTTTTGTTTTTTAATAACTTTTTTTGTAAAAAAAATTATATGGCATCAATCTTCAGACAATTCTATACACAATGAAAAAAAAATTCAAAAAATATTTAGTTTAGGTCCAATTATGTTGTCCGTACACGTTGATTTTTAAAAACAACAATTAAGGCCAATAAAAATTCAATAAAAAAAATATATTAAAAAAAAAATTCCTCATCAATCTTCATGTTGTTAGCTCTCTTTCCCCAAAAGTAATTAGCAAAATAATTTTAATTGGGTCAAAAAGTGGTGTTCGTACACGTGCATGGTATGGTAAAAACACAAGGACTTTAAAAAAGTGGTTTTTATACATCCCTATCAAAATTTAATCTCTATCATCTAGGTATTTGAATAAATTACATATTTGGAAACTAGATTCAAAATGTTAAATTTCATTTTACTGGCTTTTTTTAAGATTCATTGTGAAAGTGCCTCAAATTTTTAGTTCAAGTGTGACAAATTCTGAAAAACAATAAAAACACTTCCACTTTTTGAGTTTTTTGTGGACCCAACTTCTTGCATTAGCCCCAGGACCAAGCACATTGATGTACAATATCATTTTGTTTGATATATGGTCGAAGAGGACAAGGTGAAATTGGTTAAGGTAGAGACTTTGATGAATGTTGTTGATTCTTTAACTAAGCCTGTGAGCACATATAAGTTTAGATGGTTTTCAAAGACTATGGGCCTTTCGGCCCCTAGCAATTAAAAGACAATGTTTACTCTCTCTTGTTGCTCTTGCAAGGTGTTCAACAAGTGGGAGATTTGTTGGGAAAATGTGTCTCAACCTTGTAATCATATAAAGGCTATTGTTGATATATATATATATATATATATTTCCTAATTACACCGATAAGTGTAATATACAATGGTAGCAAGGGGAGGAGTGGGATGCGTGTAAAGATTTTTTTGTTAACTTTTTCATAAAATTCCTAATGGCCGACATACATTAAATAAATGATACATTGTAAATCTAGACTGTTAATTATTAGGTTTTAGATCTAATGGTGGATATTTTGTTGGCCTATCTTGCCCTAGAAAGCAACCCTATTTTATGATGGTGTTGTACTATGATTGTAGATGGTAATGTATTCAAAGAGTTTGATAGCAGTCATGTTGTCTCTGAATCTCTAGTTGGTGATGCTCATGTGAGAAGCTTGCTCTGCAAGTATATTATAATATTTTTGATTTCTCAATAATATATTTGGTGGCTTTTGGAGTGTGCCCAATTTTTCTTTCGAAAGGGTTTTCCCCACGTAAATCACTGTGTTGTGGTATGCATAATATTTATGTTTATTTTTGTTTAAGTTTTTGTAACTATTAAAGATCTATAAAATTTTGCATTATTCTCCTCTCAAGATTAGTGTAGGAGGTTGTTTCGCTACCTTAGCTTCCTTACAAATAATTCACTACAACATACTAAATTTAGTTTTACTAGATACATGAATACTAATGCACATGTATTTGTGATAGATTTTAACTTCATGTAATGTAATCCAACAATATGGTGATGTTCAAGAGGATATTATAAAGTATTACAAGAAACTAGAAATATTCATATGTTTGTATATATTAATGTAATCTTGGAACTGATAATGGTGGCTATACAAAAAGACGTGTACAAATCAACAATGTTTATTAAGAAATTGACTCTTAGTTTGTGTTAGTGGGTATATATACATGGTGATTGTCTATGTTGAGACATCATGTTAGTGATATATGTAGCATGTTGAGATTGTGGTATGATAAAAATATAGTTGTGTGATTCTTGGTTATCCGTAGGCCAGTTGGACAATTAGACAATTTATGTATTCCATGATGATGCCATAGTATCTTCTCATGTGAAGGTGCTAAGGTTAAAAATAAAATACTAAGGTTGAGTAGATAGAAGATTGGCCATTATATGGTTGATTGTAGAAGAAGGGTATGATGCAATACTATAGATAGAGACTCTATAAGATGTGTTTTATATTGAATCTTTTGATTCTAAATAATATAATGATGACTGCATTTATAAGATTTTCCCATGTAAATATTGGTGTCTCATGTAATATTTTGTTTCATACTATTTCATTTATTTATATTAATGTTGTTAAATATATTAGCTAATATGATTTACGTTTTTTTATTGCATAATCTTAAGGGTTTTTATTCTAGTCTAGCAATCATATACAATAGGCATAATATTTGGTACTAAAAAAAATTGTGTTGGGTAGTAATCATGTCAACTGTTTGAAGAAAAAACTCTAATGTGTGTATTGGTGAACCCCAAGAAATTTAATTTTTTGTCATTCAAGCATAATTGGTCACAAAAAAAATTAAGATTTTTTGAAATGACAATGTGGTATTGAATTTATGGATAGCACATCAAAGTCTAGGATTAAATGGTTTAACAATAAGAACTTTAAACTATGGAAGTTGAAAATGGAAGTTTCTTGGTGGAGAAATATTAGTGGGTTGCATTATTTTCTTTGGATAAACCCATGAGCATGTTTGATGAGGACTGGGTAAAATTGGAAATTAAGAGGCTAGGAACACTATTCAATTATGCATTTTATATTTTATGCTTATGAACGTATCTAAAGAATAGGTTTCTTACTTGTTATGGAATACTATATGTGCATTGTATCAATCCAAGAGTCAAGTTAATAAACTTATCTTGAATTTTTTGTATTGTTTGAAAATGAGAGGAGGGGACTCAATAATTGATCACTTAAATAATTTTAATATGATACCTAGTCAACTTTGTCAAAAAAATTCTAAATAGAAGAAGAGGATAAATGCATTTTATTACTTTGTTCTTTACTTGAGTCATAGGAAAACTTGATAATGCCCATTCTAGTATTAATGTTGTTCCATTGAAACTAAAGAATGTCATGGGCATTTATTTAATTGAATAGATGAAAAATAATTCCATGGATGAGGCTTCCATTAATGTCATAGTTGTTAGAGGAAGGTCTAAGGATAAAAAGGGGTAAGAAAAGGAATGAGGATAAGAAATCCAAGGAAAAGGGTGAGTCAAAGTCTCCAAGTAAACCAAAAGTAAAATATTGGAGTTGTGGGAAAAATGCCACATAAAGAAGGATTCTAAATTCAAGAAGAAGGACAATTCTTCTAATAGATCCTTAGATAAGAATGAATATAGCAGTGATGCTTTCAATTCTATTAATGTCATTGGTGATTAATCCTAGTTAATTGACTTAGGTGTATCTTAGAATATGACTCCACATATAGAGTGGTATTCTAAATACACATAAATTATAGTGAAGGTCAAGTTTTTCTTGATGAGAACATCTTGTTGAAGATAGTTGGTCAAGGAAAGGTAAAAGTAGCCTTCATAGATGGAAGAGTGAAAACACTTTGATGTGAAAATCTACATATTATAAATCTAGCTATAAGTCTTATGTATGTGTCCAAGGTGGCTGACTTAAGGATACATGTTACTTTTGATGGTAAAGGTGACAAGTTTCTAAGAGGCAACTTAGTGTAAGGAAGCTAAGGTAGGGGAACAACTTCCTACACTAATCTTGAGAGGAGAATAATGCAAAACTTTTACAGGTCTTTAATAGTTATAGAAACGTAAACATAAATAGACACAAATGTCATGCATACCACAACATAGTGATTTACGTGGGGAAAACCCTTTTGGGAGAAAAACCCCACACTCCAAAAACCACCCAATCTATTATTTAAAAATCACAAAGATTACATTATACTTGTAGAGCAAGCTTCTCACAGGAGTATCACTACTCAGAGATCCAAAGGAAACACAACCACTATCAGAATCTCTAAATATATCGCAATACACAACATAATACAACACCCTCATAAAATAGGGAACTGCCTTCTAGGGCAAGTCAAGTTAATAAAATATCGACAATTAGATATGAGACATAATGATGAATGGTCTAGATTTACAATAATAAAATATAAATAAAATTTTCCTTTTGGGGGTGTTGCCCCTGAGCCCCCACCAGAGCGTGTTGCCCCTAGACCCTAGCTGAGGGGATGATCACCCCAAACCCCTCATGGGCACACCCCCCATCATTGTCAGATGAACAGTACCTTATGTAATTGCAAGGTCGAGACACATTTTCTCAAAACTTAGTGCTCATTAAGGAAGTGCATCATGGTACTCTACATAGGTTGGATGCACTAATATTATTTAGGGGTAGTAATATAACCATATTTAAATTAGTTTTATTGGGGCATATTAGGATGATTCATATGAGTGAAAAATATCTAAAAATCTTAGTGAGAAAACATATGGTTGATTGAATTGTTGATCATTTTATTGAATTAGACATTTGTGAACATTGTGCATTGGTAAAATAGAATAAAGTGTGGCTTTTCTCTATAAGTACAGGGGCATAAATTTTTTTAGATGTTATACACAATATTTTTTTTGGTGTAGTGGATTGAATCCTAATGTAGGAGCATCACTTTAGTGTTGTGTTTGTGCTCATTTTGATGTTAGGAGTCTTATTTGTGTTAGTTTAGGTCTTAGGGGATCCATTGGGGTTATGTCCAATGGTTTAGGTTGTGCAAGTATGCTTAGAATTTCAAATTTTTGCTTTTCCCACCAAAATACAAATTTGAATTTTCTAGGTGATTTTTGGCTTATGGAAGGTTGGGGTTTGTTCCTCAGCCTATGTTTTTGTTTTACTGAGTCTAATAATGCCTTAGAATACCATGACTGACCTTGGAAGTTCACTTTACATGTTTCTTTTAGTTTAGGTTGTGTAAAAGTGCATATTTTGGCAAGTTTAATGCATTAGGTTTTTAGGTTTTTGTTGGAAAAGCAATGTAATTCAATGATAACTATTTTTTAATCATCATCCATGCTATAGAAATGAAAAAGGAGGCTCCAAGAATCTAAAGGAGTTTTTGAAGAAATACCCTATTTTTCTTCACCATTTTTAATAGTTTTCTGCAATTACAGTCTAAAATCAACATTGTATGACCCTATATGAAGTAGTTTCAGGTTTGAGAGTGGATGATAGGATTTTTTTTGAGGTTCAAATGCAATTGGTTTGGTTTGATTTCATGATATTTTGAGCAAGTTACAACAAAAACACTCTAAACTACCTTGCCACTGAGCTAGGGTTTCTAGTGGGTGAAATAAATCCATATCTTTTGTTCCAACTGTTGAAATTTGATGAAACTTGGTGAAACCCTTCCTTAGGTTTCTACCTAGGTGTCCACAAAATGAAAACTCATTAATCTATTGTATGTGAGATTTACAGGTCTAAGTGTGTTCTTTGTTAAAAAGACTGTTAAAACCCTAGGTGTATGAGGATTTAGTGCAAAATTCTTTTGTTTTGAGTTCTCGACAACACTGTAAGATTGGAAGAGACCCTTTGGAGTGTGTTGAAGTGTTTAGGAACCTAAGAAGGCAAAGGGTAAGTGTTGATTCCATAAAAATACAATTAGGACATTGTTAAGGGTTTGATCCTAGAGAGGAAAGTTTGTAGGAATCTTGTAAGATAGGGTTTGAACACCTTCAAGAGAGTTCATAGAGTTTTAAAACACATTGTTCCTATTATTGTTTATCCCTCTGCATCATTATTGGTATTAGATCCAGGTTCAATAATGATGTCGAGGGATAAACAATTACACAACATTCACTCAAAAAATGTACATGTACTATATCTTTTGAGTGATAGTTGTGCAATACATTGTCATGGGAATCAATGGGGTGTTGTTATATTTTCAAACATTAAGTGGATGAGTTATTACTTATTGTTTGAAGGAACATTTATAATTGTGGACTTGGATTTTGAACTCGTACTATCAATAACACAGTAGTTGGGAAATACAAATTGATAAAGTGGGCTTTTAGTAGTGTGATTATGGTTATGTATCACAAGATTTCATGTTTAGCAAGTTTTCAAGTTTAGCAGTCATAATAGCCAATGTGGAGTAATATTTTTTAGATGCTAATTTACTTCAAACTACAAAAAGAAATTCTTACTCAATATGTCAGTCTTCTTAAAATAATTTTTTCAACAATTCTATCTCTAACTATACACATTTGTGTAAAAGAGTGAATTTAGAATAAGTAATTGATATACAATTCAAAAGTTGCTTGCAATTACATGAAGCAACAAAATGATTGTTGTTAGATAAATTATTTTGTGACATGGCCTTACATGAGCAAGATACTCCTTAAATTAATTTTGCTTGAATTCATCTTTGAATATACAATTAAAGATAAATTCAATATTTCACAAATTAAAAGAGGGTTAAGACATTAAATATATATGTAAACGATGTTGGAACCATTTAGCAAGGTAATGGCTAAACATTTCCAAGCTTTGGATGTCCCCTCCATTTGTTCCACCTTAATTTTTTTACATATATGCTTTTCTATTTAGGTAAAAGGGCATTAAAAACATTTATCAAAGGGAATGACAAGTGCAAGATAAATCTCGTGCCCTCTACTAGCACCTTCCTAACATGCTTGTGTTGGTAACCATGTAAGGATGGAAGAATTTTGTTAGATGTTTTAGCTATAAACTTACTTAGGTAGGCATGTATGCAAATTTTGGAAGCAAAATAGGGCAAGTGAGCTATTTGAAAAAATGCATCAAAGAAAATGTTGTGGTACAAATAGGGCATATGTCAATTGTTTGATAAAATGCTTTAGTCCAAAATGTACATGCACAAACAATGCATATAAATTTTTTTGACAGAATGTCCCCAACAATATTTAGCATGCATGAAATGCTTCAAAATTCTAATATTATATTGTTTAAGCAAATGTCATGAAAAAATATGAGCACATATATACATATAAATGGTTTGAAAAATATCTTCAAAGAGGTTAATTTCACATTGTAAAACATGAAAGCATAGACAAGGCAAGTGAGTTGTTTTAACAAAATGAATTGTACATATAAATTATGCATACATAGAACAATGGCATAAATGACTTGATAGAATGACTCAATGAAATGTCGTCTCATGAAATGCCATGGTAACATGCTACCTTCCTTTCAACCAAAAGTGTTGGTTAAAGATGGATTATGCCACTATATTTAAAACATTTATAACAGATCATCCTTATGGCATAAATAAATCCAATATCTCAATTTTCATTTTGAATCAAAATTACACCTACTTGCACATTTCAAGAGAATTTAATCATACAACATGGTCATTTTCCAATCATTACAACATACAAAAAAAAAATTACATTATTATATTCTCATCCACATATGGATTGAAATAATTACACAAATCAATTATAAGTTCCTATTGCATCATATAACCTAATCATTTAGTTGTTCAAATTGAAATATAAATGAAGACCAAGTAGTTGATGTTCCTTCTATTATGGCCTCCACAACATGTGCCTGATTTCTTGCATAATTGAGATCCTTTATTTTGAATCTTTTGCTTTCATCCTTTGTTTGTGCATCTTGTCTTGATCATGTCTTAACATTATCGTTGTTGAAATAATTGAATCTTTGTTAATATTGTTTCTTAAAAAAATCATTGAATAAATGAAACCATGACTTTAATTTTGAATTCTCGCATATTTTCCCTTCCCCTCATATTTTGATGTTCTTTTTATACTTGTAAACTTAGAGTACATACATTGATATGACACAAGGTAAACTCTTATTTATACTTATGAAGGGATTGCATGCTTTAAACTTTTGTTCAAATACACTTATGCCCCTTCTCTAAATTCTACTCCATATATGCTCAAAATAGTGTAAATTATAAATGTTCAAGTTTATATTTGGCACATGTGAAGATGTTTTATTTGTGCATACTCTACTCTAGTATGAATGGTTATGTGCACACTTTTTTTTTCATTTTTAGGTGAAAATGACCAACAACCGATTCTTTCAGTGCATGTTTGTTTTGTGGATATTGGAATGGCCAACAATCTTTGGGTTGAGAATTTTACATTTTCCAAAACCATCAATCTGGAAGTCTGAGACTCTGACACGCCGAGACTCTAGGCAGTGAACTGCTGGAATTTCAAACACCATGATGTACAGAAACTGTATCCATTGAAAAGGTTCATTTAGGACTAGTTCACAACCACCCTTATCCAACCTTGAAAAGGTAATTGAAAATTTTCTCAATACTATAAATCTCAAGATTTAATCTGGTCTTGATCATCAACAGAGTTCTAGAATGATTGTTATTACAGAGAGGGTCAACTTTTCCATTTTTTTTTCACTTTTTTGATCTGTCCACTGAAAAGCATACTTTGCTCAAATTCAAACTACTACAGTGTGTAAGCTGCTTCCAGATTCATAGGGCTTTATGTGTCCTGTGCATACACCAGATGGATCTCCAAGTGGTCTTCTAAACCATTTGACAACAATATGTAGAATCACAGCAGGTATTGATTCAGAACTGAGATTATGTAGAACTACAGAAATCAATCACAAATGTATTGGTAGACTTTGGTACGATCCTTATGCTTCCAAGACTAGAACATGGCAGTCGTCTAGAAATTTTTGGTGTTCTCCTTGATGGTCAAGTCATTGGACACCTTAATTCGTTGACAATTGAAGCAGCTGCTATACATCTACGAGGTTTGAAGCTTTCTAAGACATTTGAGGTTCCAGAGGATCTTGACATGGGATATATTCTGTGTACATTTTATGGTGCATATCCTGTACTATATCTTCTTACCATATCAACAAAAATTAGTTGACCAGTGAAGAATCTTTTGAATACCAACAAAGGTCACCCAGACATAGAACTCATTGGTTCATTTGAGTAGGTCCACATGGAATTAAAAGTATTGATGGTGGAATTGGAGGAAGAAGAAGATGCTGCTCTAGTAACTCACCAAGAAATACACCCCACAACAATTCTAAGTATTGTTGCTAGCCTTACCCTTGGTTTGAGCACAATGAGAGTCATTGTAACATGTATTAATCTAGATTTCAAACCAAACCATGGGATTCCCTTTGTAATCTATACAATTTTGTAGTGATAACAAGCTCTATCATTTGCAAATGCCTCAAACACCTATTGATGTACAATAGGTTACAAAAAGTATGACATTGGCGACTTTTATATAGGGATAATGCAAACATTTTCTGCTAAGGATGGACAGATAGAAGAAACAATTGTTGCAAAATTGCAAGTGCAACCTTGTTACTCATTTTTCTTACACTCTTCATTGAGAAAAAATCTTTAGGGATTTCAAGGTGGGGTTCAATTGGTGGTTTGACAGTGATCTAATTTCACAACTGTTATCCAAAAAGGAGTTCTAAGCTTGTTGAAAATGCTTCTTCCACCAAATTGTGCTGGTCTTTGCACAATGTATCTTAAAGAACAGCTTCTTAATCCTCATCCTCATCATATTACATTATCAATTCAAGCAGTATGTAGAACAATATGCAATACAACCCATGCAATTCCAAATTTTGTATGTGTGCTAGCTCTCAATATTGTGAAATTGATTGAAGCTAATGAGACGGATCACATCAAATTTTGTAGAATCTGAAATATGGCAAAGGAGAAATTGTACATGTATGGAAAAACCAGAATTTAGGGTCATTATTAACAAGTTGATTAATCCAACATGAATGGCAATAGGGTTGAAGATTGTTATTGAAGAGTTGGTAAAAGAATTCAGAGAGATTGCAGATATAGTTAGAAAACTAATTGCTTTTGAGGAGAGAAAAATCAAGAAATCTATAGTTCGACAAGGACCTGGGTTGGTGTCTGCTCTCCATTCTTCCCTCCTTTATAGTGCAGTCAATCAAATGACAACCATATGAACACACACTACCATCCAAATCATGGTATAGATGTAGTAGCACCAACAAAGAAGTCGAAGGCTAGAGAGGTCATTCTCTGTTATAACAACTGGTACAAGTGGTGGAAGAATAGGGAAGAGACAAGAACAATCCATGCATTGCCTAGACAAATTAAATTACCAAGGTCAACTACAGAACCTATTTCTCTCGAGAAACCATTAGTTAGATCTTTTCTCTTGCACATAGAATCATCTCCTAGATTGCCACTCATGAAAACTGTTGTTTCAGTGGATAAGATACTTATTCCTCTTAGCCATGCTTGAGAAACGCTTATGGTTGAGTGGGAATTGAAGCTTCTTGACAAATGCAAACAAGCCATTGTAGAAGGGACCATTAATGAATGTGGTAAATTTGAGAGTTTTGATCAGTTAAGTTTATGAAGAAACACTCTTGAAGGACGAGATTGAGCCTTGACTGAAAATATTTCATTGACACAGAAGTTAAGCTGCTTCGTAAAAAGTAAGAGTTACAAGCAATTTGCATATAAGGTGTTGTTTGATCTGCTAGTGATAATAGCATTACCATGTTTGATCTGCTAGTGATAATAGCATTACCATGTTTGATCTGCTAGTGATAATAGCATTACCATGAAAATGCTTCTCGATGTAACTGCAAGACTTTTGAGCCCAAATATGGACAATTTTGGATTACCCTTTATAGGGAGCTATATTTTGTAGCTTGGTTTGTATTTGTAACCATATTGGGCACAACACCTCATATCAAAGCAAGGTTGAGCTGCTTATTCTTCAAATGATTCAAGATAAGGGATGATGAATGTGAAGATGGGTTTGATCCGGAACATGTCAAGCTAGCACTTGATAATTTTGCCACTTATTTCCATGAAAAGTTTTAGGAGGGTGTGTAGTGCACGCTTGGGGACAGTAAAATGTGCACACAAAAAATGGGCATACATTCACAAGTCAATTTTAACTCAAATGTAATGGGAGAATATGACAAAAAGGCATAAAGACAAGTGTTTTTTGGTATTATGTGTAACAATTCAATAGGTTGTACCATTTTAAAAAAACCAAAGTATTTACATATTCTTTTATCTCATGTTTAGGCAATGTTATTCAAATAATTTTTTTGTCTATAAAAGACATGTATTCTTCTATCTATGCGAGACAAGCATTCATCTATCCATATGGGACAGGTATTCATCTATCCATACGAGATAGAGATTCATTTACCCATATGAGATAAACATTCATTTGTCCCTACAAGATAGGCATTCATTTGTCCATATGGGACATCTAGCAAGATACTTTGACTCATTGAGACAATTTGTGTCATATCTTCTTGATAGACTACTTTTCGCTATTGGAAAAGCATTGAGGTTTTTGTCTATCAAGAATTATGAAATTAAATTTGTACCCCGACTCAAAATTTGGATTAAAGCCTTAAGGATGTGAATAGTTCATCTGAAATTATTCTAAATATATAATGTATCTTAATTTTATCATAGATTTTTAAATCCTTTTAATTAGGTTAGCACAAGTTGGTCTATCCAATTTTTGGGAAAATACCAACCTTGCTCCAAAAACTTGACTACTAGGAACCTCCTTCATTTACCCAAACTACCTACATACTTGTATCCATGAGATCAAGGTGTAACATATGTAGTTATGTTTTCATCCAAGTTTTGATGTGAACTTTAAAGGATGGGTACACAACCCTTTTTAGGGCCCCTTTTCCTCAAATAATTCCTCTTTGACTGCAACCCACTAAGGGAAGCATTGATTCATTGTTCTTTGCCATTTAGACAAAAAACTTATTAACTATTTTATACATGTTCCTAATTGAGAATTTTTTTGTTTGATAACCTATGACGATCATGATCTACTTAGTACTAAACTATCATTAGTTTATTTATCCAAGGAAGATTTCTTGTTCAATTGGATTTAAATAAAATAATAAGATATCCTTATTACTTCTTGGGGATTTGAAGGGAGGAAGCAACACATATTGTTATTGTAGTTATATTAGGCCATAGATGCAATAGTTTAATTATGATAACTTGACTCATAAAGGTGAACTAGAGGCATCGTAAATACCGAACACTATAGGTTTTTTTAGTTTGCGTAACTTGTTTAAATCTAAAAATGAAATAACAATAAATATTCAATATACCTAATACTTGTTAATTAATTTCATGAATTAATAAAATGTATTAATACTACAACATATTTCAAAGCTTAATTTGTAACAAGTTTAAAAATTGAAGTAAATATTATTTCACAATATATCCTCATATATAAATAAAATAGAACACATCAACATATGTTTGCTTACTAAAGATTCACATAATGACAACTATATTCACTCTCATTTTATAAATTTATATGTATTAATCAATTGATATGTGTAATGATGAGGATATTATTATTCATAATATTAAGCTAAAGAATAAACTAGTTTAACTTAGAAAATATACAATTGATGCCATAATAGGGCTGATAATGAAACAAAGCTGAATAGCCTAAGTCATGTGCGAATAATTAAGGATTCTTACTTAGACTAGGAATATCACTATCAAAAAGCTCAAAGGAAGAGGGGAGAGATGTCCTCCCCTCGAGGAAAATGAGGGTTCTTTCATGGAATGTTAGGGGCTTAAATGCCCCTAACAAGCGATGTCTAATTAGGTGGCAGTTAGATTTAGCAGAATTTGATATAGCTATGCTATAGGAGATGAAATTAAACTCAATATCTGTAGAATCTCTTTTTTCTAAATGGTGCTTTTGGAAAATTTCCTTTTTTCCTTTTGCAGGTGCCTCTGATGGATTAGCCTTTCTATGGAAAGAAAAAATAGTTGATTTAAGGGTGGTGGCTTCTTCCTTTCATTGGTCCTTCATCCTTGTTAAGAGTAAGTTGTCAGAGGCAAATTTTTGGTTGTTTAATGTTTATGGTCATACCAATACTGTATATGAGAAACAAAAGCTGTGGAATCAATTATCTTTAGTCTTTCAATCACTAGGAGACTCTTTGGTTATTTTTGGTGGGGATTTCAATGCAATCATGGAGGATTTTGAGAAATTTGGTGGATTTTTTCCCAATAAAAGGGTTTTGGAAGATTTCAAGGGCTTCATTGATAATAATAGGCTCTTTGATTGTAGACCACAAAATGGTCTTTTCACTTGGACCAATAAAGGGAAGGATTTTTGTCAAATAGCTGAAAGGCTAGACTGTTTCCTATTATCTTTGATGTGGCTTGATTCAGACTTTGATTTATATTCTTTAGTTCTTGGCTATCTAGGCTCTGATAATTTTCCGATCCTGTTAGTTGTTCTGGAAGATAGGGCTCCTAATAAGATTCCTTTCAAATTTGAGCCCATGTGGTTCAAGGATAAAATTTTTATTCCCATGATTTAGTGTTGGTGGGATAATTCCCCCTTTTTTGTTGGTTCTCGTATGTTTCAATTGGTTAAGAAGTTGAATTTCTTAAAGGGTAAAATCAAATCTTGGAATGTCTCTCATTTTAAGAACATTTTTTCAAAGAAGACTAGACTTCAAAAAGAAATTGAAGATTTAAATGAGCAAGTTTTCAATAATGGAATGAATTCTGATTCTTTTGATCGAGAGAAATCTCTGGTATTAGAATTAGATGAGGTTCTTCTTTGTGAAGAATGTTATTGGAGACAAAAATCTAGAGATACTTGGCTTGCAGAAGGGGACAAGAAAACAATTTTTTTTCATTCCTCAACAAAGACTAAGAGACAAAGGAATAGGATTTCCTCGATTAAAAATCATGCTAGTATTCTTTTGGAAGATGATAGGGAAATTGCTCGAGAAGCCACTTCTTTCTTTAAAAATCTTCTCATGGCTGAACCAGTTAAAATGAGTGATTCCTTCTTGGATTCTATTCTTGGTTTAGTCACTCAGGAGGATAATTATTTGCTTATGGCTCCCTTTACTCTTGAAGAATTAAAACATGCAGTCTTTGCTATGTCCCTTGAGAAGGCTCTTGACCCAGATGGTTTCACTACTTTATTCTTTCAGAAATGTTGGAGTATTATTAGGCAAGATGTCTTGAGGGCTTTGGAAGAGTCAAGGCGTAACATAACCATTCTCAAAGAGCTTAACACTACTTTTATTTCCACCATTCCAAAGGTAGAAACTCCCTCCACATTTGCAGATTTTAGACCAATATCTCTTTGCAACACTCTATAAAATATTTACTAAGGTTATCTCTATTCGCCTTGCAAGAATTATTCCACATATTGTCTCTAAAGAGCAAGGTGGCTTTGTCCCTGGAAGAGAAACTGCCGATGGTGCAATTGTGGCACATGGAATTTTACATTCCATTATGCGGCATAAGATCCCATCCATGATTCTTAAATTGGCTATGATAAAAGCCTATGATAGGGTTAATTGGGATTTTCTTTTAGCAGTTCAAGTCATAAATTTGGCTTTTGTGAGAAATGGGTTAAATGGATTCACTCCTGCATTTCATTTGAAAGATTTTTAGTGTTGCTTAATGGTTCTTCATGTGGTTTTTTCTCCTCTTCTAGGGGGGTAAGGCAAGGGGACCCTCTTTCCCTTTTTTTGTTCATTCTCATGTCTGCAGGGTTGAGTAGAGCAATCAAGGCTGCTAATCAGAAAAATCTTTGGAAAGGATTCATTTTCCGAATTTGTAGGACAATCACATGGGCTTTTTGTTGTTGACACTTTATTGTTTGGTCATGCTTCAATCCTTGAAGCTAAAGTCATTAAAAATGTTATTATGGAGTACTCTGTGGCATTAGGTCAATTGATTAATCCTGCAAAATCCAAATTGTTCCTTTTAAATGTGCCTCAATTTATTGAGTCCAAATTAAAAAAGTTTTGGGGATTCCCTATTGGCACTTTACCTTGCTCTTATCTTAGTATTCCTTTCTTTATTGGAAAAAAAATCCTTCTTTCTAGGATAAAGTGGCTTCCTCAATATTGGGAAGAATGCTCTCATGGAAGCACAAGTGGCTATCTTTTTCTGGCAAGATTTAGATGATAAAATCAGTTCTTAATGCTGTTCCAATATACTTGATGTCTGTTCTCAAAGGAATGTTTCCACTTTAAACCATCTAAAGTTAGTTTTGAGAGATATTTTTTTATGGAATGATAATGTTGGGGGTAAAGCAAGAATTCCCCTTATTGCTTGGGACAGAGTTTGTCTCACCAAAGATCTTGATGGGATTGGTATTAGAGGCTTAGATCATCAAAACCTTGCTTTAGGAGCCAAATTAACATGGAGACTTTATCAATCTCCCAATTCGAGATGGGGAAAACTTATGTTTTCCAAATATTTAAATTCCCATTCAAGGGAGTGTATCTTTACTGATTCCTCATTGCCCAAAGGCTCTGCTATTTGCAACTTCATTTCATCTTGTCGATCGGTCATTCTTCCTCATCTCTCGTGGCTGGTTCATAATGGAAAGAAGGCTAAGTTTTGGTAGGACGTCTGGAATGGTTACCCCACATTGATTCAAAGTAGAGATTGGGGCAACCTAATTCCAATGCTTAAAATCCATTGGGGATCACATGTGGCTGACTATTTTACAGTGGAATTCTCAAACTCTATTTCGAGCATCTCTTGGAAATCAATTGAGGCTTTTCCCATTCTGCTCTCTGAAAATGGATTTTAAAGAGGAAATGGGAAAAGGAACTATTGTCTTTTCTGATAAGGATGTTCTTATTTGGACTAAATCAAAGTCAAGAAATTACTCTGTTAAGGAAGGGTATAAATATTTATTGTCATCTTTTGAAAAATCGGAGCTTCCCTTTACTCTTTTTTGAAATGACACTTGCCTTCCGAAGGAAGAAGCTTTTGCTTGGTTTTCTCTTCATGACAGAGTCTTAACTGGGGCTAGGTTGGACAAATTGGGCATTATGGTTGCTTTCCCCTATGTCTTTTGTGGTTATTTTTTAGATTATTTTAATCACTTATTTTTACATTGTCCTTTTGCTTCTCAGTGTTGGTATTGGTTGTTTCAGAAACTTGGCTAGTCTTCGGTGGTAATCCCTTCATTATCTCTTCAGTTCAAATCTTGGCCTTCGTTTTATCGGGCTTCCTTTTTTTTCTTGTTTATGGGTAGTCTCCCCATCTTTGCTTCTGTGAAATATTTTGATTGAGAGAAATAACAAAATTTTTAGAGGTAAAATCTCTTCGCTGGAAGATGTGCTATTTAATTGAGAGAAATCAATTTTTGAAGCAGTTAAAGCGTATATTTTCAAACAAATTAATAGCTTGAAATCCTTCTCAAATTGGGATAGTTTCATCATTAAAACTTGGCCAATGATTAAATCTTTTCCCTTTCATGGTTCAATCACAAATAAGATTGATAAATGTTTGGCAAGGAAGGAAGCCAAATGGTTACCTCCTCCGAAGAATAGTTATAAACTAAATTATGATGGTGCCTCAAGAGCTAATCCAGGGAAATCTAGAGTTGGTATTGTTATTTCGAATTCAAGTTCAATTATGAAAGTTGCTTGTAAGGTTTTATCTGATGGGACTAATAATCGGGTTGAACTAGAGGTTCTCAGTCTTGGTTTGGAGCTGGCCTTTTCTTTAGGTATTAAAGATATTGTTATTGAAGGAGACTCTATGGTAACTTTTCATGCGATTACCAATAAAAAAACTCATGTGTGGTAGCTCCAATATATGTTGGAAAAATTTCTTCTTCAATTAAAATTGTTTAACAGCTATTTGGTATCTCATCGTTTTAGAGAAGCGAACTCTGTTGCTGATTTTCTTGCTAATAATGCTATTGATGAACAAATTGTTTTTAAAGAATTTTTGGAGGAAGAAATTCCTTCCTTAAACAAGTAAGTTTCCTCTTGGTTCTTGGGTCTCTTGCTTTATTGATTGTGCTAAGTTACTGTGATGGAATGATTGTTGCTAATCATTTCCTTAAAGCCTTGTTTTTATCAGGCTCAAATGAGCTTGCCCATCATGGTAGAGAGTTTCACTCAGGAGTTCTCATGGGCTTTGTTGTGACATTTCAATCTTTATTCAATTTTCCTATTTCTTTTTGAAGGCTTCGATTTGATGGCTATATTATTATGTGAACTAATTTATACATACCTGGTATCTTATATCGAAGGCTTTGATGTGATATTCATTTCATTTCTTGGACTGCTTGTTTCATATCTGGCAATCATGCATCGTGGTTTTTCACGTTTTGTATCTTTGGCATTTAGGACAATAAAATCCTTGCTCATCATTCCTTTATATGCCTCGAGTGGACTAATGATATTTTTTCATGCTAGATCTTCTTTGGGCCAACTATATTATGGCATTATCACTATTCTCTATTTAAGTGGAATGACTTGGTTTGTTGGTTGGTATATTGCAAAATTTGTAGGTTGTTTTGGTTTGAACAATGCTTTCAGAATATGAAGTGGCGTGGTATAGAGTAACCCTGCTGGTAAAGTGTAAGGATTACAGTGAGCCTCATTCGTATGATCATGAGAAACTTGGTAAGGTTTTCTATTTGGATGATGCATATGTCTTTTTGGCTTTTAAAAAGGTGGTGGGAAATCAGTGGTTGTGGGAAAATTCAAATGCCACCCTTTCTAAAGTGCTTTCCCGTTTTCTTACTATATGCATGGATATCTTATTGGATGCTGAAATGGTCTTTACTCTTGCTACTAAATTTGTGTAGCTGCATTTGTTTTCTAGCCCAGAGCTTTGTAAAGCTTTGGATAAATATTTGTTTGATTTTGGCCTTTTCCTCTTAGTGGTTTTATTTCTCATAATGAATTGCTCTCTAATGGATCTTATGGAGACTTGTTGATGAATCTCAGGTCTGGCATTATTTGTGATGATTTTGATAGGACTGTTGTTTATTGTCAAAATCTTTCAAATAAAGTATCTCCTAAAATTCTTGCAGCTAGCATTGAGATCTTCCTTGCGTTGCATTTCCTATTTGATATGGCTACGAGGTCTTTGTCTTCAGGACAATATTTGTCCTCCACATCCAAAAAAGTGGAGGTTTACTCTTTGAATCATTTGTTGCTTCTCTCTCATTATGAGGCCAGTTCTAGTTCCAGTTCTCATTTGGAAGAAACTTGAGCAGTTTTTCTATTAGACTGATTATGCCCTTATTTTGTATCTTTGGGGCTTTGCATACTTGTCTAGATATTCTAGACTAGGGGTTAGTGGGTGGTTTTTGGTTTCATCATCTTTTGGGTACATGCTTTGGTTGGGTTTTATTGATTATGCAAAATTTCATTTTGTATCTCTGCTTTGGCTCTCCTGATAGTTCTAGGATTGAATTTTCATTTGGACAGATGTAAACCCTTTTAGATTAATAAAATTTCAGTGGCATTTCCACTTTTATAAAAAAAAAGAGAAAATAATATCACTATCTAAAGATTCTTACATCCAACATTTGATCTCCTCCTTATGATGGTGAATATGATTATATAATTCAATTAATTGATTTAATCAAATGAATCAAATAATCGCCATCAATATTAGCATAATGTTTTCCATTTTATTCCTTGGTTTACCTTACATGAAAAACCACTACACATTTTTAATATCAATTTAACACAAACGTAAATTTGTAACAAGTTTGAGTTAATTTCCACAAAAGTCCTTTATTTATGCACACTTAGATGCACTATTATTGAAACTATCAATATTATCTATCAACAATTAAAATCATATGTTTAATTGAAGCTATCCTTGGTTGTGATTCTTAATCACTATGTATGTAGTAATTCCATCCTTCCTTGTTAAAGAATGAGACAATAGTTTGAAAGGAAATTTGCAGCTATATAAAAATATCTCCACAAAACCCCTTGAGAGAAAAATACATAAACACATATTCAAAATTTACAATGCAAAAGAATAGACAAACATAACATTAAGATGACACAAAATTTACCTTGGAAAAACCCTCATGAGGGAAAATACCAACCTCCAAAACCACTCACACTCAATGTACCATCTCATGAATAAAGATTACAATAAATTTATAGTCTTTGTGAATACCTTTGAAGCATCAAGTTCCCTACTTACACTCCATATGAGTAAGAAAATGATAATCATGTAACCACATATTCCAATCCATGCTTCCTCTCCTCACATTTGTAACCTACAAGAAATGCTCAATCAACCTAGTCAAAATAACCAACCTTTGTAACTACTCTTGTGCCTACTTTTGTATAAATAGTCTTGCATAAAACTAATAAGTAGTATTACATAAACTATGTATCTATAAATATATGAACTTACAATTTAACCATGTCCTTTGAGCATTTACTTTTTGGTACTAAGTTTTCCTACTATTAAATATTTTTCCAATCTGTAAACTCATATTAAATAATTATTTAAGTGTTACATACAATATACAAAGTGGCCCCAAGAATGTCTAACCCATGTGATGCACACATCCTAGATCCCTTGGGTGCACCACATATAACAATAAATTTACATTATAATATTATGCAAGGTGAACAATACCCTTTTTTCCAACATTCTCCACTTGTTGTATACATTGCATAAGAGGTCAAAAGTAAAATCAAACATCAAGGGAACAATGCCTATAGACAACATGTAAAAGTAAGACATCCAAGTGCTACATGTGCTTCATAAATAAACATGCAACAATAACCAAGGTAACTTCCATCTCATACAAGAACTCTCTCATCCTCTATCATGCCAATGCACAAAAGATAATATCACGTCCAAAGATATGCACACTAACTTTCAAATAGAAGCATAAATCCTATTTCAACTCAATATCCAAAAATCTATAATAAATTCAATGGTAGCAAATATATCTAAGTAGCTACTAAGAAGTGACCACCATGTTATACCTTGCATAACCACCTCATTTTGTTTTGGGTCAAAATGGGCCCCCCTTGTTTTTGTTTGTCCTTGTGTTTTTTGTTTGGGTCTTAGGAGTTGTTCTTTTTCCTCCTAAGTCCTTGTTTCTTTTTGGTCTGGCGGAAGCGGATCCGGGATGGAAATTGGACTCAAAACTTTGTGAAGGTTCCATGTCCAGGTTCAAATCTGGTTCTGGCCTCGCCCTTGCCTTGTTTTTATTTGTGTTTTTGGTTTGTCTTGTGCTCTGGTGTTCGTTTCTCCCTTGATTTGTCTTTCATTTTCTTGTGTTTTGTTTTTCGCCCTGGCAGAAGCAAAAGCGAAAATGGAACTGAACTTGGAACTTTATAAAAGTTTTGGATTCTATCTTGGTTTTGATCCCTCTCCTACTTGTTTGCTTTGTGTTTTTGTCTTCGTTGGTGTCTTGGCTGGGTCTGGTTTTTGTTCCGGTCCCAATTCTTGTCATTCTTTGTCACTATCTTTGTGTCGGTGTTTTTTTTTTGTTGGGATTGGAACCAGAATCAAAACTGAACTTGGAACTTTGTAAAAGTTCCATGTCTAGTTTTGGTTTTGATTCTGCCCCATTTCCCTTTGTTGTCTATCCCTGTCGTGGGACCGGAACCGGATGTGAAATTGGATTAAGAGACTTTGGTAAAGTTTCTTGTTCTGTTTTGACTCCGTTTCTGCATTTTCCCTGCCTTTAGTTTTCACATTGGTTGTTTACTCATTTATGTTTTTGGTCCCGCGCTCTGTTGAAAATATGTGCCTCAAACATTACAGGCTGAAACCTCCATTAGAGTCAAGTTGGTGTGACATTCTAATTGTCTGGCCAACTAGCAGGTTTGTTTTATTCAGTTCTGAACAGGTCGTTGTGACCTTGCCATTGTCTTGCCGAAAGGTTACACTGTGGAGTCTATCGCAATAGCATGATGTATTCGTTGTGACCTTATAGCGCTCAGAAGACCTTTGGCCGATAGGCCATTCAATCGTGCATCGGGGAGACTCTTGGCAACTATGGTCTTCGGTGAAGCTAAAGGTTTTTGCTAAGTTGTCTCAGCGAAGTGTTAATCTCTCGCCGACAGCGTATGTATTGAGGTCCTCGGGGTAACCCATATTGACTCGGTAAGAAGTCACTGCGAAAGCAGATGTTATGCCGACAGTGTTTGTTTTGTATTCATTGGGGAGACTTGGCTGAAGGAAATGTCATCGGTAAGATGTCCTACTGATGTGGATATGTCTCAGCAACAAAGACTCAAGTGTTAGTCTTCGGTGTAGCTCTTGGCGAATGATGGTCATTGGTGGAACACGGTGGTTTCGATAAGAAGTCCCAGCTACTTCGATGAGTCTTTCCGATGTTGAAGAATATTTGGGGTAACTTAAAGCAATCGGAGAAACCTCTTAGCGATGGCAAATGTCTTGTCGATAGCCGATGGCTATCACGGTAGCTCTTGGCGACAGTTGGTCATCAGAGTAACATATGGAGATCAATATGAACTTTTGGCAATAGGTGTGAGTCTTGTCGACTTCTCCTTGGTGCTCGGTAGGTATGGGGACTTCGATATAACCTTTGATGTCTTGCTATGACCTTCTGGCGAAAGTAATAGGTCAGGGCGACTACGTGATGACTTGGTGTATCTCTTGGAGCTTGATATAACATCTAGGCGACTACAAAGGCTCTTGGCGACATCGATATGAAGTATATGTGGCATCGACGAGACACTGTTAGTGTCTCACCGAGATGCCAATGCATTACGAATTATGTTGACCGTCTGACTGTCATACGTGGAATCTCGTGGATGAATAGAGGAAGCCAAAAGTGAACTGTTAGCAGTTGGTTCGTTGCAACAGTTCTGTGAGAAAGCTCAACAGTCAGGGAACACCATGGATATAGTGGGAAGTTGCAGATGCTTGGGGGTTGGATAGTAGTTCGATCAACAGTGAAGTGTGAAGAATTAAAACTGTATTAATAAAGGGTTTAAAAATATGTAAAGGTTATAACTTGGATGTTTTTTCTGTTCGAAGAATGTTCAGGATGAATGCTGCTGTATAATGACACCATAAAGATAAGTCTGGAGTTGTATGTAATTTCGATTACTATAATACAAAGTGATTTCTCTTGGTGTGGTGGGTTTTTCTCCCGTAAGGGTTTTCCCACGTATATCTGGTGTTCATGTGTGTTTGTCTAATACTCTGTTTCTGTAATCTGTTTCATAGTGCATCTCAACTTGACTGTAATTGAAAATTTTAAAAGTACTTCTGCATTCTTTCTTGAGGTATTGACGTTAGGAGAATTGTTTTTTGCATCTAATTTTCCTTACAAGTGGTATCAGAGCCTGGCCAGTTGTGTTATCCTTGGGGGTACATTGGGTTTTTTGTGTCAATACTATTCAGTGGGAGTCTTGTAGAGATTATTATTTCTGATTACAGGTTAAGATGGCTAGTACATCTGAAAAGTTTGAAATAGAGAAATTCAATGGCAGTAACTTTGAGTTGTGGAAACTCAAGATGGAGGATCTTCTTGTTGACCGTGATCTTTGGATTGCTGTGGTTGGAGTGAAACCTACAGGCATGAAGCAAGATTGGGACCTTGCAGATAGGAAGTCTAAGGGGTTGATAAGGCTTTGTTTGGTAGACTCAGTGCTTCTAAATGTACATGAAGAGAAGACTGCGTCTTCCTTGTGGAAGAGACTGGCGTCTATTTATCAGGGGAAGTCCTTGGTGAATAAACTATTCCTGAGGAAGAAACTATACTCTTTGAGAATGCAAGGAAGGAGGGTCTATAGCTGATCATTTGAACGCATTTAACATGCTGCTCACACAATTAACATCTGTTGGTGTAAGACTGAAGAAGAGGATCACTGTATGCTTCTATTGTGTTCTTTGCCAGACTCATGGGATCATCTGGTGATGGCGATTGGAGTACAACATCCAGTTTCAAGATGGAAGATGTTGTTGCATCTTTGCTATTAGAAGAGATGAGAAGGAAATCTTCTGAGATGGCGAAGGAGGCTCTTGCTTTAAGAGGAAGGTCAAAGGAGAAAGGCAAGAAGAAGGACAAGAAATCCAAATCAAAATCAAAGGGGAGATCAAAATCTCTGGAAAAAAGTCCAAGGTGAAGTCTGGAACCCGAGGGCAACCTGGTCATGTCCAAAAGGATTGTAAAGAGGAGAAAAAGAAGAAGAAGGGCTCTTCAGATAATGGTTCTTCTCATAGTGATGGTGATGCCTTCATTGTAGCCTTGGCTACTGCATCAGATGATGTCTGATTGATTCTGGAGCATCATTCCACATGACATCTCACGAGAATGGTTCACAAAGTATGAAGAATACAATGGTGGAAAGGTGTACTTGGCGAGTGATTCAACTTTGGAAATTGTTGGCCGTGGAAGAGTCAGAATCCAATTCCCTGATGGCAAAATAAAGGGGATCAATGATGTGATGCACATACCAGGTCTGGCTCGAAATCTTCTTTCTGTCAGTAAGCTTAATGATATCAGAGTACAAGTCTTGTTCTTGGGAAGTGGCTGCAAGATGACTAGAGGTTCAATGGTGCTGGCTAGAGGTGCTCGAATTGGTACCCTGTACAAGCTGGATGCACAAGCTGTTCAATGTAACAGTGTCTCTTCAAAGTCAATGAAAGCTGCTCATGGAGGTAAAGAGGAAAATATCCCTAATTATGTAAACTCTACGGAAGTAAAACTTCCTGCAGAGAAGACTATGCTTTGGCATCATAGGTTAGGCCACATAGGAGAAAAATGTTTAAAAACCTTGAAAAACAAAAACCTGGTTGAGGAGCTTGATGATTGTAATCTGGAATTTGAATTCTATGAACACTGTATATATGGAAAGCAACATCGTGTTTCATTTTATGACAGTCCTCATAAATCTTCTGGTTTGTTAGACTATATCCATTCAGATGTGTTTGGTCCAGTAGATGTTCCTTCTTTGTCTAAATCAAGATACTATGTGTCGTTCATTGATGATTATTCAAGAAGAGAATTTATATAATTTTTGAAAAGTAAATTAGAAGTGTTCAGTCGATTTAAAGAGTTTAAAAATCTTGTTGAAAATCAGACTGGTAAAACAATAAAATGCTTAAGGACTGATAATGGTGGTGAATTATGTTATGATGAATTTGAAAGATACTGTAAAGACCATGGAATCAAAAGACACAAGACTACACCTTATACTCCACAACAGAATGGAGTTGCAGAAAGGTTCAATAGGACAGTGATGGAGAGAGCACGAAGTATGCTTAGTAGTGCTGGTTTGGAGGAGAAGTTCTGGGCTGAAGCTACTGCTACTGCATGTTACTTGATTAATCGATCTCCAAACTCTGCTCTTTTTGATAAGACACCTTTGGAAGCGTGGTCTGGTAAGAAGCCCTCTCTTAGACATATTAGAGTTTTTGGCTGTGAGGCATATGCACATGTGCCAAATGTAAAAAGATTTAAGTTGGAGAACAAGGTTGTCAAGTGTATTTTTATTGGCTATAGTGCTAACATTAAAGGATACAAGCTTTGGAATCCTGTTACAGAGAAGGTTGTATACAACAGAAGTGTAATCTTTCCTGAGTTGAAACCTTCCACCTTGGATCTGCAGTCAGAGACAAATTCAGAAAACAATAAGGATGTAGTAGAAATTCCTCCTACACCAGAGAAAGAGGAATTGAGGATTCAGAAACTGAGGAGAGCTCAAGCAGTTATGAAAGTTCTGAAGAAGATGAACCTCAGCCTCAGCCTGTGAGGAGGTCAACCCGAGAAAGGAAACAACCAGATAGGTATGGTTTCTCATTAATTGATTCTACTTGTGCCTATGCTTTAATTTCTAGCACTGATGAGCCTAGGATTGTAAAAGAGGCAATTAAAATGTCTGATTCAAATTCTTGGTTGGAAGCCATGGAAGAAGAAATGGCGTCACTAGATAAAAATGAAACCTGGAGTCTAGTGCCCTTGCCTAAAGGCAGAAAACCTATGGGCTGTAAATGGGTATTTAAGAAAAAGATTGGTTTGGATGGCAGTGTAGAAAAATACAAGGCAAAACTGGTTGCAAAGGGTTATTCCCAGGTAGAGGGAATTGATTATGGGGAAATCTTTTCTCCTGTAGCAAAGCTGACATCCATTAGATTTCTATTGTCACTTGTAGCAGCGTATGACTTAGAGGTTGAACAAATGGATGTGAAGACAAAATTTCTTCATGGTGATCTTGAAGAAGAAATCTATATGTCCCAACCTGAGCACTTTGTTGAGAAAGGTAAAGAAAAATTGGTATGCAAATTAAAGAAGTCTCTCTATGGGTTAAAGTAGTCACCTAGAATGTGGTACCAGAAATTTGATACTTATGTATTATCTTTAGGCTTTGAGAGATCAAAATCAGATCACTATGTATATTATAAAGCTGAAAGTGATCAAGTGTTTGTTATTTCTCTTTATGTTGATGATATGCTGTTCATAGGAAATAACAAGCTAATGATTTCTGATCTTAAGTCTCAGTTGTCTGCTAAGTTCGAAATGAAGGATCTTGGTGTAGCAAGGTATATTCTAGGGATGGAGATATCCAGGGACAGGAAGAATAGAAAGCTTTGGCTCAGTCAGAGTAAGTATATCAGGATTGTTCTTGAGAGATTTTGTATGAATGATTGCAAGCAGTTAGTTGTTCCAGTCATGTAGGGAATGAAGCTATCTGTTGAGGACTGTCCAAAATCTCCTACTGAGATGGAGGACATGACCAGTGTGCCCTATGCTAGTGCTCTAGGAAATCTTATGTATGCATTGGTCTGTATAAGGCCAGACATTGCCCAAGCAGTGGGAGTACTTAGTCGATTTATGGAAAATCCAGGTAGCATACATTGGGATGCTGTGAAGAGAGTATTTAGATATTTGAAGGGACTTCAGATTTTGCATTGTGTTACCATGGGAATTCGGTTGAATCACAGAGGACTCTCAGCATTTGTGGATATGTAGATTCTGATTGGGCAGGGGACATTGACAGCAGGAGATCCACCAGTGGATACATTTTCATGTTGAATGGTGGTGCAGTGAGTTGGATGAGCAAGCGGCGGCGAGTCAGCTTTGTCCACTACAGAGGCTGAATACATGGCAGCGAATCATGCTTGTAAAGAAGTTGTATGGTTGAAATGTTTGTGTTCTAACATTGGTTTTGATGCAGGAGAAATAACAATTTTATGTGACAGCCAAAGTGCCATTTGTCTGGCAAAGAATCCAACTTTCCATGCCAGGACGAAACATATTGATGTACAGTACCACTTTGTACGAGATATGGTTGAGGATGGAAAGGTCAGTTTGGAAAAGGTTGATACTCTGGAGAATGTTGCAGATGCATTGACGAAGCCGGTGAGCATAGACAAGTTCAGGTGGTGTGCCAGTTCAATGGGCCTTAGTGCCCATGATTTTCAGTAAGTATTATTTGTGCTTTGGAGGTGCCTATATGATCTTCGTCAAGTGGGAGATTGTTGGAAATATGTGCCTTAAACATTACAGGCTGAAACCTCCATTAGAGTCAAGTCGGTGTGACATTCTAATTGTCTGGCCGACTAGCAGGTTTGTTTTATTCAGTTCTAAATAGGTCGCTGTGACCTTGCCATTGTCTTGCCGAAAGGTTACACTGTGGAGTCTATCGCTGTAGCATGATGTATTCATTGTGACCTTATAGCGCTCAGAAGACCTCTAGCTGACAGGCCATTCAATTGTGCATCGGGGAGACTCTTGGTGACTGTGGTCTTCGGTGAAGCCAAAGGTTTTCGCTAAGTTGTCTCAACGAAGTGTTAATCTCTCACCAACAGCGTATGTATTGAGGTCCTCGGGGTAACCCATATTGACTCGGTAAGAAGTCACCGTGAAAGCAGATGTTATGTCGACAGTGTTTGTTTTGTATTCATCGGGGAGACTTGACCGAAGGAAATGCCATCGGTAAGATGTCCTATCGATGTGGATATGTCTCAGCGACAAAGACTCAAGTGTTAGTCTTTGGTGTAGCTCTTGGCGAATTATGGTCATCGGTGGAACACGGTGGTTTCAATAAGAAGTCCCAGCGACTTCGATGAGTCTTGCTAATGTTGAAGAATCTTTGGGGTAACTTAAAGCAATCGGAGAAACCTCTTAGCGATGGCGAATGTCTTGCCGATAGCCAATGGCTATCAGGGTAGCTCTTGGCGACAGTTGGTCATTGAAGTAACATATGGAGATTGGTATGAACTCTTGGCGATAGGTGTGAGTTTTGTCAACTTCTCCTTGGTGCTCGGTAGGTATGGGGACTTCGGTATAACCTTTGATGTCTCGCTATGACCTTCTGGAAAAAGTGATAGGTCAGGGCGACTACGTGATGACTCGGTGTATCTCTTGGAGCTCGATATAACATCTTGGCGACTATAGAGGCTCTTGGAAACATCAATATGAGGTATATGTGGCATCCGCGAGACACTGTTAGTGTCTCACCGAGATTCCAGTGCATTACAAATTCTGTTGACTGTCTGACTATCATATGTGGAATCTCGTGGACGAATAGAGGAAGCTGAAAGTGAACCGTTAGTAGTTGGTTCGTTGCGACAGTTCTGTGAGAAAGCTCAACAGTCAGGGAACACCATGGATATAGTGGGAAGTTGCAGATGCTTGGGGGTTGGATAGTAGTTCGATCAATAGTGAAGTGTGAAGAATTAAAACTGTATCAGTAAAGGATTTAAAAATCTGTAAAGGTTATAACTTGGATGTTTTTCTTTTCGAAGAATGTTCAGGATGAATGCTGTTGTATAATGACACCAGAAAGATAAGTCTGGAGTTGTATGTAATTTTGATTACTGTAATACAAAGTGATTTCTCTTGGTGTGGTGGGTTTTTCTCTCGTAAGGGTTTTCCCACGTATATCTAGTGTTCATGTGTGTTTGTCTAATACTCTGTTTCTGTAATTTGTTTCATAGTGCATCTGAACTTGACTATAATTGAAAATTTTAAAAGTACTTCTGCATTCTTTCTTGAGGTATTGACGTTAGGAGAATTGTTTTCCGCATCTAATTTTCCTTACACGCTCGACCAACTGCATTTATTGCATTAATTACAGCCTCTTCACATGTGCAAAATGCTTTTTAAATCTTAATCAAGGTTAACTGACTCATTATCTTTATTGCTTAAGTTGTTTTAGTGAACTAGAGCCTGAGTAACTTTGAGAGGAGAAAAATTTGATTGTGAAGGCGTGTTGGTGAGTGGATTCTTATTGAGTTTCAACCTTTCTTGGTGGCATTTCGAGGTAGGGTCATTTTCCCATTCTGTTGATGTTTTATTTTTTCCTGTTCTGTCGACATTTTCGTTTTCCTATTTGTGGTATTCTTGCGCGTTCACAAGACCTTTCCTATGGATCTTCACTCGTTCCCTTGTTTTTTTCTGGATTTGTTTTGTCTTTTTTTGTTTTGTTTTCTATTTTTCTTTTTCTGATTTTCTGTTTGTTCTTTTGTCGTTCTACTGTCATTTTCGTGTCGTGTCCATTCTGTCGTGCCCTAGTTTTTAACTTGGGTTTTGTTTTGTGGGGTCTTCTATGCTTTAAATGCTTCAAAATCTGTTTGATGACCCCCTTGATCCTAGTCCTGTGTCGATTTAGTAGTTTTCATGTCGGGTTCTTGATGCCCTAATTACCTGAATCAATGAGTCACACAAACTAGGGTTTGTGTGATGACCTTTACAATGTCGAGCCCTAAAAGTTTAAATCTCATCTTTATCATGTTAGAGGGTGAGGTTAAGCCCCTTTATTTAAAAGTTTCCTTATTGGTTTCATGTGACCCAAGTCTTAAACTCATATGATTGCATCTTTAAAAATATCTTCATTTGAATGGTAATCTAGCGGAAGCGGATCCGAGAACGAACTTGTCTTATAAGCGTTTTACATATGAGTTAATTCCCAAAATGATCCCACTTCCGATGACAGTTGACTCCTGTCTTCACCCTTGTTCTTTATCAGAAGCGGAATCAGAGTGAGAAATGAATTTGGAACTATTGACTGGTTCTAGGTTCAGTTTCCATTCCGATCCTAGTTCTGGTCTCATTTCGACTCTAATCCTGATCCCGCCTGTGTTAACAGGCTTTCTGGTATTGATTCTTTTTTGACTCCATTTCTGGTGGATATAAAACTTGAATAAGTATGGAGAGTTATCCTGAAGGAATAGAGAATGGTATGAGAGGTAATGTATGATGTAATGATATTCATGCTTTTGTTCATCTAATCCAGGGTTGTATTGTAGGAATAGAAGATGTCAAGAGCATCAGAGGAAGCTTCTCAAAGAAGCCATGCTGCAGAGAGTTCAAGACAAGGAACCAAGCCTAAAAAGATAAAAATGGAACAAATCCCTTACACCTTGAGGTACAAGCACCAAAGTCCCACTATTACTACTAGCAAGGTGGATTTAGATTGGGCGGACATCACAGATACAAACTTAGGCCCATTAAATTATGAGGAGTTGCTTGAAGAAACATTCAGTGAAGATGTAATGGGGAGAACACAAAGAATTGTTCAATCTGGATTGGCACATGTTGCTATATTTCCTTTATCTGTCAAATGTCTAGAACTCATACTTACTGCAGCTGGGGCTTACAATCCTGCAACTAAAAAATGTGTGGACTTGTAGGGGAACATCATTATTGATCTTACTCCCCAGATGATAAGATTCATGCTTAATGCACCTACACCACAAAACCCTAGGAAACTCAATGAGGCAAAGGAATTGCAATTATATAGCAACAAAAAGGAGGCCAAAAAGACTCATATGAACAGACATTGGATGAGAGTTGAAAAGAAATCCCTAGCCAAGCTTCCTGATCAGCCTAAGAGATCAGATTTTGGCAAGGAGAATGGTGAGATTATCACGATGCTTTCCAAGGTTTTTGGAAAGAGAGATGCTTCATAATTCAAGGAATGGATGTTTCCATTCATTCAAACCATTTTGGATGGCAGGAAACAATTTGAATGGACCATGATTTTGTCAGAAAGCTTACATAACCGAATGATCAGAGTGAGGGAGACAAAGAGCTTCTTCATGATTTCCTATGTGATATATGCAGCTACAAGGAGGGGCATTTTCCCTAGTTTGAATGCAGTTGGAATATTGGGAGATGCCCCTGGATAGAAGAAGGTGTGGGATCATTATGATCAATTGAGTTTGTAAATTTTTGAGTTGCATTATAGAAGAGTTAATGACGAATTCTTGTATGTCATCATTAACCAACTCACATGAGATGCAAGGTATTGACTCACCAGAGATGCCATGGAACATCCAATTACCCAGGTTCACCTACTTTAGGTTGGTTGGTTTCGATGGCCATCCTCATTTACTACCCAGATGCTGTAATAACAAAATTGTTCTGATGGAGTTCATTTATCAAGCTATAGGGGTCAACACCAAATTTTTCTAATAAACATAAGCTTGGTTGTCACAAATTTACCATGAAGTTAGGAGAGTATAGTTGTGCACACAATGTGGCAGCAAAGGTGATTTGTGATGAGTTGATCCATTTGAAATTAGGCATATACATCTAGGAAGTATTTTGATCCCAAGCACAAGATGCAAGGTTTTCTTCCTATAGTTTTTGACAAACATTTCAATTTCCTAGAGGATTTTTGGATGGATTTACAGGATGAGTATGATTTGAGGAGAAGGAATTATGAAAGGTTTCCCATCCCATTAATGATTGAATATGGGGTGAAAGAAGAAATTCCTGACACATTTTTAGATGATGGTGTAACCTTGGATCCCCAGTATGATGCTAACAATATAGGAACCAAAGACTTGGATCTAGTGAATTGGGATGAAGATGAATCCATTGAAATCAAGAAAATTGCAAGGCCAGTTTTGGATAGAAGTATCCAGTGGGTGGTTATGAGGATTAAGGAGCCTGGGGTTCAACCTTTTAAAAAGAGAAAAGCTGCAGGTACCACCCAAGGATATAAGAGAACAAAATGAAGGACAACTCCTAAGGGACCATTAGAATTTTTCCCTCCTAATTCCGGAGAAGAGCTTGAGCCTGCAATTCCTGCTCAAGATGTTCCTGAATTACATGGAGAGGAGGCCGCAATAGAAGTTGGAGCTGAAACCTTAATTCAATCTTCTCTTACAGAGCAACCAATTGAGGAGATTCCCACTAGAACCCTTCATAAGGAGGCTGAATCCTTAAAAAGGAAAGAGCATGAGATTGAAATTCATGATATTGATATAGATTCTAAGGGCACTCAATCTGATAAGGAAACTCATGTGTTTGCATCTAATGAAGGAGCTGAGGATGTGGAAACTGAACATGCCCTCACTCTTGAGGAACAATGGAAATTGTTTGAAGATGCCAAAAGGGAAGCAAAGGCCAAAGCACAAGCTGAGGCACTTGCTAAACAACAAGAATCTGAGGCTAAGGCTAAGGAGGAAGAGCTTGCAAGAAAACAAAAAGAGAAGGAAGACTTACTGCAATAGAAAAAAGAGCAAGAATTGAGGAACAAAGAGGAGAGGGATAAATTGGCTATTGCAGAAAATTCATGAGCTTGAAGAGGAGAAATCTCAACAAAGGAGGGAAAGAGAAGCCCTTGAAGCTAAATTTAAGGCTATTGAGGAAGTTCACAAGAGGAAAGAGGAGGAAGAACCCTTGTTGAGAGAAAAGGAGGCTGAAGAACTTGCTAAGCATGAACAAAAGTCTAAAGAAGCATGAGATAAAGTTAAAGAGCTTGAAAGACAAAGAGATCAAATGTATGAGGAGAGGAGGCTAGAAGAAGAATGTTGGAAAAAGGAACTAGAAGCTAAAAAGATGCAAGCGCAAAAAGACAAGGTTGAAGCTGAAAGGCTTGCAAAAGAAGTTGCAAAAAGGGAACAACAACAGGTACATGAGGTTGATTCTCAACCTAAGACCACCATTCTGCAACCTCTTTCCTCTGCCATTGCTACTTCTTCTTCTACACAAGTGGCCACCACTCCCATTGCTCCAACATGGCTGAAACTAGACCTTGAGAGGAAAAAAATAGTCCAACCTTAGCTTTTGAATTGGGAAGAGATGATGGAGATAGAGAAAGAGAGGCCCAAGAAAAAGGCCAGGGTCCTCCATTCCATGAAGCTCACAGATGCAGGTGAGATTATAGTTGAATGTGCAATCCCTATGGTGGACAAGGACAAACAGGATATGCAATTGATCGATTACCAGTTGGGCACTATTAATTTGGGGAGACCTACAAGAAATCAACAAATGAATCTTATTGACATTGTGGCATCTTCCACCAAATCTAGGATGATCAAGGATAAATAAAGGAAGGAAGAACTTAAGGCCCAATTGGATCAGTTGCATAAATTCTTCAAGGATGTCTTCACTCCTGTTTCTCAACAAGCTGTTGCTCCAGAGACCTTAATCATACTAAGAAAGAAAGAGGCTGATGATTTGGTATAGATGAGAAGTAAAGTTGGGATGCTTGATAGATGGATTGATCGACTTAATCAAGAGGTTAGTGAGCTGCTTGTTGATGGTTTTAAAGTTCATGAAGGTGCATTGGAGTTGGGGGAAGAGATGAATCAACATTTTGAAGTCATGGAGAAACAAGATGAAGAGATGACCATGAGAAGAATTAGGTTCATATCTAAATTCATCTATGAACATAAAAATGAAGTTTAAGAAGCCAGTAAATATTTAAATGAATAAATTGATGAATTAGAAGCAGTGATTGCTATTTTGGTCAATGTGGATATCGATGTGAAAGGTGGTCTTCCTCTTGATAAATTGAAGGAGAAATGGAATAACAGATTTGAGGAGGTGATGCAGAAAGAGGATGATGGTGAAGACTTGATGCTAGATAGCCTCATGGACATCAGAGATGAAGTAAAGGATGCTAGGAGGGAGTTGATTAAATTAAAAGATATGCAAGAGTTTTCCTCCATAGAGTTGAAAATAATTAAATTTGAAGAAAATTGGGTAGTTGGACCTAATGCAGATATGCTTCAACAAGTGTTTACCAGTTATGATGAATACCTTCTTGAGAAAACTACGTAGGGATGAGCTGGCAATGAAGTGTTTTTTCCTAGTGTGCAACTTTTCTCTTCTCTCCTATTTTGTAGGATTATGACATGAGTTGAACTGAAGATCTCATACAACAGTTCTACCTTTTCCTTTGGGCGTCAGATTTTGACAACAAGGTCATCAACCATTAAAATTAAGATTAGTCAACACAGTCACTTCATGCAGTTCTAGTTCCTTGATTGGTGGATCTCAATTTCTGAATGAGAAATTAGTGCATAGCTTGCCTATATGTAATATTGGGCTCTATTTTGCAAAGGTTGGCTGATTGAAGAAGGATTAGCCACCTAATGAGATAGCGGAATAGTGTTATCATAGTCTTAGTATTTTTAGAAGTTTTCAAGCAAATTACTTTGAGAAACTCTATTTTACAACTTTTATGCATGGATATTTAGATACTTTTAAAGATTTTCAATACATTTCATGTTACTTTCAAGTTTAGTGGTTAAGGGATGATGTTAATGAATCATAGTCATTCGTATGCCAGTGAATGTTGTGCATAATTGTTTCTTATTTGATGCAAATCAATAGAAGAATCTGGATCTGAGACTATTTCATTGAATTATGTATGAATGGAATTTATTTATTTCTATTGATTTATTAATTTTAGCAATGAGTTGGTGATGTGTTTTGATTTTGGAATGAAGTTTTGATGAATGGATATGGTTATTGAATTGTTCACTATGAATGTATGCAATATTATAGGTCAGGCTATGGATTGCGTCATTTTATAGTTTTGGTTACTTATGAAAACACTCATTGTTAAGGTACATGTCTGGATGTGAAGAAATTTATATTCATGTTTTACTATTCTAAAGCCTTGTTCTATCTTTTTTTGTTTATTTATACCCCCCTAAAGTAGATTAGTTCACATGATGCAGTTTGTATTCCTTTCTACCTGTAGGCCCCTTGAATATTACGGTTGTATTGGCCACTGAATCACACCAGTACAGTTGAGAACCAACTACCAAGACCTTGGAAGATAGGTGGTTTTAGATTAGTTATCTTTTTCAGGAGAAATAAGATAGAAATATTTTGTTTAATGTTGTGCTATTTTGATCATTGATAGATTTGGCGCTAGGAGGGCTTGAGGAACAAGTTGCCTCAAATTGGGTCATTCTCACCAGAAAGGTTTGAAAGAGTTCTTAGATCTTCTCAGAATCTGGAACCATTGGTTGAACTCTAAACCCCTGTCAGGTACAGGCCCCAAGCCTATAGAGTTTTGATTCCACCATTGTCACCACCACTTACTCCACTTGGGTTTCCACCAAATCCTCCTATTCCACAACTAGCTCAACCAGTCCCACTACCACCCATGGCTTTATTCATGAATAATCCTTGTCCACTGGGGATTATCCCTGGTGGTATACATGATCTGCCCAAGAACCCAGAGAGATTCTGTCCCAAATATATCCATGGAGAATCAAGGAGTGTTGAAGAGCACATACATGCATTTAAAGATGCTTGTACTCGTGCTCAAGTAGCCCACCATGATGTTGTATGTAGGTTATTCCCCTACTCTTTAGGTGACATGACATACAATTGGTATTTGAATTTGCCCCAAGGGTCTATTTTGAGTTGGACAGACCTAGAAAATGCCTTTATCAATCAATTTCGGGTCTACATAGACCCTGCCATTTTGTATCACCAATTTGCTACCATAAGAAAAGAACCCCATGAACCATTACCATTGTCTAACACAAGATTCCAGAGGATGTACCGAAGGCTACATGATCCTTGGTTACTGAAAATATTGCCATTTTGGCATATTTAAGGGTCATAGATCCCTTGATTGGCCTATTTTTGTAGAGGATGTATGCTACTGCTAACATTAATTCTTTTTCTAAAGTTTATAAATTGGCCATTAAATTGCAACAGTAGATAAGCTTACAATCGGGGAGTTTAGGAGGAGTTCTTCCTCCCATGGGGTATTAAATGCCTAACCCAACTCCTCTATTTAATACAGTCCTAGGGATGCCTTATTCCTAATATGGACCCATAGCTAAGTTACAAAATTTACCCCTCTACCATTTTTCACTAATGGGGCTCTAGATTCCTCCAAGCAATCACAAAATTACCATAATCAAGTTGGAGGGTCAAATCCTGTCAGTCAACCATATGTTACAAATACTACAGAAAGTGAACAAATTGATCAATTGACTAATGAAATGGAAACTCTGAAGAAGACTTTATCTTAGATGTCTAATGATATGGCCCAACTTAGGTACAACCCTCCTCAAAATCAAAACCAAAATCAGAACTTCCAAAATCAAGGAGGGTATTCCAATCGGGGTGGTTACTCTAATTAGAATTCTAATAAGAACACCAATAGGAACTTCCAAAACCAAAATTCCCCTACCCAAAATTATTAGAATCAAAATAGGGGATACAACCAGAGGTCCAACAACAATAGACAATGGAATACTGTGCCAAACAATGGGGGAGTTTCCCATAACTACTAGGCTGGTGATGACAAGCCACATACTACAAATGTTGCAGATCTCAACTTTATGAAAAATTGGTGTAGGCTGCACGATGTTGCAGCACATTCTGAGGTCAACTACCCAAAAATGGAGAAGATGGTCAGGATTACACAGGATGATGCTCCGATGCAAGGTGTTCCCAACAAGTCTAGTGGATCCACGGATACTACCATGGCTTATGACATCTTTGATGAAGAACTTCCATTCCCTAGCCAAACAAAAAATGAACCAGTAGAAGATGTATATGATGCTCAAGTCTTCCAATCCAAGGGAGGTCATTTCTTGAGGAATCAAAATAAAGGCCTATTCACCACATCTACCCCTCCAAACACCATGGTTCCACCCAATCAAAATGAGTAAAATAACCCACCACCACCAAAAGGACCATTTGAATCTCAAAATAAAGGCAACTCTTATGTTGTTCCTAAATATTAGGTGAATAATGACACACAATTTGATTTTATTGCAGAAATGTAGAAGCAAAAGACTTCACTATCATTCTTTAACATTATGAAGTGGTGCCCTGCCCAATGGGACATTGTGTTGAGAACTATGGAGGAGGAAAATTGGTCAAAAGGAAAAAATGAGGCGACTCCAACAAATGAAATGAATGCAAAGGTAAGACAAGGACCCCACCTTTCCTTTTAAGCTTAAGGATCTTTAGAAAGAATCTGCACAACTGCCTTTTAGATTCTGGAGCATTAGGTAACGTCATGCCTTTCTCCATTTGTAGAAAGTTAGGTTTGAATTTTCTTTAGAATAACAAAAAGGTGATTCAGTTGGATAAAACTGAGGTCAATGTGGTAGGAGAACTAAAAAATATTCATGTGCAGGTTGCATTTGACCCAAGGATCCAAACTTATATGGATATCCAAGTGGCTGATATCCTAGAAACATATGGTATGCTTCTAAGCTGAGACCTAATGAAAAGCATCAGGGGATATCTGTCCTTAGAATTCTCACATATGTGGCTACCATGGAAAGGGGTAGCAACATAAATTAGGATTGAGAGTGAGCCTAGGCTCAAACACATGATCATTGAATATGATTCTCCTAACGAGGTAGCTTACTTCGAAACCGAGATAGGAGTTTACAAGAGGGAGGAAATCATGACCTTCTCAATACTCAATTTTGATGATCCAATCCATTTAGAACATAGTGACCCAATGACCACGGTCAACCAACAAGTTCTAATTAGAAAGTTGCAACAAGATAGGTTGGTTTTGGGAGAAGAGGCTGATCTATGGAATTTGTTGTTCCCCAATTAGTGCATGATTCATTACCAAAGCCATTCTGAATTGACATGTCAACCTTGCATAGATATTTTGAACCATGTCTGTCACATTGAGGAAAGTTGTGAATGCCAACCCGAAACACCCACTAATCAATTTTCATTTGAAGCTAGGGATGCCACCATCCTGACAAGAACTAGTCTCACTCAAGAGGAAGATCCTTCCCAACTTGACCAGACTCAAGTTCTATGTTCTAATCTTTAGACCAAGACTGAGGAATCTCAATCTTTTTTTGTCACACCTACCCTAGATAAGCTTCCAATTCCTAAGGCATTGATGAAAAACATACCAAATTGTAAAGTAGTCGAAGAAGAGGTTCAAGAAGTAGTTTCTGAACAAGTTTTGAATCTAGGTGAATCTTTTGATAAACATATTTCACATCACCCTTTAAATCTAGATAGCCAACACTAGTTCAAGCCGCCACCCACTTTTAGCAAGAAATCACCTCTAGTCCCCAAAAAGAAAGAAGTTCTAGCTTCATATCAACTGTGGAGTCTTAAATTTGATGGCTCTAAATCTAGATCAGGGAGTGGGGTTGGCGTTGAACTAACCAACCCGAAAGGGAAAATGTATTTTGCTTCTTATAGGTTGTAGTTTAGTTGCATGAATAATGTGGTAGAATATGAAGTGCTGGCTGAAGGACTGATGTTTGCTCATCAAAAGAAGGTTACAACTCTCATAGTTATGGGAGATGAAGTTATTATCAAGCAAGTTCACAGCCAATACACCTACCACAAAAAAATATTGGCTGCATTTAGGAACAAATTTTGGAACTTAATAGAAGATTTTGATGCTTTTGGTATCAAGTTGATCCCTAGAGAGGACAATCAGGTTGCAGATGCCCTTGTTGTTGTTGCTAGCACTTTGGAACCTATACAAGACTCCAAGTTGAAGAGATTCTCGGTGGAGTTAGTCTTAGTCTCAACCGTCTCGGATAATGTCCAAAATTTTTAGGTCTTTGATGATGACCAACATATACTTGCCTTTTTGGCAAGTTCAGATGTCTTTGAGGGAAAAATAATTGATGAATCAGAAAGAGACCATGAAGATTGGGATCCTAAGAATTGTGTTGAAGAAGGGATACTCAATTTGAAAAGCAACAACATTCCCAAGGGGATGGTAGCCTTGGAAAGGATCTTTGACTCTGATCCTCGGGCTTGTGAAAGGGTGTTGACATAAAGCGATGGAAGGAAGTATGAATCTATCAACTTGGCTGATTTAGGTCCAAAAAGGAATGTGTATATAGGTAAAACCTTCCCCAAGGAAATTAGAGACAAAATGATTAAGGTGCTGAAAGAAGAAATTGCAACAATTTCTTGGGGATACGAGGATTTGAAGACCTTTGATACTTCAGTGATCACACATACCATACCCTTGAAGCTAGAATCAAAGCCCTTTTTCCAAAAATAGTGCTCGGTCAATGCTTTAATCGAACCCTTAATTTTCAAAGAAGTACAAAAGCTGCTATTTGCAAGGATAATCTTTCCAGTACGACATTCCACTTGGGTTTCTAACTTGGTTCCTGTTTGCAAGAAAAGTGGTGAGATTAGATTGTGTGTTGATTTTAGAAATCTAAATAGGGCCTCAGAGAAGGATAATTATCCGCTCCCTTCTCTTGATGAGGTGTTGCAAACTGTTAATGGATCCTAGATGATTTCATTTTTGGATGGCTATTCGGGATATAATCAAGTTCTTGTCAATCATGAAGATAGAATGAAAACTGCCTTCACTACCAAGTGGGGGACATTTTCCTATTAGAGGATGTCATTCGGTCTTATCAATGTTGGAGCTATGTTTCAACGTGCAATAGATGTGGCATTCAAGGACCTAATAGGTAAATGTATAATTATTTATATGGCTAAATTAACTATGTTTTCAAAGAGCAGAGAAGACCATGTTGCAGATTTAGGAAAAGTTCTTAAAAGATGTATAAGTTGCGGTGTGTCTCTTAACCCCAAAAAGTGTGTATTTAGAATTTTTGAAGGGAAACTTTTGGGTCACATAATTTTAGAAAAGGGGATATCCATAGATTCTGACAGAGTTGAGTCCATCTTAAAGTTGAAAATGCGAGGAAGCAAGAAGCAAATGAGATCTTTCTTCGGAAAGATCAATTTTGTAAGGAAATTTATAATCGGGTTTGCAGAGATCGTCAAAACCCTAAATGAAATGATGAAAAAGGATGCAAAGATAGAATGGAGTAATGAAGCTAAATCTAATTTTTCGTAGATTAAACAATCAATTTTAGAGGCACCAGTTCTAACTAGCCTTGGCTACTTAAATCCTTTTTATATCTATTCTTTTGCATTTGATCATTCGTGTGCTGCTATTTTGACATAGCGAAAAGGTGAGGGAGATGAAAGACCTATAAATTTTATGAGTTCCCCATTTAAGAACGCAAAATTTTGATATCCATCTCTTGAAAATCGAGCCTTCGCACTTATATGGGCAGTCAAAAAGTTCAGACACTACATCCTTCGTAGTTAGGTCATTGCCATAGTTCCTGATCCAGTTGTGAAGTCTCTCCTCATGCAGAGTGAACTGGGGGAGATGTGAGGAAAATGGATGGCCATTTTGCAGGAGTATGATCTTGAGATTCATCCAATGAAGCTAGTATGAGGCCAAGGTTTATCCAAAGCAATGGTAGATGTAGATACTAAGATCACCTGTCAACAATACACAGTATAGTCATTTATAGGTGATCCTTGGTACTCAGATTTGATTTTGCTGTTGTTGAATAACAAATTCCTAGACGAAATGAATGCTACTCAAAGGAGAGAATTGAGGCTAAAAAGTTCACACTACATGCTTAAAGGAGGAGCTCTTTACAAAAGAAATTTTGAAGGTGTTTACTTGCGTTGCTTGGATCAACAAGAAGCAAAACATGCTATCACTGAGTTTCATGGTAGGCATGGCACTGGACATGGATTTTCTGATTCTTTAGCACATCATATTATTAGATCATGCTACTATTGGTCCCATGTGTTTTGAGATGCACATCAACACATTAGGACATGTCACACATGTCAAACCGCTACATCTAGGGAACGTAATCCAACGATGCCCCTACAACCTGTGTATGAGGTAAGACCATTTTCCCAATGGGCACTGGATTTTATAGGAGTTATTAATCCAAACTCGTCTGTAGGTCATAAATTCATTTTGATAGCAACTGACTACTGCACATGCTGGACTAAGGCTTAGTCCTGTAAAAATAGCACCAAAGACGTGGTCATCAAATTTCTCAATGAATGCGTCATAACCAGGTTTGGAGTACCATTTTCCCTGGTATATGACAATGACCCTACTTTTTCTTTTGTTGAGTTTATTCAATGGGCTTATGAACACAAAATTATCTTGAAATATTCATCTAATTACTACCCACAAGGGAATGGAGTAGCTGAGTCTACTAATAAAAACCTGTTGAAAGTGATTAAGAAGTTGCTACAAAACAACCCTAGAGACTGGCATACCCAACTGAGATTTTCCTTATGCGCAGATCAAATTCACATTAAAGCCGCCTTAGGGAATTCACCATTTAAGTTAGTCTACAACCAAGAGCCAGTTTTTCCTATACATCTGTAGATACTTGTCCTTAGGTTCATGCAAGAATTCTATTCAAAAGATGATAGGATAGAGGTTAGGTTAGCCAATTTACTAAATCTGGAAGAACAAAGTGTCATTGCTTTACAACAGTTCTCTAAACATCAAGTTGTCGTCAAACGTTGGTTTGAAAAAAGAGCTAAAATTAAGGCCTTTAGGATATCAAACCTTGTATTGTTATGGGATAAAGCTAAGGAGAAGAAAGGAGACCACCAAAAATTTGACAAACTTTGGTTGGGTCCATATCTGATAGCTGAAATCATGGGTGAGAATGCTTTTCGTTTGAGCACCCTAATAGGAGAACCTGTTCCATTGCTTGTCAATGGTTAGTTTCTCAAGCACTACTTTGGCCCATGAAGGTCTGATTTTCTGTTGGTTGTATATATGTAATTAGTTGTTCTTTTTTTTGTGTGTTGTTGGTTTGTTTGTTTGTTTTTCTTTTGTGTTCTTTCTGTTGTTTTGTTTTGTTCCTCTTGGTTTTTGGGGAATTTCATTTTTCCTCCATTTCAGAATGAAGGGGTTATTATTCAAAGTATACTACATGAACTAAGAGAGAAATGGGTTTAGGTATTTTCAGGTATTTCTATTGAAAGATTTTGTTCTAAACTTGTGTCTTATGATCATTTTAAACAATGGTTTGAAAAGTTATTAAGAATAATGTATATTGTAAACAATCTCATGAACCATGATTGAAATCTATCAAAAAATAGATAAAACATCTGTCTATGTAAGATGCCTATTTGTCTTAGGGTAGCTATATCTTTGATTCAAGTGAAAAATCCAATTCCCAACACTTTCATAAGGTCCACTGTAGTTCTCAACCCACATTTCAAATTGATTATATATGAGTATTAAGAAAAGTTAATAAAGAATTCCTACAAGTGGAGCCTATAAAAAAAATGAGAAGAAAAGAGAACTATTGAAAGAAGGAAAACTCAATATCAAATGGTTAATTCAAGTATCTCTATCAGGGCTATGGATGCCTATCTGGTAGTAGAGCAATACTTTGAAAGAATTAGAGGTATCTTCATTGGGGCTATGGATGCCTGGCTGGCAGCGGAGCAATGCCCAGGATATTATTGCACGATAGTTAAAGGACTCTACCTATGTAGCTTGAATCTTAGCTATAGTTTTTCAAGGGTAAAGAAAGTTTTTATGAAGAAAAGATGCACCATATATGCACACACTCAGATTCAAAGTAGTTCATGTTGATTTACATCTGAGATTCCAGCTCAACCTTGCTAAATATATTTGATCCTGCTTAAGTTAGAATGTTTATAAACCAAAGATTCTGGGTGACTAAATTCTTTAGTGTCTTGAAAATGGGTAAACCATTTTCCCAACCAAGTCACCATTTGTTATGCCTTGCATAACCACCCCATTTTGTTTTGGGTCAAAATGGCCCCCCCTTGTTTTTGTTTGTCCTTGTGTTTTTTGTTTGGGTCTTAGGAGTTGTTCTTTTTCCTCCTAAGTCCTTGTTTATTTTTGGTCTAGCAGAAGCGGATCTGAGATGGAAACTGGACTTAGAACTTTGTGAAGGTTCCAAGTCCGAGTTCGGATTTAGTTCTAGCCTCGCCCTTTCCTTTTTGTTTTTCTTTGTGTTTTTGGTTTGTCTTGCGCTTTGGGGTTCGTTTCTCCCTTGAGTTGTCTTTCGTTTTCTTGTGTTTTGTTTTTCGCCCTAGCGGAAGCGGAAGTGGAAATGGAACTGAACTTGGAACTTTATAAAAGTTTCATATTCTGTCTTGGTTCCGATTTCCGTCCCACTCATTTGCTTTGTTTTTTTGTCTTCGTTGGTGTCTTCGCCGGGTTCGTTTTCGTTCCGGTCCCACTTCCCGTCGTTCTTTGTCACTGTCTTTGTGTCAGTGTATATTACTTTGTTAGGATTAGAACTAGAATTAGAACGGAACTTGGAACTTTGTAAAAGTTCCATGTCTGGTTTTGCTTATGATTCCACCCCGTTTCCCTTTGTTGTCTGTCCTTGCTGCGTGACTAGAACCAGATGTGAAATTGGATTAAGATACTTGGGTAAAGTTTCTTGTTCTGTTCTGACTCTATTTCTGCATCCACCCTACCTTCAGTTTTCACATTGGTTGTTCACTCATTTACGTTTTTGGTTTTGCGCCCGACCAACCGTATTTATTGCATTAATTACGACCTCCTCACATGCGCGAAATGCTTTTCAAATCTTAATCAAGGTTAACTGGCTCATTATCTTTATTGCTTAAGTTGTTTTAGCAAACCAAAGCTCGAGTAACTTTGGGAGGAGCATGATTTTATTGCAAAGGCGCGTTGGTGAGTGGATTCTTATCGAGTTTCAACCTTTCTTGGTGGCATTTTGAGGTAGGGTTGTTTTCCCATTTTGTTGGTGTTTTATTTTTTTCCCGTTCTATTGGCATTTTCGTTTTCCTGTTCGTGGTATTCTTGCGCATTCACGGGACCTTTCCTATGGATCTTCGCTCATTCCCTTGTTTGTTTCTGGTTTTGTTTTGTATTTTTTTTTTATTCTATTTTCCATTTTCCTTTTTCTTCTTTCCTATTTATTCTTTTGTCATTCTGCTATCGTTTTTCGTGGCGTGTCTGTTCTGCCATGCCCTAGTTTTTAACTAGGGTTTCATTTTGTGGGGTATTCTGTGCTTTAAATGCTTCGAAATCTATTTGACAACCCCTTTGATCCTATTCCTATGTTGATTTAGTAGTTTTCATGTCGGGTTCTTGATGCCCTTATTACCTAAATCAACGAGTCATGCAAACTAGGCTTTGTGCGATGACCTTTACAATGTCGAGCCCTAAAAGTTTAAATCTCATCTCTATCTTATTAGAGGGTGAGGTTAAGCCCCTTTATTTAAAGTTTCCTTATGGTTTCATGTGACCAAGTCTTAAGCTCATATAACCACATCTTCAAAAATATCTTTGTTTGAATGGTAAACTGGCAGAAGCAGATCCGAGAATGAACTCGTCCCATAAGTGTTTTACATAAGAGTTAATTCCCAAAATGATCCCGCTTCTGATGACTGTTGACTCCTTTCTTCACCCTTGTTCTTTATCAGAAGTGGAACCAAAGTGAGAAACAAATTTGGAACTATTGTCTGGTTCCAGGTTCAGTTTTCGTTCTGATCCCGGTTTTAGTCTCGTTTCGACTTTGATCTCGATCCTGCCTGTGTTAATAGGCTTTCTAGTATTGATTCTTTCTTGACTCCGCTTCTAGTGGATATAAAATTTGACTAAATATGGAGAGTTATCCTGAAGGAATAGAGAATGGTATGAGAGGTAATGTATGATGTAATGATTTTCATGCCTTTGTTCATCTAATCCAGGGTTGTATTGTAGGAATAGAAGATGTCAGGAGCATCGGAGGAAGCTTCTTAAAGAAGCCAAGCTGTAGAAAGTTCAAGAAAAGGAACCAAGCCCAAAAGGATAAAAGTGGAACAACTCCCTTACACCTTGAGGTACAAGCATCGAAATCCCACTATTATTGCTAGCAAGGTGGATTCAGATTGAGTGAACATCACAGATACAAACTTTGGCCCATTAAATTATGAGGAGTTGCTTGAAGAAACATTCAATGAATATGTAATGGGGAGAATATAAAGAATTGTTCAATCTGGATTGGCATATGCTGCTATATTTCCTTTATATGTCCAATGTCCGAAACTCATACTTACTATAGCTGGGGCTTACAATCTCGCAACTAGACAATGTGTGGACTTGCAGGGGAAAATCATTATTGATCTTACTCCCCAGATGATAAGATTAATGTTTAATGCACCTACACCACAAAACCCCAAGCAACTCAATGAGGTAGAGGCACTACAATTATATATCAACAAAAAGGAGGCCAGCAGGACTCATATGAACAAACATTGGATGAGAGTTGAAATGAAATCCCTGGCCAAGCTTCCTAATCAACCTAAGAGATTAGATTTTGACAAGGAGATTTGTGACATTATCATGATGCTTTCCAAGATGTTTGGAAAGAGATGATTCACAATTCAAGGAATGAATGTTTCCATTCATTCAAATCATTTTGGATGGTAGGAAGCAATTTGATTGGCCCATGATTTTTTCAGAAAGATTACATAACCAAATGCTCAGAGTGAGGGAGACAAAGAGCTTCTTCATGACTTCCTATGTGATATATGCAACTGCAAGGAGGGTCATTTTCCCTGGTTTGAATGTAGTTGGAATATTGGGAGAGGCCCCTAGACAGAAGAAGGTGTGGGATCATTATGATCAATTGACTTTGTAAACTTTTGAGTTGCATTATAGAAGAGTTAATGATGCATTCTTGTATGCCATCATTAACCAACTCACATGATATGCAAGGTATAGACTAACCAGGGATGCCATGGCATTCATTGTAGAATGGGGACATTGGTACTTCCAATACCCCAAGTTCACCTACTTCAGGTTGGTTGGTTTCAATGGCCATCCTCATTTAATGCCCAGATGCTACAATAATAGAATTGTTTTGATGGAGTTCATTTATCAAACTATTAGGGTCAACACCAAATTTGCTAATAAACATAAGCCTGGTTGTCACAAATTTACCATGCAGTTAGGAGAGTATAGTTGTGCACACAATGTGGCAGCAAAGGTGATTTGTGATGAGTTGATCCATTTAAAATTAGGCATATACATCCAGGAAGTATTTTGATCCCAAGCACAAGATGCAAGGTTTGCTTCCTATAGTTTTTGACAAACATTTCAATTTGCTGGAGGATTTTTGGATGGATTTATAGGATGAGTATTATTTGAGGAGAAGGAATTATGAGAGGTTGCCCATCCCATTAATGATTGAATATGGGGTGAAAGAAGATATTCCTGACACATTGTCAGATGATGGTGTAACCTTGGATCCCCAATATGATGCTGACAATATAGGCACCAAAGACTTGGATCTAGTGAATTGGGATGAAGATGAATCCATTGACATCAAGCAAATTTCAAGGCCAGTCTTGGATAGAAGTATCTAGTGGGTGGTTATGAGGATTAAGGAGCCTGAGGCTCAACCTTCTAAAAAGAGAAAAGTTGTAGGTACCACCCAAGGATATAAGAGAACAAAAAGGACAAGTCCTAAGAGGCCATTGGAATTTTTCCCTCCTAATTCTGGAGAAGAGCTTGAGCCTACAATTCCTTCTCAAGATGTTCCTAAATTACATGGAGAGGAGGCCACAACAGAAGCTGGAGGTGAAACCTTAATTCAACCTTCTCTTACAGAGCAACCAATTAAGGAGATGCCCACTAGAACCCTTCATGAGGAGGCTGAATCCTTAAAAGGGAAAGAGCATGAGATTGAAATTCATGATATTGATATAGATTTTGAGGGCACTCAATTTGATAAGGAAACTCATGTGTTGCATCTAATGAAGAAGCCGAGGATGTGGAAACTGAACATGTCCTCACTCCTGAGGAACAATGGAAATTGTTTGAAGATGCCAAAAGGGAAGCAGAGGCCAAAGCACAAGCTGAGGAACTTGCTAAAAAAAAAGAATATGAGGCTAAGGCTAAGGAGGAAGAGCTTGCAAGAAAACAAAAAGAGAAGGAAGACTCACTGCAATAGAAAAAAGAGCAAGAATTGAGGAACAAAGAGGAGAGGGATAAATTGGCTATTGCAGAAAATTCATGAGCTTGAAGAGGAGAAATCTCAACAAAGGAGGGAAAGAGAAGCCCTTGAAGCTAAATTTAAGGCTATTGAGGAAGTTCACAGGAGGAAAGAGGAGGAAGAACCCTTGTTGAGAGAAAAGGAGGCTGAAGAACTTGCTAAGCATTAACAAAAGTCTAAAGAAGCATGAGATAAAGTTTAAGAGCTTGAAAGACAAAGAGATCAAATGTATGAGGAGAGGAGGCTAGAAGAAGAATGTTGGAAAAAGGAACTAGAAGCTAAAAAGATGCAAGTGCAAAAAGACAAGGTTGAAGCTGGAAGGCTTGCAAAAGAAGCTATAAAAAGGGAACAACAATAGGTACAAGAGGTTGATTCTCAACCTAAGACCACCATTCTGCAACCTCTTTCCTCTACCATTGCTACTTCTTCTCCTACACAAGTGGCCACCACTTCCATTGCTCCAACATGGCTGAAACTAGACCTTGAGATGAAACAAATAGTCAAACCTCAACCTTTGAATTAGGAAGAGATTATGATGGAGATAGAGAAAGAGAGGCCCAAGAAAAAGGCTAGGGTCCTCCATTCGACGAAGCTCACAGATGTAGGTGAGATTATAGTTGAATGTGCAATCCATATGGTGGACAAGGACAAACATGATATGCAATTGATCGATTACCAATTAGGCACTGTTAATTTGGGGAGACCTACAAGAAATCAACAAATGAATCTTATTGACATTGTGGCATCTTCCACCAAATCTAGGATGATCAAGGATAAAAAATTAGGAAGGATGAACTTAAGGCCCAATTGGATCAATTGCATAAGTTCTTGAAGGATGTTACGACACTCTTGTTTCTTAGCAAGCTGCTACTCCAGAGACCTGAATCTTACTAAGCAAGAAAGAGGCTGATGATTTGGTACAAATGAGAAGTAAAGTTGGGATTCTTGATAGATGGATTTATCGACTTAATAAAGAGGTTGGTGAGCTTCTTGCTGATGGTTTTAAAGTTCATGAAGGTGCATTGGAGTTGGGGGAAGAGATGAATCAACATGTTGATGTCTTGGAGAAACAAGAGGAAGAGTATAGAGAGCATGTCAAGAAACTAAAGGACATCAACAAGGTGCCAAAGCCAACTCTCTTGGAGTAATCAATCCTCGATGAGGATAATGCATACTTCATTGAGAAGACCATGAGCATAATTACGTTCAGATGTAAATTCATCTATGAACATAAGAATGAAGTTCAAGAAGCCAGTACAGATTTAAATGAACAAATTGATGAATTAGAAGCAATGATTGCTATTTTGGTCAATGTGGATATCCTTGTGAAAACAGGTCTTCCTCTTGATAAATTGAAGGAGAAATGGAATAATAGATTTGAGCAGGTGATGTAGAAAGAGGATGATGGTGAAGACTTGTTGCTAGATAGGTTCATGGAAATCAAAGATGAAGTAAAGGCTGCTAGGAGGGAGTTGATTAAATTAAAATATATGCAAGAGTTTTCCTTCGTAGAGTTGAAAAGAATTAAATTTGAAGATAATTGGGTAGATGGACCTGATGCAGATATGATTCAACAAGTGTTTACCAATTATGATGAATACCTTCTTGAGAAAACTATGCATGGATGAGCTGGCAATGGAATGTTCTGTCATGGTGGATGACTTTTCTCTTCTCTCCTATTTTGTAGGATTATGACATGAGTTGAACTGAAGATCTCATACAATAGTTCTACCTTTTTCCTTTGGGTGTTAGATTTTGACAACAAGGTCATCGACCATTAAACTGAAGATCAACCAATGTAGTCACTTCATGTAGTTCCAGTTCCTTTATTGGTGGATCTCAATTTTGATTGAGAGAAATTAGTGCATAGCTTGCCTATATGTAATCTTGGGCTCTATTTTGTAAAGGTCGGATGATTGAAGAAGGATTAGCCACCTAATGAGATAGTGGAATAGTGTTATCATAGTCTTAGGATTTTTATAAGATTTCAAGCAAGATACTTTGAGAATCTCTGTTTTACAACTTCTATGAAAGGATATTTAGATACTTTTAAAGATTTTCAATACAATTTTTTGTTACTTTCAAGTTTAGTGGTTAAGGGATGATGTTAATGAATCATACTCATTCATATGCCAGTGAAAGTTGTGCATAATTGTTTCTTATTTGATGCAAATCAATAGAAGAATCTAGATCTAAGACTATTTCATTGAATTATCTATGAATATAATTTATTTATATCTATTGATCTATTAATTTTAGCAATGAGTTGGTGATGTGTTTTGATTTTGGAATGAAGTTTTGATGAATGGATATGGTTATTGAAATTTTCACTGTGAATGTATGCAATATTATAGGTCAAGCTATGGATTGCATCATTTTATAGTTTTGGTTACTTGAGAAAACACTCATTGTTAAGGTACATGTTTGGATGTGAAGAAATTTATATTCATGTTTTACTGTTCTAAAGCCTTGTTCTATCTTTTTCTATTTATTTATACCCGTCAAAGTAGATTAGTTCACATGATGCAATTAGTAAATTCCTTTCTACCAATAGGCCCCTTGAATATTACAGTTGTATTGGCCATTGAATCACACTAGCACAGTTGATAATCAACTACCAGGACCTTGGAAGATAGGTGGTTTTAGATCAGTTATCATTTTTAGGAGAAATAGGATATAAATATTATGTTTAATGTTGCTGTGCTATTTTGACCATCAACACACCATAGTTATAATATCAAACACAACTAATTTCTAACACAACCAATTAACTATACCTCAAAACTAGTGTATGCTTAAATAATAGGTAAACCTCATACCATCAACATTTCTAACCATATCTAAAATCACAAGTCCACTCTCCTAGAACTCCCACTATATTTGTATTGTCAAATTTGAATGATCAAGACATCTAAATATCCACCAATAACACTCACAAAGGAGGCATAATCAATATCATGTAGTGCTGGAAGGAACATCCATAATGAATACAAAACCTGCAAATAAAACCACTATAAGCAACTCTCACCACTAGTATCCACGCGTCTCCCAAGTTCTCCACACTTAAAAAATGAAAAAGATTATAGAGCCTCCATGTTGTTAATAATAAAAATTAAAGTACAATAGCAACACATGATCATAAACATAGCGATCACTATAGCTCCAAAAAAAACTCAAATCCCATTTCATGTGAACATGAACACCTAGGTTCTTGAAGAAACACAAGACCAAAGAGAGACCTACAAATGCAAACATGTAGTATGTCCTTCTACAAACACCTCTAAGTTCTCAAGATGTGACAAGTATGATATCCTCCACAAAGCACCAAAAAGAAAAGATTTTATCAATATCCAACCAATCCAAGATAGCCTCTAAAACCAAAGGGAGATCAAACCAAAAAATACATTCCCAACTCCAAGGAAATAATCCTATAACTATATTCTACTCTCCTCAAATCAACCCTCCAAAAATAACATCCAAAGCTCAAGACTCATTCTCATGAGAAGAAAAAAGGAAAATAACTTATACCAAACAATTCTCAAATAAGCCCTCTAAAACTAACATCCATAGCTCACGAATCATTCCATGATGAAATAAAGCATGTAATAAAATACATTTAAAACAAGATGGGAAATACATATCAAATAATTCATAATTGAGAGGACCAAGAGTGGGGAATGAAATTTCTCCTTCAAGACACACCAAACCACACTGACTCTCTCCAAGAACAATATCCTCAATAGGTCCATGTTGAACTCATGTCCAACCTAGGTGTAGGCTCCTTGATCTTCTTGTTGAAACCTCATCAAAGAGTGACTATATCAATACATGATCTCCAAGAACAAGAGATATCCAAGCCTCAAAAAAATCTAAAAAAAGTGTACAATAGATTATTCATGCCAACCAAACTCCAATGCAACATTGTAATAACCATAAGTCAACAAGAAATTTTTTCACACTACTCATTAATCAAATTATCCCAAATCACCACCAAAGCTCCAATATCAATAATTAGGAACTCTCCATGACACAAATTCCTATGACATCAATCCAATGATTTAAAATTTCATTTTCGTGCTATATTCATTTTGATGATGTAGTTGTAGAGAGAAATCACAAGATATAACTCATTGCCACCATACTTGCCTAATCATTCTACTTGTATGATCAAATGAATTGGGATGAAATCAAATTTATTCATATTTTATATAAACATAATAGAATATATTTAGACATGTGCTTATTTACCATTTCTCTAAAACCATATAGATAATCATGGGTAATTGTCAGTGGAATTGAGAAGTAAGATTCATTAACATTGTTACTAATATAATCCAATCAAAGTGCAACAACATAACCCATAGAAGGAGTTCTACATCTATACACACATGGATAGATAGTTAAATATTCTTGTAAATTATGTTGTTTTTTTTTATAAATGTGCCTCACCATTCATTCCAAATATGGAGCTCTAAGTGAGATTAGCAAACCCACTATTATATGATTTTTTGGTGCCTATTTCACTTAACTAATTCAATGCAACAAAAAATAGTACAAGGTAGTATTATCACTTTGAGGTCATCCTTCAACCCTATACTTAGTAATAATAATTATGAACCTTAATCGTAGTTTTGTTCAATGGTATATTTTTACTAAGGTATAGGTATTCCATGATAAGTCATCTAGGATGAGCATATATCATAGCATAGATTATTGATATATGTAATTGTGTGTTTAATAGTTTAGTTTAAATTCTCTAGACAAGTCCAAAAACCAAGTTCCCATATATACATGGATTCCTTATCATAAATACATGTACAATAAAGCACAATTTAAATTTAAGGTCATAAATGCCTTTGTGAAAATGAAAGGAAAAAAAAGTTCAATGAGCAAGTATATCACTAGTGCATTATGGAAATTAATAGTGGGAATATACAATGCTAGTGTATAGTGAGAGTGTACAACAAATCCTTCTCTTTATCCCAAACATGCCCAGTATAATAGTCAAGCTTCCTTGTTTCTTTTCATTACCTAAATTCATTGTTACTAAAGGCCAACATGGCTTTGCTTGTTATCAACTAAATTTAGTATACATAACAACATACATTTTAACATTTCATTTCATCTCAAATAAAATCTACTCTTTATTGAAGGAAGAATCACTAGAATAATTAATATTGACAAGTTTTAAGCACACCATGCTATATAATAGAGAACAAATGTAGATAAATATTACAATATTTTTCTAGCTACATGATATGATAAAATGCAAATGAATTTATATATCATACCATGATCTTGCAATATTATAGGTTATTATCACCTTTAAAGACTCCCATAACAAGTTTGCAACCACCATACAACACTTCTTCATGCACAAAAATCCCACCAAGACTTTCCCAAAACTTCCTTTAAGCTCCCAAAATGAATAAGATTATATGCTCTACTATTTTTGTTCCTAAAAAAATTTCTCATCTTGCATTCTATCTCCTTTGACATATCATAAAGGAGAACTACTTAAATTTTCAAGGTGAATTAATAGATTTTTCCACATTCTAGATTGCATTCTATAGTGGATAGGGTTTTATGTGACCATATAAGGTTGTGAGTAGATGGGTGTGGTTGCCATCACACATACTAGCCTTGGGAAAATTTATTGTTTGAAGGTTTGATTAATTTATTAATGATCATATTTAAACTAAAACCATCAAATATAGTGCTTCATTCATTTAGGAGATGGAGGTGTGGCTTCCATCCCATCATACAAGCATATTAATTGTAAATTTATTAAAAAAATTAATCTTAAATAAATATTTATATTTTCTATGATTGTTCATATAATAATAAAACACACAATTTTCACAATTCATTAAATTTTATAATCACATCAAGATATTAGTTAGTTCTAATTATTAAAAAGTAATTAGTCAAGGTATTATAAAATGCCACTAGTAGTCTTACAATAAAGGGTAGTTGTGGATTTAGTTCAAGCACAAAAATGTATCGGGCACTTTAGAGCCTTGTAGATGTGAAAGCTCATATACTATTTTCCAAGAAATAAATGCACAAGTAGTGATCAAGAAGGCCATTTATTTTCTATAAAAATTCAATGAAAAGAAAACTCTACAAGGTAAGTGAATTACTCAATGACAATACACTAAACACAATTGATTTCATATGAAAAAATATTCTAACAAATTTTTAAAGATGCCAATATCACCATGAAATGCAAATATTTTATGTTATTTGTAGAACCAAAGGGGATACCCAAAAGAAGAGACATTGAGTATATTAGTTATGATTTTAAATCTAATTTAGATAAATATTGGTTCATTATCTAATTTAAAATGCATTAAAAAGATAATTCAAGGGCATCTAAATCTATAAGGGAGCTCTTGTATCATCCAAAAGACGTATAATTATGTTTAAAAAGCTTGCATTGGAGAACATATCGACCTAAAATTTTACCTAGAGCTCTAGAATTGTAAAATCAACTTATGTTCATGTATCTAACTCTATACCTTCTTTGATCCTCATGATCAAAATATATATTGTATCATAACCTCCTCATCATTTTTATACCCTCTCTTATTCAACTACCTCTACTCTACTAGTAACTCTCTACTCAAGTTACCATATGGTTCTAACCCTCCTTTTTGGTCTTCCAACTCTCCACAAACAAACTTCTTTACTATGTGTATAATTGTAGCATTGTTTTTACCATTTTTGTCACCCCTTGGCCACCTTGTAGCCTTCCTCTTGTTGCAATTGTACCTATACCCAAGTTCCTCACATTCTTTGATGTAAGTTCCCATTACTCCATGGGCTAACTTCTAGTTGTTACAATTATCCTTTTCCTTGTTTTGGCTTCTAGTTGGTACAAATGAGTTGATGCTTGCTTTCTCTCTTTTTATGTGAGTCTCATGGCTACAAGTAGCCATTTCCTACCCAACAACTCCTCCTCACATGCAATTTTATCTTCTTCTAGTCTCATATTGATGCTCATTGTGGACTCACAACTATTCCATCTCTTAATCTTTTTCCCCCTCCTTTGTCACTTTTACTTGTAGGACCTTGTACTTAACATTGTGCATATACTCTTCTTTTACTTGCTCATCTATAAGGTCCTTGCTAAAAGCTACCTTCACTTGTAGCATATTATTTACAATTCCTTGTTTGAGCTCTCCTTGGAGACACCATCTTATAACTACTTTGTTGCATGTACAAATAGCATAACCTACTAGCTTCTAGCTTGTGCACTTTGACTAGCTATTAATAGCTTTTCTCTTTCATATTCTACTACTCCAAGTTGCATCTTTCATTACTTCCTAAGATTGTAAATTATCTATTTTTTTGCTACTTTGACTTGCAATACCTTATTTATAGCCATTGGTAATTATGACAAGGATCATCTCTCTAAAATTGCTAACTAATGAGATAAAAACAATTTACTCACCTCATGACTCTTGTTTGTACATGATTTTTATGCACATGTCTTAGTGGGAACAATGAAATGCAAGGTTGATAATTGTTCAAATTGAATTTTTTAAAATATAGGAGGATCTAAATCTCTTCCCAAAATTCTAAGTTGTGTTTTGGTGACTTAGAAAAATATAGTTCTTCTAGAAGGAAATTAAGATGGATTATAAGGATGTGATGTAGACTCTTCCTCACTCATAGATATTTTCTATATATATCCATTACTTTCTCATGCATGGATATCTTTAGGAATGTCATATTTCTTTCTCATACATTAATATTTTGACATGCATGGATCATTTTTTACATACATTACATTTTTATGTGTTCATGGTTTCTTCATGCATACATTCTTTTTGCAATGTGTTTATGCTTTTACATCCATGAAAAAGATTTTTCATACATAATTTATATTTTCATGCATCCATATTTGTTATTCCATGCATTATTGTTTGTGTGTAGGTATATGGATAAATTAAATGACTCTAGAACAACATGGATGTCCTTAAAATTACATTTAAGATTTAAGGATAAAAAATCTATTATTGTTTTTTCATGCATTTTTTTTGTGTATAAGTTATTCTTTAATGCATGTATGCTTTTGTATTCATGTAAAAGAATATTTGTGCATAATTTACATTTTCATGCATTTTTTTTTTGTCTTCCATGCATTACTCTTTGCATGCATGTAAGATTTGAAAGATAATTAGGAATGTCGTATTTCTTTCTCATACATTAATATTTTGACATGCATGGATCATTTTTTCACATACATTACATTTTTATGTGTTCATGGCAATGGGTTTATGCTTTTGCATCCATGAAAACAATTTTTCATACATAATTTATATTTTCATGCATCCATATTTGTTATTCCATGCATTATTGTTTGTGTGTAGGTATATGGATAAACTAAATGATTCTAGAAGAACATGGATGTCCTTAAAAATTACTACACGTAAGATTTAAGGATAAAAAATCTATTATTAGTTTTTTCATGTATTTTTTTTTTGTGTATAAGTTATTTTTTAATGCATGTATGCTTTTGCATTCATGTAAAAGAATATTTATGCATAATTTACATTTTCATGCATTTTTTTTTGAAAGATAATTTTTTCTCCTTGTCTTTCACATTTATTATATTACAATAAATTAGGAAAATAGAATGTTTGATACTCTGTCCATTTTAAACAATTGAAAAAATCAATAAAAAATCATTCACATAAAACATCCCATCAATATAATAGCCCCTCGGCCTACGTACAGCACCTGGCATTTCAGGAAGAATCTCCCACTTGTCTTGAGCCACATCATAAACTGCTGCTGTTTTCTTTACTGTCGCAACATAAACCAGTCCTTCAGGTGATGCACAATATGCTAATCTGAAACAATGCATCTCAAAGGGCATGGATCTCCCTTCTCTCCATCTATAGGACATAAAATCATAAACCATAACAGAAGTCTTTTTATGTTCCAGACCTATCACAATCAGTTTTTGATCGACACACAAGTAATAAGAAAAGCATGCACACTCAAAATTAGGTGGCATACAAGGGCTTCTCGCCACTAAGTAGTGGACTGGATCATAGATCGTTATTCTATTATCTTTCAGCAAACATACAAGTTCTTCAGATCTTCCTAAACCGATTCTTTCACTTTCTATCATTGCCTTCCACATTTTGGATACATGCATAAGCTTGTAATGAAATATGTAAGGGACTCTGATTAAAATTTCCCGGACTATTTCTCCTGGTAACGATTGAAAAGATGCCATAGAATTGCAGATTAGATTCCAGACTGGGAGCTGTATCATATGCCAAACAAAACACTTTATTGTCAGTTCTTAGATCGAATTGAGAGCATAATCTAATAACAAAGTATAGCTGCAATTACAATTATTTTGATCTTTCTAATTGTAAATTTGCAAGTGTATATATAAGGACGGGCACTTGCACCAGAGTCTGCAATGTTTACCCCGATACAAAACTATATTTTAGTAAATATGTTAAGGGGTTCTAGGAAAATTCACTGCCAGCAATTCACGGTCAACAATTCACCATGGGAAAATTCACGGTCATGACAAATTCATCTCAAAGAAAATTCACCACTAGCAATTTATGGCCACAGAATATTCATCACATTAAAAGTGGCGGTGAATTGCTGGTGGTAAATGATTGTCATGATGATGAATTTTCCAACGGTGAATTGTTGGCGATGAATTTTCCAGTGGTGAATTGCTGACGGTGAATTTGCCTAGAAAGTGTAGATTGATATATAGACAAGAAAGAATCATGTAGCATGAATTTAAATATCCTAGAACTATCATGCAGGGTCTCTAATGTTGAATGGTAAGACACAAAAAGAATAATGTAACGTGAATTTAAATTTAAATATTTTTAATTTTCACAGACAAAAATAAGATCATGCATCTGATACCACCGTTTAATGTCCTTAAGATCATGCATATTAATTATTCCCCTCACACCTTCAACTGTGTCAGATTTTGTAGCCTCGAATGTTGTAAAATCCTAGCAGAAAATTGAAGAGAACGATTTTTTTTCAAAGCTAAAAGAAATTAAGTCCGTCAAATCTAAAAAACTTCATAGTAAAGTTACAAACAAGGCAATGCAAACTACGATAGAAAGGAAGAAAACTAAAAAACTTACGTATAAGAAAGAATATAAACACAATTAGTATCATAAATACCTCTTAAACTCTGAGAAAAAGTTGCGCTGCGGTTGCATGTAGAAAACAAACAATACCGTCATGGTTTTACTATGAGAAGATTAAAAGGATAGGAGAATAAGGACAGTTATTTACTTCTGAAAAGATGCCAGCTCACTCATTTCTCCATGCAAAAATCTTTTAACAAGCTGTTACAACTTCCTCGTATTTATCCAAACTTATCTTTATTCAACTCTTTTCCAGCCACTCAAACTTGTTTTCCCACGTCTTGAGGCTTGTTTGCAGGCTATGGATGGCTTTCATACATCATAAGTTATAACTACAGTAGTTTTCGTTCCTTAGCAACTTAACTCACCATTCTGTCGAGACAACTCCAGTTCACTGTAACACGTTTCAAACAAAGAAAACTGCAGTTTGTAGAGACAAAACAACAGTTAACTGTAGCTCCGCTTCCTTATTTGATTGTCGTACGGTGTACCCAAAAGAAATGATTTAACCAAATGTCCCTGCCTTTCCTAAATTCGTCAAGATCGGCTTTCAGGGAATCGACTCCAGCACCCGTGACTATTCTCTTTATTGTCACGTTTTACAAAATGGCTCGCTAGCAGGTCTGGAATTTGAAGGTCACCCATACTGTCATATGAAAAATTTATGACGGTTTGGTCATTTAAATGTTTGTCAAATAATTGTTTAATTTATGAATTTTTATATAAAATCTTTTATAAATGTAATATCTTGAAAAATTAGAAAACAATGATAATTATTAGTAATAAATATAAAAATCTACTATTATAATTAACAATTAACAAAAGTTTTTAAATTGATGTTAAAAACAAATCTTGTTAAATATATTCTAAAAGTTAAAAATAATTATATTCTATTTTGAAAAGATTCTAAATTAATATATATTTTTATAATAATATAATAAATCACATATATTAATATAAAAAAGTATAACTATTATAAAAATGTCAAAAGTTTCTAAATTCATATTAGAAAATATTCAAAAAAAGTTATATTCTATTCTAAATTAATTTATCTTTTTATAATAAAAATTATAAAATGATATATATTATAAATTAAAATATTATATTATATTTTACTTATAATAATTTTTTACAGATTAATAAAAATATAGCAAGTTAAACTATACAATCTATTAAATTTTATAGCTGTAATATATAGTCTAAAATTGAAAAAAAGGTCAAATAGACCATCAAATTCTAGACGTGCTCGCTAGCATGCTTGGCGTAAGGATCGATCTTTGGCAGATATTGTCAAATGTTAATCGTGATGGCTGACCATTTATATATCATTTTATAATTTTTATTATAAAAAAGATAAATTAATTTAAAATAGAATATAACTTTTTTGAATATTTTCTAATATGAATTTAGAAACTTTTGACATTTTTTTAATAGTTATCATTTTTTTATATTAATATATGTGATTTATAATATTATTATAAAATATATATTAATTTAGAATATTTTCAAAATAGAATATAATTATTTTTAACTTTTAGAATATATTTAACAAGATTTGTTTTTAATATGAACTTAGAAACTTTTGTTAATTGATAATTATAATAGTAGATTTTTATATTTATTACTAATAATTATCACTGTTTTCTAATTTTTCAAGATATTGCAATTATAAAAGATTTTATATAAAAATTCATAAATTAAACATTTTTTTGACAGGGATTTAAATGACCAAACTATCATAAAATTTTCATATGACAGGTAAGGGTGGCTGTCAAATTCCATCCCTGGTTGCTGGTAACTATAATGCTACAATGTCTTTTTCTATGACGTTATATATTAGAGGTAGCTATATGAGGCTTGTTAACTGTGAGTATACGAGTTGAAGGTATCTCAAAAGTTCTCCTTTCTGACATGATTGTAGTCAGGGCTTAAATTTGATGGCCGTATGACCGTATTTAGAGATTTTTGCCGTAAAATACAATCAAAATTTTAAGAAGATTGTATGAGACGAAAGGGAAGATTTTGGATAGACTATCAAAATTTATATAGAAATAATGATATATAAATTTGATTTATATATAATTTTACTTACACTAAGGTATATCATAACATTTTAAGGGCACCTTTGAATAGATTACCGTCATTAAAAAATTTGTTGACAGGCAAGGTCGACCGTCAAATTTAAGCCCTGATTGTAGTTGCAGAGCAAATACTTGGAGATATGGTATATTCCATTGTAACAACAATAAAATAGGCAACGTCTGGGACACCTTCAACTCGTATACTCATAGTTAACCAGCCTCATATAGTTGCCTCTAATATATAACGTCATAGAAAAATACATTGTAGCATTATAGTTACCCATCTAAAAGTTATGTTTCAATAAAATGACAACATTATAAATGATATTCTCATGTCTTTAACATTTAAGACTCCTCACTAGAAAGCTAATAATAAACTCATTACATATGTGTATGAACCAAATTTTCATGAATATAAAGCATGTTTGATAGGATTCAAAATCATATTTTGTTTCAAAAAATATCTATTTCACATTCTATAATTATTTTTCAATAAGTCGTAATTTTTTTTCTTTTTCTCATGAATATTTCATCTAGCAATTCTAATGATCAAAGAATATTATATCTTTGTTTTATAATATCATAGATGACCCTCATTCCTATGTGCATCTTAATAGCCTAGGTATATATGTTTATATTTACCATGGTTCCATGAGATTTAGGTGGACAATTGTAGCAAAAAAATAGATTTGGATTCTAAATTTATAATGTTGTGAATCCCTCTATTTTATAGACTTGGTTCAATTTATCCTTTAGATCATATTCAAAATGCTATAAAATTGTGACAATTATATAACTTCTCCAAATATGTTTGTTTATCTACAAATATTGTCTCTTCAAGTATAAGCTCAGCTCTCACTAATTTACAATTATTAATAGACCATAGTAAATGTAGCCAAACCAACATGAACTCATAACATATCGCTACAACAACTAGATCACCTTAACTATAATTCCATATAGGGTACACTTCTCACATCATGCAAGTTTTAACTTCCAATTAAATTTACTTATTTGTATATAGTTTGATTTCTCTATGTAGACATTCCTAAGGGGTAAGTGCACCAAGATGGTTCCCAAAAAGGGGGCTTAAGTGGCCACTTTTTTTCTAAAATCAGGAAATACTGACCTTGGACATGAAATTGAGGATAGTTACACTCAAAATTTTGAGATGGAACAAAAACAAGGATTGAAGTGCTTCGAATCTACTTTCTAAACTACTAATTTATTTTGAAAATGATTGAGATTAAGGGGTTTAAAAGAGGGATGTACACAAATTGGTGCTATTTTTGTTAGAAAAAACATAACATAACAACTCTTGTACGACCCTAGCACGGTGAAATTTTTTGTAGTATTTTTGAAATCGCTATGGTCAGAAGTTAGCTAATAGTATCTAGTTGATGCATGATTTTTCTGATAATTTTTTAATGAATATTTGATTTTTTACTAATTTTCTAAGTGGGCACTTCCTGAAAAGTAGAATTTTGGCCGTGCTCCCCCTAAAATTTTGTGTAGGTAATTAATTTTTTTTTTTAAATTTTTTTAGAATGGAGTCTAGTTTCTAAAAATGTAATTTATTTGAAATTTTGATGAACGATTAATTTATAACGAAAAAAATACCAAACACTGCTTTTTGGCAAAAAAGAGACATACAAACACAATAAATTATGGATGAAAGGCTTAACATTGTCAAAACATGAAAAAAAATACATCTTTGGATAGCTAAGAACATTACCCATGTGTTCGATTTTGTCGATATTGAACTAGATGCAATCTTGATGGTGAGCATGAACCCAATTATGTGAAAAAATTGTAGAATTTACAAAAACACGTCTCTGGTCGTTGGGAATGCCCTCTAAGCCTTTGGGTTGGTATTCCAAGGAAAATACCAATGCTAAGGCTTGGGGATTCCCAAAGCAAAATATAACGTGAGCGTGTTATAACGCGCTCATGTTATGTCTTTGTTTTAACATTTTTTTTCTTATCCTGGATACATGTCAAGCGAGACATAATACACACACGTTATAACATGCTCGCGTTATGTCTTCCTTAATGTTAAATGCAACTCTATTGAATGTTTGTTGATATAGTTGTATGTACATGTATGTTGGTGTGTCATGTATGTATGTATGCATATATGCTTATATGTATATATGATTGTATGTATGTATGTTTGTATGCCTATATGTATCAGTGCATGCATATTGTATGGATGTAGGATTGTATGTACATATGTATTATTCTTGTATGTATTTATGTATGTCTTTAGAGGGAGGGAGAATTTTAAGAGAGAGAGTTTTCTAGGTAGGGTGGGATGGGGAGAGGGAGAGAGAGTATGGAGCTTAGAGGGAGAGGGGGTGGAAGTGAGAGTTTAAGAGAGAGGGAGTGGGAGAGAAGGGGTTAGAGTGAGGGGGACTTAGCTAGGTAGGGTGAGAGGGAGAGACTTAAGAAATAGGTAGGGAGAGGGAGTGCAAGAG